>OX578148.1:95052476-95288968 GCA_951213105.1 Amaurobius ferox
TTTTATAACCTTTTCTATCAAAAGAGGCGCCCCACAGAAAGCTGAACCCAAAGAGGTAAAAATAAGAAGTTAAATCTTCATATTAAGGAAACGCCAATATCGTTTGAAATAATCCTTCAGGTGGCGCTGGGATAAGATAAGTAGTCCTGCATTGCATGCATTTCTTTGACAAAAGGACTAAAATATTTATTTAAACTGTCAATTTTGTAAAAATAAATTATTAGCGCAATGCAAAGAAGAAGGGAAACAATAAAGAATATTCCTACGTATTCAAAATTATTTCACCTTTCATTTTTATCTCCCCATATTCAGTATTCTATCGTACAGATATGAAAAAATACTGGTTAATTATACTCATAATTAAGAAATCCTTAATTTAAAAACAATCAAACATATATACTAAATATTACGCCTTTATGTTGTGTCGATTAACAATAGAGGCTACTTTGCTAACATTATCAACACCTAGAGATAAATCTCAAAGCACTATGGCATTTTCAAATGTTTCATCCATAGATGTTTTATCTTCTTTCTAACTCCATAGCTGAACCCATACCTACATGGCACAGATTTGAGAAATGATTCTGGATGTTAACCTCCTGCTGACGTTTTATGGAGTTGCAAAAACGACCAAGGTGACTTTAGTTGCGTTTCAAAAACATGAATCCGTACTCAAGTGTCATTTGTTTAGTATCTTTCACGAAAAGTCTGATAATTTGAAAGGAATAAATTAAAACAAGAAAGATCAATCATGCTTAAAAGCATTGATTATGAAACACTTTCCAACAGCAATTTTATTTGATTTAAACATGTCTAAAATGCAATACATTCCTCGGTAATATTTTAAAACTTCTCACAATACTACATTGATTTATTATATTTGAAAACTTAAACCTTCATCGAAAAAAATGAACTTCATTCAAATGACGGCATTGAAATATAAATTGCCTGGTTTAAACATCTCTAAAATGTGATATATTACTCGATAATAATTTTAGAATTATCATAATACCACGATAATTTATTATATTTAAAAACTTCATCGAAAACAACTGAAATTCATTCAAATGACGTCATAGAAAAAATAACACGCCTGGCTCTCTCTAAATTTTCGATGTTTGAGCTTAGCACTTTTAAAACATTAAAATATCGTTCAAATTACCAGCAAAGATCGGAATAGAAAATAATTGAACTAAAAAAAAAGTTTCGAATCATCAAGTCATGCAAAATTAAAGAAATGAGAATTTTACTTTTCATTTTTTGAATAACGACATTACAAGTTAATGCATTCAGAAAATTACTCGCGCCACACATGTTTCGCAACATCTGATTTCACTGATTGGAGACAAAATAAAATTGTTGATATTTTAAAATAAGCCGATACTAGGTTTGGTTCAAAGTAAGTCACGCAACTAGCAATGTATAAAGCAAATAAACATGCGTAAAAACGTCCTCAGCTGTGCAGCAACCGACATTTCGCTTCCTGTTGCTTTGGTTTTTAAGTGCCGAGCTTCGTGTGTGGGCTGCCAAGATTTAATTTGCTTATCAAGAGCTAAAAGCAAAAGCAGCATGGGAATGCTGTTAGGCATCAAATAAAAATTAACATGAAATATGGCGAAGGAGATTTACTCGTTTATATATTTACAATTAAGATAAACGTTAATTAGTAAAATAGTCAATTCAATTTTAAAAATTATAACACAAAACTTTGGGAAGAAAGAGAAATATTTGAGAGAAAGGGAGAGAGAATGTGTGTGTTTGTGTGTGTGTGAGAGAGAGAGAGAGTACGAACCACGCATAATAATGCCACAAGAGAAGAGGGAAACATTTCCTAGAGGTCTTTCTATAGGTAATTTTATGGTAGTTGCTGAATACATAGTATATCAGTCTTGAAGTGATTATAGCTTCAATCTTTATCTAAGGCACTCTGTAAGAGAATATTCGGAGGGGTTTAATTGGAAGAAATTTGGTTCCCCTTTTAGGAATCCTTCACAGAATTTTTCATTTAAAGCACGGACGTTCCTCATTAAAACAACGGATTTAAAAAAAAAAAAATAATAATCCTTTCAGATACAGACATATTTAAAGAATTGTAAAATCGAACCCTTCCCCAATAATATCTCAAAATACTTCCTCAAAATACAAAACTATTACACAAGTATCTTCTATCGTAACAAAACTATTACACAACTATTACAAAACTATTACATAACGTATAACTACGAGTATTACGAAACGTATACAAAACTATTATACAAGTATCTTCTATCCTCTTTCCCGGCCGTCCATATGGTTGCTCGAGTCCTTAGGATGAGTCGGACGGCCTGGGTCTTCAACAAGTATCTTCTATCGTGAATGGAACAACTAGATCCGCGAGAACGATGCTAACAAATTTGTCGCATAATGTTGCATGAAAAATGAACATATTTCACGATAGTTAATACTTTAATTTTATGTAATATTTTTGATAAATCTATTATAAAAACATGCAATGTCTTAAGAGCGGTTTATGCTAGCCTTCTAAAGTTTTTGTCCTTCGAATGCCCTAATGTTGAATGCTTTTTGTCTTAATGGAAAATTATATGAGAAACGATAGTTTACGTAACATAATAAAATGCTTTGATTTTTTCAGAATTTTATTCGAAAATTTGGAGGTCATCCTAACATTCGATTGAGTTTATAATAAATAGACTTCCAGTATTCACAGACTGTAATAGTTGTACCAAATTCCGTTCGAAAAGATCTTTTCATTCGTGAGATATTGCTTTTACTCACACATACACAGAGAGAGAGAGAGAGAGAGAGAGAGAGAGAGAATCACCTCAAAAACGTTCGATTTTTTCATTCGTGAGATATTGCTTCCACAGTCTCTCTCTTTCTCTCTCTCTCACTCTCTTTCTCTCTCACTCACTCACTCACTCACAGAGAGAGAATCACCTCAAAAACGTTCGATTTTTTAAATTCAGGGATGCTTGAAACGTGCTCTTCCGTGCTCCTGGAATTCGAATTTTTGGCCCCTTCACAATACTTTCTCTATATATTATACTATGTATATATGTATATGAGGAAAATAAAAAGTATAATATAGAACGATTTCTTTTTTTTCTTTTTTTTTTTTTTGTCATTGATATGGGGAAAGATATTAACAGTGATATAGAACTCACTTTTTCGAATTTTCAAAAGAAAGTGTACATTAGTTCTACTGTCAGCTAAACGGTTATATAGAATGTATTTTTAGTATGACATTTTATAGGAAGCAATTAGAAAAAGGGAAAATAAGTTAAGAAAATCTCAAAAACCTTTTATTTAGAATTTATTCATAGAAAATAGCGGAGGGATAAGTTTGTCTTTTGCATTTTAGCGGTGAAGATATGAAACTTTCAGTCATTTTCACATTAAAAGCAAGGCAACGGAGAAAGGAAATACTTTTTGAACGCTTTTTTAAACTCGGACTTTTGTTCCATTTTTCATTAATTTCTTTTATAAATACAGTTTAAATGAGAACTTTTAGGAAGATATATCGTACCTTTTACGAGTTAAATTAAGAAAAATCGTTTGGCAGCAGATACAAATCAGAAGCTTTTGAGAGAAAAATTAAGAAAAAATCGTTTGGCAACGGCAAAACTCAAAGGATTGAGTTGCACTTTAAATTAAAATATATTAATAGGAGGATATGAATATTCAAACCGTGGTAATTATGTCACGAGGATTTTAAGAAAGGTAACCTAATTTTTATGAATCGGGTTATTTTCCCCTTTCCGACTAAAGTTTAAAAGCCGTCACATATTTTGACGAATCTTTTAAGAATTTATTTTTGGAAACGGATTGGAAGATAGTGCGAAAGAAGGAAAACTCTCGTTCAATCTCGCTCAACAAGAAATAGAATAGGGTGATATTGTGGGAAAATAATAATACGTACTAGCGCTGTTTCGAAACGAACACTCAGGTAAAATGCCATACTTGTCTCATTTTGCCTATTTTTACCTTCCCTGCAATACATGGTAATGTATAGGGAAAGTATTGGAATCATGTCGAAAATCGCAACTCGAGTTTTCGACGGATCAACACGTTTCGAAACCTCTAAAATACGAAAAAAACTATTTTTAGCGTTACTCTAACTCAAAAACTAATTTATCGAATTTCATAAAATTTGGTAGATAAGTCACTTGTGTGTGACCCTGGTGCTGATTTTTTGGTAGGATTCGGAATAAAACAAACCGCCTTTTTTTTTTCGAAATGGCCCGCAAAAATTGCCTGTATCCATTCTAATTGAAAAACTAATTGATCAAATTTTACAAAATTTGATAGATAACTCATTTGTGGGTCACCCTGATGCTGATTAGATTTTGATACGATTCAAAAAAGAACCTGCATTTTTTTTACGAAATGGTCCGCAAAAATTTTATATATCCACTCAACGAATCTACTAAATTTCATAAAATTTGGTAGACAAGTCACTTGTGGGCGACCCTGCTGCTGATTAGATTTTAGTACGATTCGGGATAAAAGAACCCACTTCTTTTTGCGAAATGGCCCACAAAAATTGTATGTATCCACTCTAGCTGACAAACTAATTGATCAAATTAGTTTGCCAAATATTGAGAAAATTTGCGTATTGTTGAGAAAATTTGCGCTCGTAGGATATTGTGATGCTGATTAGATTTTGATACGATTCCGAAAAAAAATCTGCCTTTTTTTAAGAAATGGCCCGCAAATCTAGTATATTTGATCTAAAATAAAATACTACATATGGAAGATAGTGAAACTCTGAAATAAATGACTAAAATTGATGAAACATATTAATTAAGTACTTGTTCTACATGTAAAATTTGACAACTAAGAGAATAAATCTGACCCCATGACTGTAGGGTAAACCGTTCTCGAGATATTGTAGTTTTTGCAATTTTAAGAACCAGAAGAATTTAAAGTGAATTAATTTGCCAAACGAAACGAAGATGCAATAAAAAAACGAATTGGATATAATATCAGAAAATTATCTATATTATTTTCTGCAATTAAACTCGATTTAATGCATCATGAAATAAAACACTACAAAATGAATTTGAATCTGCAGGGAAAGTCATATGCTGCTCACATCAGATTTTAATAAGTTATTTCGAAAAAGACTTTTTTTTTTTTTTTTTTTTTTTTTTTTTGCCATAAATGCCTATATTTTGGAATTTATTATATTTTTTTCTGCATTTTAAGGGGACTCAGTACCCTTCATTTGGCGAAAAATGACGAAAATACCGATTTTCAAATTTTTTGCTTGAAATATACCTTGACATCCCTAGTATATCCTGACAAAGTTTCGTGAAGATCCGAGAACTATAAATATATTTAAAAGGCTTTTGACTGCAACTGTGTCTCTTTAAATACCACGCCTACTTCTCTGTTTACGCTCTGTTTACATCGCATCTGCAACTGAATACTCCCTGTTTTACAAAATATTTCTACCAGGAAGAAGATGAAAGTGCTTAATCATAATTTTAATTGATAAAGAAACGTTGTTTATTTTTTCCGATCTGCTTTCGTTAGTTAATATCGTGCATAAACTGTGGAACTCAAAATGCAAACGAAAGCTTACACAGTGCGACGTGGGCAAAATGTCCTAAAGAAACATTTGAACATAAAAAACGTGTAAAACTCTGTGTAATGGAAGCTGTGTGTGAATATAATAAATGTACACTGCGCTGCATAAAAGAAGCACAGAATGCCTTAGGTGTACCTTTAGGAAAGTGCTCCATGAATCTCGGTGTTGCGCTCGATTTTCGAAAAAAAAATGTTTCGACAAAAACGACGAAGTGTAAAATATCAACCTGCACGTAAACTGGTTAAAAAAGCAATTTTAAAAAGAGACATATTAGTTAAAAAAAAGGAAGGTGTAACATACAGTGCAGGGTATTTTTAAAAGAAAGTTAAGAAATAATGGTAGTTATGCAGAAATGATATGCGTAAGGTTACGAAATATTGTGTGTTTTTATGATATGAATATATATTTTCAAATCTTGTATTTCTTTTATAATATAAACATCATCATATTTATAGTTAAGCTATATCCTAATGAAATGAATCAATTGTATTTCATGGTGTAAAAATAATAATGAATTTGGTAAAATCAATTTTTATTTATATTTTTTCTCGATTTTCTTTTCAATGTGTGACAACTAAGGTTTCGGCTAATGGTCACTTATATAAAATAAATATAGTTAAATTCAATGAAACAGCTACAGTTTTAAAGGTAAGTGTATAATAAATAATTTAAAATAACATTTAAAATAATTTAAAATGGATTTGGAATAATTTTTCAAAGGTAAAACCTTTAAAGTGCTTTTTCTCAGTTCGTGTTTTTTCAGTATATCAATATGTTCAAAATGCTAAAACTTAAATATATATTTCTCAATTGACTTGATTTTTTTTCTGGATGTTCATTATAGTGCATTTTATGAAACTAAGGATCGGATTTGCAATAAAATCAAAAGTTTTTTTTTTAAAAATAGATATGTACAAAAAACTCAATTTTTTGTTGAATTTTTACATATGTATCAACATTTTATTTTTTTTCTCCCAAACTAAATAACTTTTTAAAAATCCGATCCTTAAAGTTATAGAAGACACTTCAAAGAACCTTATAAAAAAAAAGGGTTGCAAAAAGTTGGAAATTGTAGGAGAAGATAGGTTTTAAAAATTATTTAAATTTTTAAAAAAAAATTAAATTTTTCAAATTGTATCAGTAAAATTGCCTTTTTTCTTGATAAAATAATTTTCCTTAATAAAATCATTTAATAATATGCAAAAAGAGTATTGTAAAGTGCTTAAACAAAAAAAATTGTTCAAAGGGTACCGAGTCCCCTTAAAGTTTATTTATTCAGTTATCTTTAACCAGGAATTTTTTTTATTAGGAAAGTTTATTTATTCAGTTTTACCTTTAACTAGAAAATTTTTTTAGCACTATATGTTTTTGGAGGAAGCATCTGTACCCGTTAAAAATGTCAAATTAGCGCTCGGCTGCAAAGCACAGAATAAATTGACCTTGATATTTCAACATATTTAAAAAAAAATCCAACGTCAATTATATTATTTAAAAAAATTAATATTCCGTTGTTGGAACTATTGCAAATTTGAACAGATATTGTGAAAAGACTCACATTAAATTCCTGTCACAACAGGTGAGAAGAGAAGTGAAAAAGTATTTTCGACAAATTAAGATTTCGAGCATATTACGGACATGAAAAAGTTCTTCGTGGTGATGGCTCTTTCTTTTTCTTTTTTTTTACTTTCGAGACCCAGACCGTCCGACCTACCCAGAGGTGTAAGGTATCTGTTTAGACGGCTGGGATGGTGATGGTTCTGTACAGCGCCTAGAATATCAGATAATGTATTTCATATACTACAGGGCGTCCCAAAAAGGTTGAAACGCGCTTTAATTCTTTACCAGTTGGAGATAAGTGGGCAATGTAAATTGCAAAAATGTTGAAAGTAAGGTAGGAAATAAAACTACGTTAATGAAATAGTCCTCCCATTCATTTTCAAAAAGTTACACTTTTTAAATTTTTATACGACCCCCTTAGACAAATTTGGTCAATCAGAAATTTTTTATTTTTAATGCAACAAGATCATTAAAAAAAAAGCCCGCATATCTCTATCTTTAAATTTGAGCGAGTTGTATTTAATTGAAAATTGAACATTGTAAATGGGGACCCTACATCAAATTAGAAATGTAAATTTGTGACATATCACAAAAAAGATAAAACTGGATGATAATACATAGGATACATTTTCGCGAATTCCGCGTAGGCTCACGATGCAATCACGGGTTCTTAAGTACTTTTCAATAACTAAGTACTTTTTTAATAATTAAGTACTTTTAAGTACTTTATTTATCTAAACAATTTACACGTCGTCAATTTGTATACGATCCCTATTTTCATTGATGAAATCATCGAGGTAGTATATATACTAACTCGTTGGATGAAACCCCTTTCACATGGTACGGAAAAGTCGCATAAGTCATATTTTTTCCTTTATTATAATTCAGTTGATTTTAAAGATACAGATATACGAGTTTTTTTTAATGATCTTGTTGCATTAAAAATAAAAATTTTCTGATTGACCCAATTTGTCTAAGGGGATCGTATAAAAATTTAAAAAGTGTAACTTTTTGAAAATGAATGGGAGGACTATTTCATTAACGTAGTCATATTTCCTACCTTACTTTCAAAATGTTTGCAATTTACATTGTCCACTTATCTCCAACATGTAAAGAATTAAAGCGCGTTTCACTCTTTTTGGAACACCTGTATAGTTCGTTAGTCTCAATTAGAGGTCCGCAGAGGCTCGGACTTGACTCATAAGCCGAGCCGAGCCGAATTTTACGAGCTCGGGTCAATGGTACTGGAAATATGGTACAGATTATGAATATCTAAAACCGGAAATCAGATTATGAATATCTAACTAATCAGTTGCCTATATTAAGTGTCATTCCCCTGTCATGATGTCATTTATTTGCCTTGAAAATAAAAAAATTGCATTTTTTATTTAATTCCCCCAAAATGATTGCTGCTATTATTTGTTTTTTAGTTTAAACCACCTATGTTAAAATATAATGCCGAAAACAGGTTGAAAAATAAAAAAAATATATATATTGTAATAAGAAAGATGAAAAAGCCCGTTTAGAGAAAGTGACCCATATGCTAATTTTATCTCATAAGTTTCAGAAATTCATTATAAATCTTTTATTTAAATAAAAAATAATAAATTGTAAAAAGGTTATTAATCTGAGGTTAACGGAATCAAATTTATTAGTTTTAACTCACATTAACGGCTACAAAAGGGGTAATTCGTAAATTGTTTATGCTAATTTCATTTAATTTTATGCTACTTTATCATTTTTTTTTTACTAAATTTTATAAAATATTTATCTAAATATAAAGAAAAAATAAGTTAATTTAAGTTTGAAAAATTTTTTAGGTTAAAGAATCAAAATTATTAGTTTGGACTTAAATTAATGGCTATAAAATAGCTAATTCACAACTGCTGCTGATTGTTAGATTTATGATTAAATAGCTTAGACGTGAAATTCTATGGCTAAATGTCTCCAAATGTGGCTATATAGATATACCCATAAAATGGCTAATTGGCAACCCTGTATAAGAACGTGATCGAAGACCTGGACAACTATAGCTTTATTTGAGGTATCAATAGCCGTAAACAGGGATTAAATACAAATAACATTTTAAATATGCAGCAAAGTAAAAAAAAGAGAGTCAGAAACAATTAAATCATTAGAACTAATTAATCATTAGAAACAATTATTAAATCATTAGAAACAGCAAATTAAATACTCAACGAAATCATATAGAAAGAAAATATGTTCTCAAAATACTGAAGCATTCAAACTGATTCAACACTGATGGACTTCAAATAGCACAACTCTTGACTTCTATAAGAAAACACAAAAACCGAGATATCTGATAAAATTGTGGACTTCATGTTAAAATTCTCAAGCTTTCCCAAAACTCGCCAAGTTCGCGGAATTTCCCCAAATTTGTCGCCAACGTCATGGAGCTGAGCTTCATCGCAATGACGTTTGCCTGAAACGGTTGTTATTCTTTAAAACGACTTTCTGAGCAGGAAAAAACACATATCAGCAAAATTATTACACAGGCAAGAGGTCGGCCACACAGAAAGCTACCATTAGCCTTTGGGTTGGTCGTGTGGATACAAATAGCTACTGTAAGCCTTCGGGTCAGTCGTGTGGCCTGGGGTTTTCACAGATAAGCGGTACAAGAGGACAAGAAGTAGAGGTTCAATCAGAGTCCAGAGATGAGGACAAGGCTATGTGAGGGAAAACTCAGTTTTTTGTATATTTTATTAAAGACAACATTTCAAAATTTTGGGATACAACCTTGTGTAAAGAGTCAGAAAAAATAATGAAAGATAAAATAATCACATACGCACACACATATTTTATTGCATTTATTTATAAAACGGAAACCGAATCAAGAAAATTCAAACGCATGTGCCGATACATAACGCAACTTTCAGTTATTTAAAGCAGAGGCACGAAAGAGCAAGCCATCATTCGCACATTTTCCGTAAGGTAATTAGTGAAATTTATATCCTAGTTTTTCTTTACGAATCCACTTCATCTTCGAGAAACGGCATAACGAAATCATTTTATTCGAGAGAGTGTTCTGTTGCTCTGGTCAAGTCGAATAATTTCACCCAAAATCACGAACAGACTTTTCTAAAGATGCTTTTACTTGCCTAAAAAACACAAACTTACTTCCTGCGGTCACGGTTACACCACTCCCATGACCCGGTGCCAACATATCGCAGTCAGAATACATCTCAACGCAACTTTAGTCGTGGGATGGCATAGAGAACGCCTCATTGACATGGGTACTAGATGGAAATACCTTTCTCCATCCACCCTTATGCCAACGCTCGACAGATTATGCCCCAAGGAATATACCTGTTCCTATACGCTATCTGCCAAGAGATGGATGGACATATATCCGGAAGAAAATTTGAAATGAAAAGGTGGGGTGGGGGGAGGGAGATATTTATTGCAATTTAACCTCTGGTGTCAAGAAGTTGCTCTATAACTGTTATTATGGGTGCGAGTTTTATTAAACCTTTTTAACCCATTGTGGTCAAATATACAGTTATGTCAGCCGGAAAGTGGTGTTGAACTTTCGTGGTCGTTGGTGGGTTGGGCAAAGACCTAAGCTCATCTTTTGTAACCTTGGAGTTAGTGTAGAGAGTTAGATATACGTTAGGGAAACCTATTAACATGAGTGTAAAAGTATTAGCACGAGTGTTTGGGTCATGAGTAGCGCATTTATTTGAAATCGCAGAAATATAGAAAAGTAAAACGGCAACTGTGAAATCGTTGTAAAGTATGAAGCATGAACATATAAAAATAAAAGTGAATTTAACCTCTGGTGTCAAGAAGTTACTTCCATAGCAGTTGTTATGAGTGGGAGTTTTATAAACCTTTTTTAACCCATTATGTCGTCAAATATACAGTTATGTCAGATGGTGGTATGCTGGTGGTTTGCCCAACCCAATAACAACTTTCGTGGTTGTTATTGGGTTGGGCAAAGGTCTAAATCCATATTTTGTAATACTGGAGATGATGCAGAAGGCTTGACATGTTTTAAGAAAACTTTGTAGTATCGGGAATAGATGCAGAAAAAAAAATTGTAAAATGTGAAAACATTGTAAAATATGAAACATGGTCTATCAAGGGAGAATAAAATATGAGAGGGAAAAATTGAAGAGAAGAAGTATTGGGGGAGACATTTGCTGCTATCTATATAACCTCTGGTGTCAAATGTTACTCTACAATAGTTATTATGGGTGCGAGTTTAATTAACATTTTTCAGTTTATGTGATCAAATATACAGTTATGAAATTACAACTGGAAAACAGTATTGAACTTATGTGACAGCTGTTGGGTTGTTCGAAAATCTAAAACCACCTTTTGCAATACCGCAGTTGATGTAGAAGACTAAGAGTATGTTAAGAACATTTAGTGGCATGAGTGTTTCGGTAATAAGCTGTGCATTTAGTTGATGTATATTAAGCAAATCGTTAATACGAAATCGCACTAAAATATGAAGCATGGTCCACCAAGAGAAAAGGATGGGCATGCATAAAAATGGAAATGAAGAAGTGGATATATTTATTGCAATTTGAACTTTGATGTCAGAAATTTGCTCTAGAACTTTTATTACGAGTGAGTTTTATTTTATTTTTTTGACTTTCAGTGGTCAAAAATAGAGTTTTGTCAGTTGGAAAGTGGTTATGAATTTTCGTGGTAATATTGGGTAGGGAGGTCTAATTGTTGTAATTCTGGAGTTGGTGCAGCGGGCCAGACCCCAGTCACGGAAAGGTAGTAAAAGCCCCCACATGAGTTAAGTTCTTTTTACTAGTAGCGTAATGAGAAGTTAGCTCATGTGAGTGCTCATGGACTTAATTCATGGTGTACCTTGTTGGAATCAAAGTAAAATGTGATGCATTACAGCAAATTAGTTGTTCAGCTGTTTTGCGAAATTTTTGAAGGGGTTTCAACGGTTAGAGGAGGTTTGCGAGAGAGAAATTATACAGTGGGGCTGTTTCGCTTTATAGCTTTTTCAAATAATGGAAATGTATAAAAATAAAATTTTATTGGGAACCATAATGTTCATTCACGAGTAATTAGTCTTATAATTTATATAAAATACCAACAGTTACAAAAATCTAAAACCCGACAACCAATCTCTTTTGGAAATAAAGGTCGCGGGATTCGGGGAGTCTATCTGATGAAAAAGCTTTCGAAAAGGAATTATGAAAGTTGTTATGCCGTTAATATCGATTCGAGAAGAATTTACTCTGTTCTTGTATACGGAATGTCCAACCATGAAATGGTTTTGCATACAAAATCATTGACCTTAACAGACGTTGCTTGCTTCCACAAAAGGGACATGCCGATGTCAATAAAGACATATACGCGAATGTTGAAAGTATAACAAACACTATTTTAAACTGCATAAAAAACTAGTTTGTTTAATGTCCAATTCCATTATATCCATCGTAAATGCGCTGACAGAATATTGATCATTTAGCTTTATTCTTTTTAAATAATTCAAACTCGAAAGTATAAACCTCAAACTTCGACAAACTAGCTATTTATTTATTCTACACCAATTTAGATTTCAATGCAGCCCGCATACGAAGTTAATAAGCTTTACTTGATGCCCGTTCTAAAGTGTCTTCAGACGTTATTTAGTATCTTTAAGGCTTAACGGTGACCGCGTACCACTCCTTAATGCCACTCCGTGACCTCGACCTTTACGTGAGACAGGTATTCTAACTTTAAAACTTGCACCAGATTAATTCAAATTCACAGTAAAAATGCCAACTATTCAACCCCCCCCAGACACAAGGAAAAAGTTTCTTCCGGATTTTTCTTAGAGATTTTTTACTTTAGTTTCTTTTCTATATTCTTTGGTCATTAACTGCGCATGGGTTTCAGATTTCGATTTTATCTGGAATACGATAAAGCAAGTCGTGCGGAGGATTATCAATGTAGGTAATACGTCTTTAATAACATTTGAACAGTTAAGAAAGCTTACCCTAGAAAGCTTTTTCAATGATTACAATCTGAAAATCGAGCATGAATGATTTTAATTTCATGGAATCCGCCAGAAATCGGCATGTTTTATTTTCAATGAAATTTCACTTGATCTCACAAGCTCCTCACTTGATCATAATTAGTTTATTTATATTTTTCTTTAAGATACCTAGCTATTTCTTTCAGTTTGGATATATTTTTCTTTAAGAAGAAAAATATCAACAACAAATTATCAAGGGAACAAATTATCAAACGAATTTTGATACGATTATTTCAATCGATAAATAGAGGCTTATTGATTTTTGGGACGAGAATTTTGAGATTGGACCAAAATTCCTTAATTCTTTGCTCAAACATTTTTATTTCACAATTAGATAAAGAGAATTATGTTAAAAACTGTATTATAAAAGGTCATATATGTGTAAAGGGGAAGTATTACGAGGTGGTATAGAAATCAGACTTCCGGAATTTGGTAGATTTGAATGTTTTGAAAATTCCTGAATACAAATAAAAAACATTTCAATGTCTGTGCGTCTGTCTGTTGCCTCGATATCTCTCGAACGAATGAAGAAGCAAATCGAATAAAATTTGGTACGATAATTTCAATCAATGGGCGTCAGTGCCCTATTGATTTTCGGGGTGAGGGAACAAGGGAATGACAAAGGTCAAGACGCAACCAACAGAGGTAAACAGTCGTCTGTCTTGTGTATATCTTTGTTGGCGTTTGTTTTATATCCCGATGAAGAAAACTGTGTTTTAATTTCCGAAATTGGCTGATACAGTTACTAATTTGTTTCATGCTGTGTTTTAAAGAAGATTTTACTTTTCTACGAAACGTAAGTTTATATATATATATATATATATATATATATATATATATATATATATATAAACTAGTGTGTTTCATGCGATGGAAACTGTTCTAACAGTTGGACTTTTCAATGTTAAATTGTCCCAAGAGACTTTCAGCTTTATCTCATAAAAGTATTTACTATACAGTTCATCTTTTAAAATATGTAGTAGAATAACCCAAAATAAATGCAGTAATAATGCCGCAATGAATATACTGAACATCTCATGCATAAATTATTCAAAATAAATGTCATATACTCCCTTTTTTAGGTATTTTAGGGACCTGAGATTAAAAAATAGGTACTTTTAGTGACTTTGATTTAGTTTAAAGATTTTATAGACAAAGTGTGTACCCTGCATTACCCTACCATACACGTATAAAATTTATTTCAGGTTAGAAATTATCTTCGTGGGACAACTTAATTTAACATGTCACAAAATAACCCGAGTTTCTCTTAAAAATTATGTACGTACACACAGTTACGCATGCATACACGGTAGTATGGATATAAGCCTAACCAGGATAGATTCCATTTGCCAAAAGCTTGTGAAGAAAGTACAAGTTGTCACCGATTTTGCAATTGAGTACAAAAATCAAATTATGAAGATTTTATCATTGCAATTATATTACTACAATCATTACAAAATATACACAAGATACAGAAATTTGAACCTCCCCAAATTAAAGTGCCCTTTTATTTACTAATTATTGAACCAAATTCATTTCTCTTGCCACGCGCTTATGGTGGTCGTAGTAATTTCTATCCCATGCCATTAATAATACACCACAATAAACCTATATTGCTTATTTACATCGACATCTACATTTTTGAACACCAATTTTGACCACAGCGTAAATTCTCTCATTCTAATTTATCTCTGGATGCAGATTCTCAGTCTTAAAGGGCGATAATCAAACCTATACGACTAAAATGTGCCTATCACATTACATTCTTATCTTCATAAGATACTGGTCCCGCTTATCTCTTTTGTTTAGAAATCGTAATGGCTGCATGCTTCCCATGCCCTAATGGTGAAAGCCGGATCCTTAAAAATGATGCATCATCAATAGAACATTCTAGAACGCCTCCTTCTAAATAAGTGCGAAACTTTATCATGCGAAAATTAGACTGCTCTGAGAACTCGAAGGAGATGGATGTCGGTTTATATGCTAAAAATGTATCCAGATGAGGAAATGTGAATAAATATGATTTAAATACTAATGAACAGCCTCTTCATTGGATATAGTAACTGAACATGACATACACAATAAGTCTTTGCAGCTAATATGCCATGCGTATGTGAAAATGCTTGTCACTCTTCTATTAACAGAAACTAATAAATAAAAATAGGCAATAATACGCTTGCAATATTTTCTTCAAATGAATGAGTATTAATTAACCCCACTGATTTACATGTCTGTTTTATAATTTACCTCTGTTGAATTTAATATATGTTAACTACGTAGCAGTTCCCTAAGATTTTGCAAAATTACCTATTACATATTTCTATTTATTACCAGAAATTAATAAATAGAAATAGGCAATAAATACTCTTGCAATATTTTATTCAAAAGTAGGAGTTAATTATTATTAATTAACCCTACTAATTTATGTCTATTTTGTAATTTACTCCTGTCAAACTTAATATGTACCAACTAGGTAGGGGTTCCCCAAGATTTTGCAAAATTGCCTATTTCTATTTATTACCATGCAATATTTTATTCAAATGTATGAGTTAATTATTATTAATTAACCCTACTGACTTGCATGTATATTTTGCAATTTATCTCTGTCGAACTTAATGCGTGTCAGCTAGGTAGGGGTTACCTAAGATTTTGCAAAATTGCCCATTGCTCATTTATTACGAGTAATTAATAAATAGAAATAGGCAATAAATACTTTTATAATATTTTATTCAAAAATATGAGTTAATTATTATCAATTAACCCTATTAATTTACAGGTCTATTTTGTAATTTACTCCTGTCAAACCTAATATGTGTCACCTAGGTAGAGGTTCTCCCAAGATTTCGTAAAATATTTCAAGAGTTCAAAGACAGGAGCAAAAAAAAAAGTTTTGAGAATCACTAATAAAATTCAGCACTAGCGCAGACAAAGACAAGCCTAAGACACAAAGTTCTTAGGCTCGCCTTCCATCATTGACTAAATTACATTAGTGCTATATAATGTCCACATTGGAAAATGAAATTTAGCACTTTAACCAGTCCTTTCCTTCATTCGATCATCGACAACTGTAAAACTTCACTTTAAAAAATTCAGCATTTACACTTTCAAAACAAAATGATGATGATAAGAAAATAAACAAAGTAACATGACAAACAATTTTTTTAGCTCACGAACAAAAAGTAAAAGAAAAGAATAAGTTTCCGAATCTTGATTACAAAGGAAGCACGCTGCGATGATGATAAACGTTTTAATTCTCGCCATTTTGTTTGTGGCAATAAGTCAATCGAGAGAAGAAAAAAAAGCAGGTTTCGGAAAAAGGTCAAGACGCAACCTTTTATGGATAGAATCCTAGATTTTAATGACAGTTTAGGCACACAATAACGTAAGTCTAAACTAATGGCTGGAGTTTTGTGAAATGCTACTTTTGACCTAAAAATACAACATTTCTTCTTCTTCTTACAATATTTAGTGCTAATCAATATTGTCAGCAGACGATGTTCTTAACACTTTTCCACGTGACTGGAAATAGTGTCAGGTTTTAAAGAGAGATAATTTAATGCCTAAGTTAATCTTTAATATGACCCACATTTTTTCTAGGAGAGAGATTTAGAAGCCTAGCTTTATAAGTATTTCTCCAGCCGCCTATTTGATTTTTAATCATCAATATTTATCATATAATCTGTTGTTATATAAAGTCTTGAATTTAGAACAGAATATATTAATCATAGATTTACCTAAATATGTGCAGAACTAAACTCCTGCACTTTTGGGCCTTGCTCTGAGATTTTTTTTTCTTCAGACACAAACTAGCCATTTTTATGTTTTAATAAGCACTTTTTAAAATTTATAGTCACAGATATTTTTTTATGATTTTCACTATATCTATGGCTTTTTATCTCTCTCTCTCTATATTTATTAAAAAACTGATAATTTCCTTGCAATCATCTGAAAAATAAAATGAAAATAAACTGAAAAATTATAATAAAAAATAAACTAAAAAATGAAAAGATATATTGACACTATTTTAATTTGTTTTGTGCAATTAATAAATATTAAACAAGTAAACAAAAAATATGTAGTTTTTAAAGTATTCCATTTTATTATTTGTATGTAACTTAAGTGCATGAAAGACAACGACATGCCAAATTTGGACATTCTAGTTTCTCTGTTTTTCAAGCCCCCCCACCCCAAGGGGCTGGGCCGGCAAGGTTTAAAATCTAAAAAAATAAAAGATACCACGAAACGATAACGGTATACCAACAACGATGACAACATTTCAAGCTAGCATTCCAAAGTTTATGCCATACGTTTTAGAATAGAAATTACATAAAAAAGATTATTTATTTAACATTTTAAAATGTCCTAATTTCCTAAAGATTTTTTCAAAATTCATTCGAAAAATCGGGGTTTTTTCGAACGTTCGATCCCGTTTAAAATCAATAGAGATTTAGTATTCAAGGAACTTATAATTATACTAAACTACGTTCGAAAATCTCCATTCGTTTGTGAGTTATCGCATCCACAGACTCACGGACACACACACACACGATGACATACACACACATAAGGATGCTTAAATCGTGTTCTTCCATCAAAAACTCCAATTCGAATTTTCGACCCAGTCACAATACTTTCTCTATACATTATACCAGTATGTATTTAGGGAAAGTATAAACAATAAAAGTGCATATCTTGTCCGTAGGGAAAGTAAATTACTGCGCTCATCAGAATTTTCGAAGTCGTTATCAACGTAACACATCTTTCAGTTACGGTTTGAGTTTTATAAATCAATGGGACAAAAAATAAATAAAAAATCACCGCTCTATCTAAGGCACATTAATCAACCAGTTTATAACTGCTCGGCATAACGAATCAGTATTCGTATTTAGTCGCCCCAATCTTCTAAATATGCAGAATTCTAAATGTTCCATTCGTGTGGTTGTCGACCTGGAAACTGGATTTTCATCTTTTTATTTCGCAATAAGTCATGGCAGCATGTAAGATTGCACTTGGTAATGTCGTAAGTCCAGGAATACCTTTAAGTCCGTTATTGCATGACTGCAATTACATTTAACCATAAATAAATGGGAACAATCTCCGTAAAATTAAGTATTGCCTGCAAATTCAATTTATAAATTTAGTGTAATAGAAAATACTGGTAGTAATTACGTAACTGTAAGTTTTAGAAGATTTATAATATGGTATTAGAATTAGTTATGGACGAATGAAATGAAGTCCATTTTCCATTTCTAACGAAATGAAATCAACATTTGTCTAAATTTTGTGACCTCGAAAACTATGCACAATAAGTAAGAAGATGAAAATCTGCACACATACGCAAAATTGCACACAGATGTGCAGAAACACAATTTCAACAACAAAAATCAATCATGCAAAAGCATCGATTATGAAACACTTTCCAACTGAAATGCAATTTTATTTAAACATCTCTAAAATGCGATACATTCAGCTGTGATATATTTAAAATCATCACAATACTACAATAATTTATTACATTTAAAAACTTCATAAAAAAATAACTTTATTCAAATGACGAAATTTAAAT
Source organism: Amaurobius ferox (assembly GCA_951213105.1). NCBI lineage: Eukaryota > Metazoa > Arthropoda > Arachnida > Araneae > Amaurobiidae > Amaurobius > Amaurobius ferox. The sequence goes on from OX578148.1 coordinate 95,071,206, forward strand.
CGCCTGGCTCTCTTACAATCACTTGTTTATATTCTGCATCCAATAAAATTAGGCTTCATTGTAGAAAAAAATCAAAGTTTGTTGATCATTTAAACTAAAAAATATAGTAATTGCGTTGGCACAGAATATAAATGCACAGAAAATACGCAAGAATAATGCTATTTTAGGACGGATGCAACACTAAATATAAATTTAAAAGAACTTTAAAAATCACGATTTTTACACTGGGAAAAAAAGACGGATTCCATATTTTATTTTGAAGAGGGTCACGTGATCTCTTCATATAATGTGGGTGTAATTATTAATTTAATTTTTATTTAAAAACTACCAAATACATTTGGCTGAATTTTTTTTATATATATTTTATGGAATAATTTGAATATTTCCTAAAATTTTCGAAGCAATTTGTGAATTTTAATTTCGCTTAGAAAATGTTTGAAAAATAAGGTCCCATAGGGTTCAATGTATTTCACTTTTTCAATCCGGGTTAAATCTAAAACTAATTAGGTGATATTATTCATTTACATCCCTTATGTCCCACAGACCGTCTGAACATGTTAAAATTTCATTGTGATAAAGTCATTTTTACGGCAGTTATCGTGCGAACGGGCAGACAAAACAGACAGAATGAGCAAAGTCATAAACCCTTTCCAACTACACTCACGGACAATGAAAGTTATGCACCAAGAAGAAAACATGATACAACCGCGAAATGATGGAAATAGTTAGAGAGCGGGCTGGTATGCAAATGATCCCAGTCTGGTATGATTGCGCATGACCGTACACCCATGAGTGGTGCTGCAAGCATGAGCCAGCGGCCTTATAAACCGGCGTGTAGTCCACGCCCCATCAATGCGAGAAGCTTCGGCCGACGTAAGCACGAGTACGAAGTGAAATGAATGGTGGGTAGACGCCAGAAATGTCGATATACGCAACTGATGGAGTTCGAGAGAGGCCTGATCATCGGTCTGAAAACCGCATGGTGGTCAGCGCGCCGGATAGCCCGTCACGTGGATCGTTCGGACTATACTGTCCGGCGGTGTTGGGAGCACTGATCACAGGACGCCACCCAGACACGGAGGATCGGCTCTGTACGGACCAGGCATACGACGTGTAGAGGGGATCGAATGATCGTGAGACAGGCACGTATAGAGTCCACTGCGACCCGATCAGCGATACAGGCACACGCAGCGGCTCCTGTTTGCCCACGAACCATATCTAGACGCCTGAAGGAAGCAAATTTGCGAACCTAACGTCCCTTACGTGTGCTGCGTTAACACGGGAACATCGGCGGCTCCGGTTGCAGTGGTGCCGGGCCAGAGCAACGCGGAACGCCACAGATTGGCGATGTGTGGTGTTTAGCGATGAGTGCAGCTTCGTTCTGGGGACCCATGATCAGTGTGTCTGGGTGTGGAGGTCCACTGCACAACGCCACAATCCCAACCTCGTTATCGAGCGCCGCACCAGCCCCACTGCAGGCCTCATGGTCTGGGGAGCCATAGCCTACGACAGCCGTTCAGCTCTAGTATTGGTACCTGGAACATTGACGGGCCAGCGGTACGTGGATGAGATTCTACGGCCCCACGTGCTCCCATTCGTTGCTGGGATTCCAGATACGCAATTCCAGGAGGATAATGCCCAGGCCTGCCTGAGTCATGTTCAGACACTTCCATAGCCTGCCCGCTCCCCAGCCTGTCCCCTATCGAGCATATGTGGGACCAGTTGAAAAGCCAGCTGCCTCGTTGCCGCACTCTTCGGGATTTGGAACGTAACGTCCAGCAGGTGTGGACTCGTCTGCCGCAGAACAACATCAAGCATCTCTTCGACATCATGCCGGACCGTATTGCTGTTTGTATCGCAGCACGAGGCGGTGCGACGAGCTATTGAGGATGACCGGCCTGTGTACCACAGCTCCCTCTGTACGTGTTCTGCTGCGCTGCTTTTGTGGTCATGTATATCATTCATCTGTATCCTTCCATCAATAAAATTTCAGGTTCATCCTATGCTTCCTTCTTGGTGCACAACTTCCATTGTTCGTGAGTGTATGTTGGAAAGTATTATAAAAGATAATATAAGGAAATAAAGGAATTACAGTATGAATTGCAGCCCAAATAAAATTATAAAAATCAAACGAATATTTGTATAAGACGTAGTCATGAGTTTCATATCAAATGAGAGCCACGTTTTAGCAAAAATGCAAAAACTACAGTACTGGTGGTACCACATACTGTCACAAAAGAAAAGTAAATTGAGAAAAATAAGGAAAAAAAGACCAAGAAATGGGAAAAGAGAGGGAAACAAACAGGGTAATGTTATAATTAAAAGAAATAAGCTGTTATGGGCATTTACAAGATATTTGGGATTTTTATTGATATGAAAAGTTACTAATAAATCCAGTAGAAAAACTGAAAAAGGAAACAGAAGCTTTCTGAAAAAATCGTCTGCTTTTTACGATTTTATTTGCGTAGCAATTTACATTTTCATACATGGTTTCTAGAAAAATTCTTAAGTACTCCAACAACTTTGTAAGGAAAAGTCCATGAGTGTACACGTTAGGTCTATCTATAGTAAAGTGATATTGCCCGATCGCACAAAAGAGATTTCAGCGCTCTAGCCGAAGAATTTAAAATGTTAGGGTTAGCAAACTAGGCAACAAAGTGATATAGAATAAAATTCCAATTATAAAATTGTAAAGGATTTTCCAATGAGTAGGAATCGACACCAGAAACGCACGAAACGTGCATATGGAAGGCTATAAATATCTGTCAAAAAGTCGTATCATTAAGGACGGTAACACGGTGACACCAGAAATACTTGTCAAATTATGCGTTAATATTATTTCTCGAATTTAAACGTGCAATGTTGCTGGGGCATTTAGAGCAAGTTGTACGCTAAAGTCCTGTGTATGTAATGTTGTTTATTTTAGCATTCCTGAATAGGATAGCAATTCACCTATAACCTTTTTGTGTTAAATAAAGGCCTTCTGCAACGGTGTTATTGTGGATTCCAACTAATTAGACAATAAATCATAAAACCTGTCTATAAGGTGTTTTCAAAAATATAGAAGACAATCATATAGCAGATACTAGCTTCCATGAATCGATTTCGCGCTTTTTATGCGCTAAATATATTGCGCGCTTTTACGCCGTACACGTGAAAGGGCTGAAACTGAAGTTCGCACATTGAAATTCCCATAGAATCTCGCAAAATTTGTGACTTATAGCAAGTTTCTTGATGCTATTACAGATATCGGCTATTCCATGCTGACGACCACACAAGAGCGAAACCTGTCCGCGAATGCTGGTACCTACAACAAGAGTGTCTTCTATATTTAGAATTTTTTTTTATCTATTTTCCTTTATTGATGAGTTCGTTAAATTCCCTGCTAGTGGCGCTACAATCGCTATTATTCATTATGGAATGGTAACTTTACTATAGATAGAGCTACTAAACTACAGATATCTACTCATGGACCTTACCTTACAAAGTTATTGTGGTGCTTAAAAACTTTCCTATTGGAACCGTATATATTTATTACTGAGCAAAATCATGTTCTGCATTCAATGTAACCAATGTAAATACATAACATTCAATAATAACTAACATTCACAGAAATTAAATGCATAATTTATACAAACAAAACTAATTATATGCCACAGCCCAACTTTTATCGTCACCGCCGTACTTTATATTCCGTACCTTTCTTCCTCCAGACTTCATCAACATGTATAATATCTTCACTACGATCTGGAGATGATAGGATTCAAAAGACGCCGATTTTGTATTCACATAAATTCAGATCAAACTATAAGGTGAAATTGCCAATAGTATAGATAATGCATTGGGTTGAATATATTGAGAAGATCATTTAGTTGTCATTATTGGTTAGTTGACATAATGAAAGTTTGTACAGGTGATTTAATTCAGGCGCTTGTGCTCACACAGACGATAAAAATCCATTCAAATGGTAATTTTGAAAGCAATGAGTTTTACATGTAAATAGCATAAGGAGTTATTACTTTTTAAGAAATGTTCGAACTATATATAAGAGTATCATCTGGTGTTGCCAATAAACTTTCATTGCATTCAGCGTTCATGCCACTCAACTTTCAACACCATGGGGTATACATTCATCTCCCATGGTGTTCCATTCTGCTTCCATGATATTCATTACTGAAATAACAAAACAAAACAAAAAAAACTGCTGTGGACAGCACATGATTTTTCTACATAATGCAATGACTTTAATTCTTTCACGACGATGTAATGGTATACATGTACAAGATTTACGGTACAATGTGTTTAGCATTGAACTAACATCACATGAATTAAAATTTGGCGACTTTGGAAATTTATTCGTTAAAACAAAATGGCTTATTCATATTCGCGTGCGAAATCCTCATCAAAATGTAGTGACAATTAATAATTATCACGTGAAATGAATGATTATTGCAAATTCTTAAGCGTCAAAATACAAAACTATTACAAAAATTATCTTCTCTCTTGAATGGAACGAACTAGATTCACGAGAATGGAGTTAATTGCCCCAGTATAATATTGTATAGGAAGATTGAACATATTGAACGATACTTACTACTCTTTTTTAATTTTATGTCATTATTTTGATAAATTCATTCGAAAATCGAGCAATATCTCGAGAACAGGTTCATATGCTATAGTTCAAAAATCTGTAACATTCATTTTCTAATAAAAAAATTTACGCATGAAATGGTTATTTATTTATGATTATTCAAAGTTTTGATTATTTAATGAATTAAAAAAATCATTCGAAAATGGAATTATAATAAGCATATTAAAATATTTTCGAAACGCTTCATTCGTTCGTGAGATATCGCTTCCACAGACTTACGGACACACACACACTTACATACAAACACAAACACACACATTGACATACACACATATATTCAAATACACGTATATATACACATACTAACATATACATGCGCAGATATCACCTCAAAAAGTTCGATTTATGTTCAGTGATGCTTGAAAAGTGTTCTTTCATCGAATACTCAAATTCAAATTATCGACCTCGTCACAATATTTTCCTTATACATTACATTATGCATGTATGAAAAATAATATGTATATTTTTCAAATTTCGTGTCAAAGTTATTTTTTTAACATATTTCATAAAAAATACATGAAGATTTCTTTTCAAGTTGGCAACAACTTGGCGACACCGATGGATGTGTAGTCTTATATGTGTTCATATATACTTTTTTTGATACCATTAACACATCTATCTATATCGTAGTTCAAATTATCAATTTCTTCCAAGACTATATGCTGCCATGAAATAATCATTATTTTCCACAGGAAATAATGCTACGAAAATAAAAATAATCGAATAATTCGAGTTCTTAACACGATAATTACTAAAAATTCTATTTGTTCTAGTTCTTTAACGCAACCTATCTACACAGAGAGTTTGATAACATTAACCACACTTCTTAAATGGTATTAAAATAATATATACTATATTAACAGCAAAAGGTATCTAAGTAATCGACGTCATTACGCTGTTGCCAACTTGAGAAAATAAAATGTCAAACAAAATTGGTAGTTTGACTTTCTCATATGTAGTAATAAGAAAGTACGGTTCCCACGAAAATTTTCGTTTTCGAGATTATGATGCCAATATATGTTTTAAGACCTCCTGAACATGTTTTGACTGTTTTTGGAGCGATGTCCGTCTGTCTGTGGTCGATTTTTTGTGTACAAGATAGCAGCCACAAATATTAATTGATTTTCACGAAACTATCCTGTTTTGTTATCAAAAATCTGGAACTAGATAGAATTTGATTAAATTCGAGCGAAAATTCCTTCGAAATTATATATTTTTTAATTGGACGAATTTGACATAAAAGGGTTCATTTATGGTTCAATGATCACCCGACTTAATAGTTTTAATCATTATGAAAAATAACCGCGATACAATTTTTTTTGTTCGTGACGTCATTAGCCACCCCTTCGGGTGCAAAATACCCCCCGCGGGGGTACATCAAGTATGGTATTAATCGTATCAAGTATGGTATCAATCTAAAGATTTTTTTAACCTCTTAACACCCTTTAAAGTGAAGGGCAACACGATATAGTTGTAATCATTTAGCCCTATGATACTGTATTTTTAAAATTTTTCTTGTAAAATTTGAAAAATAAAATGATTTTTGGTATGGGAAAGTTGAATTGCGCCACACCTCAGTTAATTTCAATTATGCCATTTTCTTTATGGAATAACGGCAATAATGTATTTGTATTGGTATGCTGTATAAATTTACAAACAATGAAAATGTTCAGACAAGTCGAAGTTAAGAATTATGTGCAAGTGTTTTTGCTAACGCCTAAGTTGTGGCTGTTTTGTTCCTTTAGATTACCTTCACTTGACTGAGTTAGAACTGGACAACAATTGTGAACTTCTCTGATCTGTAAGAACACCCAGAGTTCAGTGAACAGAAAATTTGCAATTTAGTCACTCAGCAATCGCAGGACCTTCATTTATGACAACCAGAAAAACGAACTAAAAATAGAATGAATTATATTCAATATTCCTCTCGCGATGTCCCATATCTGAAACATTGATTCGCAACTCATGGCAGAAAATCAAAGTTCAAAAGAACACCAACGTTGCAAATGAGTTCAAGACGTATTTATGTCACTAACACAATACATTTTCTAACGATACAGAAAGTCGCATCGAGGAAACTTAACCGTTTCTCAGACTTCCAATCCCACACTTAACAATGATATGCGTTTTAAGCTGTAAGTGGATGAGTAAAAAAGGGTTTAAGCTTTGACCTTGAGAAATAGGCGTGTGGTAAAAACGATCATAAAAACACAGAATTAATATACATATTCAATGCTCAAGTTAATTCGTTTGTATTCAAGAGACAGAAAGGTAAAAAAGATCAAGTGAGACTCATCAACATACTGTACATGGTATAATGGTTACATTATGTGTGGGAGTACTACGTCGATGCTTTCGAAAGATTCCATTTACGAAGTTGAATAATAATGGCAATATACACTCTTTTGCAAAAAAAAAAAAAAAAAAAAATGAAGCACCATGAAGAAAGTGACTGTTTTTATTGAAATTAAATATGCGTACAGCTCATACACAGGTAATGAAATGATTACAAAATCAAGCCGAAGGACCGACCCATCAATGGTTAGCAATTGCACATTGAATTTTCAAATCAGTAACGCCCCTTTTGGCGGCAAGGCATGCTTGTATACGTTTAGGTAAGGAGTGATAAAGTTTTCTAATGTCATCCTGTGATACACTCTGCCATGCATTCCTCAATTGTTGCTTCAGATCTGCTATATTTCGGGGTGCCCGAATCTGGCAGCCTAGCACGTCGCATACATGCTCGATTGGCAAAAGGTCTGCTGACCTTGCTGGCCAAGGAACAGTATCAACAGCACAGAGACAGTCCACAGATATGCGAGCCGTATGTGGCGTGGCATAATCTTGTTGGAAAATGGCCCCAAAATGATGTGTCATGAAGGGTAACGCAAACGGCCGCAGGATTTTATCAACATATCGTTGAGCTGTTAAAGTTGTATGCAGGATGACCAGGGGCGACCTGCTGTCGTAAGAGATAGCCCCCCACACCAGATGTAATGGCTGTGTGCCTGTTGTTGTTGAGACCCAGACCGTCTGACCTACTAAAAATGTGTAAAACAAAGGCTGATTTGATTGGGACCACTGGCCCTAGCGCCTCCACACACGTACCCGATGGTCATCTGCTGAAAGACTGAAGCGTGATTCATCGTTGAACACTATGCGATGCCAGTCTGCTGGCAGCCATGATACGCGGCTACAACGCCACTCCAAACGACTCTGTTGATGTTGTGGGGTTATGGGCAAACGAAGGCCGCTGTGAGCGTAACCCCACCCCAGCCCAAGCGTCATGAGATGGTGGAAGGTACCTCGGGTGGTATGGAAGAGGCTGTAGCACAATGGATGACGGACAATGATGCCGTTGGGACAGTTCGGGTCTGTCGCACAATCATCCGATCTTGCCTCGCATTCGTGCACCTTGGCCTTCTAGAGCCTATATTCCGCCGTTAAGTTCCTTGTAGCAACCATTGCTGCCAGCACCTTTGTACAGCAGTGTCCATTCGGTGCAGGTAGTGGCCTATTGCTAGGGTTAGGGTATGACCGGCCAGCTTCACGCATTCCGACTATACGACCGCGTTCGAACTCGTTTAATTGCTTAGAAGGTCTTCGGCAACATCGTAACGGCATTATTGGTTGTGTCTCCACGGAACTGCAACGCCTATAACGAGCAAAGGTAAACCGTCCACATTTTTAGCCTGTTTTAAAGGATGCTAGTAGCGCAGAATAAACGCGCGCTAAGTTAACACTCATTGGCCTTGCAAATTTAATCATTTACATACTTGGTATAAAGGAATTTGCATGCGAAATTTCGAGATGATCGGATTATTTTTTTAGGGTTTTTAGGGGAGTTTCGGCTTTTTTTTTTTTTTATTATAAAGAGTGTATAAATATATATGAAATCGAAAGTATAATTGTTGTTTTTCTTACAATTATACGCTATAGATCGACAAATTTTAGCCAACATTCTTACTTCAACCAGGACCTGATCGAGCCAAAGTGGGGCTCATCGCCTGCTGTTAATTTGGGGTTCGCACCACTCACAGCATACCAAACACATGCAAAACATCAACACATAACAATTTTTTTTGAGGGGGTGGGGGTCAGAATCATAGTACCGAAGGCCTTTTTGTATAAGTTGAAAACTCTTGAACTTTTTATTTCAAAGTAATACATTAAGACTTTAAAGGATGTATAATATTTGAAACTATTAATATATTTTATAATTTAGAATAAAAACTGATGTTACGAATTTCAAATTAAAAAAAATATTTCTGGTTAAATTTTCTATCACATACTGAATTTAGGGTCTCCTTAAAATTTTGAGGGCCCAGTGCTGCGGACCCCGAAGGCCTCGTGTGTTAATCAAGTCCTGACTTCAACTGGCTTGGCTAAAGTTTATGTTTTCATAATGGAATTCAGCGGTCATGATAACCACTATGTGAAGATCGCTATGTGATGATGACCGCTATCATGAACATCGTTATGAACAACTTTTCTCAACAGAGTTCCGAAATTTTGTCTTAAGTACCATGTGCACATTATTTTTCTAAGATAGTTAGAACTCTGCTGATTAGTATCTTGAGCAAATGTAAATGGAAACTAGAGGATTGGAGCTATTCCGATACTTTCTACGCGTAGAAAGTGGGCATTCGACCTCTGAGCTAAACTATATACACAAAAAAAAAATTACAAAATTCTGCCTTCATATCTGCACAAGATGCGCTGTATACCATCCAAATTAGGTTCAATTCGCTTCAGCGGTTTTAGAGATTACGAAGGAGGATCACTGATTTTGACAAAATCTCGTTTTATAGTCAAACTATATACATTTTTCGGATTTTCTCTTTTGCGCTCACATTTATACTATATATTCTGTTTACCACACACATCTATCTGATCCAAATCGTTTTAGCGGCTTTAGAGGGTTAAAGATTTTGACAAAAAACTATGTTATAGTTAAATTATATACATTTTTTGGAAGTTTTCTCTGAGTTTACATCTACATAATATATGAAGCTTGCCACAATAATTGGGTTTAACATTTTTCAGTGGTTTTTAAAATTACTAAAGGCCAACGATTTGTGAATCACCCATTCAAAGCACAGCGATAAACTGCATTTGTGCTTCAATTGTGGAAGTATTTTTCACTTTTGCAATCTGTTTGCATCGTCTAAAATTTTTGTATTTATTTCATGTTTTATTCAGAAAAACAATTTTTTCAAACGTATTATTAATAACACGAAGGACTTTTTTTGGAATTGCAGTATTAAAATGATTTAGCACCTAGATACCTACTTTGTGACTGTAAATTTTTAGAAAATCTATTTATGAGGTATAACTGCTTACACGTTAATTAACGTTGAAATACATTAATGAAAGTGCGACAATTTATTTCATAAGGAATTTATACAAGTTTATAAATTCGTAATAGTTTCCATGAGGGGTCCTCAACTGATTTTATTTCCCCAGGGCCCCCTATTGTCATAATCGGGGGCCCTGGGCAAATCGGGCATCGTGTGCCGAAATCAATGAAATCGTTAAAAATTGTTAAAAACCTCGACTAACAATAATCACTTCTAGTATCTATAGGGATGCCACCGATCATTTAAATTTACGGTGAAAACTTGACTAGTGATGAAATCATGATCACCATACTTTTCTTAGACTAAATTGGTTAAAGTAAAAAGGTTGCCTAATCTACTGATAGAATCACACAGGTCGCGCTGCAGATCACTATGCCACATTTTGGGAAAGGAAGTTCAATTTGGCGATTGAAAAAAAGATTTGGCGGAAATGTTGGCGATTATGAATTCTGTCAATGTGAAAATTAAAAATCGTGGTATACTAATCGTAATGCATATTGCTGTACTATCTGTTTTTTCGAAAACAACGATCTTTGAAATTTGATTATTCATAAATCGAAACAAATTTTTCAAATAGAACGTCAAAATAAAATTTGGCGACTAAAAACTCGAACAACGGTGAATAAAATTTGCCGAGATAAAATTGGAGGAACATTGCTTCAAGACTGACAGCTTGGAAGAATCTTCTGAGAAAGGCCAATGCCCACAGTCTGCTATAGAACCATTGATGATGATGAAAAAATTGATGATGAAAGGAAGTTTCATTTGGAGAATAGATTGAAGAAAGCAACAAAAAATGCAGAGCAACTCCTGAAAGCATATCTATCAAGAAAAGTAGCATAAATCACACTTACTAATGATCATACTATAGCTCAGCACGAAATTATGATAAAAACTTTTACTCTATATTTTAAACTTTTTCAACTTGCCCAAGAGTTTTTGCAACAGAAAGTACGTCCCAACTAATATGTACTCCATAAAAGAAAAATCTGCAGCAGTAGAACATTGAAATATTCTCATTATTTAGCTAAATAGTTAAAATATGATAATCTCTCAACGTTTCAGTAGTAATAACCATTAAGAGATAATCAGCTCTTAACTACTGTTCTTGTTAAAAGTTAAAAATGCAAAACAAACCATTAACAATAATAAATATACGAATAAAAACAAATAACTATATTCGTCCGATATTACAATAGACAAGCTAGTCTGATTTGGTCAGCAATGGAAAAGCAATTGAGAACAACTTCTCAAAAGGACTATTCATTTGCATTAAGTGAAGTGAAAAACTGAAGTAAAATAAAAACAGAGAAGATGTCGTGAGAAAAGCATTAACAACGTACAGTTATAACTACCATGCTGTGAGGTTTGTTTCTACCCTGGGTGTGGAACACTGCTAGTTTCTTTTCTTGTACAACGACCAAGGTTGCTCGAAAGGGAGTGCCTACATTTGAGGGGGAAATGTGTACATAGAATAGTAAAATTATTTGCCTTCTCAAGTTTGACTTGTAACAGTTTCTGGCAGTTCTAACGCGGTTTTCCTCGTCAGACTTTTGAGCATAGATCGAGATTAGCATAATATCGGATTTGGTAAAACGAGTGATACAAATTAAAGATGTCATATGCTGCAGAGGTGAATGAAGGGGAACAGTTGCTTTTCGTATTTCCAAAAACAGTCAGCGGTTTTATCCCCGAAAGCCTGAATTATGACTTCTGGACTTGTATTAGTTGAAAATCATTCCGGTACATTGTTTAAAGGGATAGCAGCTGAATGGGTAGATGCGATGTCTGAGCCGTATGTTCATGAGCTTAAATGCATGCAGACAGTTCTGCAAACAGTTCTGTTTGTTTTTGAAATTATGCAAAGATGAAAACGCGGAAGATAAGAAATGAATTTATGTTAGAAAGGGAATTAAGTTCTTAGTGTTTCAAAGAATTTAGAAAACGCGTTCTGAAAGCTTCTTTATCATGTTAACAAGTTCAAGTTCGTGTCAACACGGAAATCGAAAAATTTACCACTGTGGCCCTAGACAATACATTGAAAAAGCTGGAATTTGTGCCGATTCAAAGAAGCGTATGAAAAAGAAGCGTATGAAAGGTTAAGTAGGGGCTTCATTTTGAACTGCATTCGTTTCAGAAATCGGAAATTTTTACTGCTCACAGAAAATATAACATTTTTACAAACAACGTTAGCATCCAAATTGTTGAAGTAAGTTTAAGGTCTCAGTACATTGATTTCAAGACAATTCCATAATAGCGCGTTGATGGATACTAAATTAGCAATAAAAGGCAAATACATTATGGATGGTAGAAGCTGACGTTGTATAACATGATGTCTGATTGAAATTTGATAAAAAATGTTCGTATACCCAGATACATGAAAGTACTTTTAATATATAATCTACAATTGCTGTATGCGGAATGCAGCAATATTTGTATGAAAAATGATTTATATTATGAGTGTATCTGATGTCTATAATTATGGTTACATTAAATAATTTGTTATGATTCAATTTTTTTTTATGAAGTCAACTCTGGAAAATTTCGATGATATTGTTTTAACAATGTTTCATTATAGTTTATTTTTTAGCGCATTTCAATGTTTATGAATAAAAGATAAAAACTTACAAATTTTGATGAGCTTGTTTATTTGGAATTTTCAGATGTATAGGGGTCATTATGTTAAAAAACTTTCCCGATGAATTTTTCATTATTTTCGTCATGCTTTAGAACAAATGAGTGTATATTTTTAACAGAATGAAATACTTCATACAGTTTGTAAAGAACCTAGCTGCTCCAACCGGGAATAGAATTACGGATTTTCGTTGAGAACCACTGGTTTAGTGTGTCACGAGGCGGAAAATAAGTTTGGGAACCCTTGATTTAGTTACAATAAACTATACCCGGAATAAAGCTGTTTGCAGCGACTATTCACACCATGAAGATAACGGCAAACCATACCATTACAATGCTTCTAAATCTTGAATTGTTACAACTACTTATAAATTATAATTAATATTTGGTTTTCATGAATGTATTAAAAATAAAGGCACAGTGGGGAAAAAGAGAAAATCTCTTCTTCAAGAGATTCTTTCAACTGGGAGTGCACATAGTCGACTTTGATTTAGAGGAGCGCCACGTAAAACAATTTAGTGAAGAACCCGTGATTGTTCAAATGTTTAACCTTTTAGTGTTTGAATTGCAACAGGAAGAACTTATTACAAAACTGTGACACAATTGTTACTCTTTTCCTTAAAGGTTTTTGTGGGAACATCATAAACCCTATTCTAAGAAATATGAAGAATAAAATGTGTTACTTATCGTTATGATAGCAGCCACGAGGAATACGATTATGAATTTTACTGTGAACTAGAACAATGCGAGTACGGAAATTTAAGTGCGAAAAGTATTGAAGTAGGATTCAAAATATCGTAAGTAATGATTTTTTTAAAATAAATAGTGGTAAAAGATAAATATACATTGATGGAAAAGTCGCCAATCGGCCGAAATACAGATGAGCCAGAAATTGGGGGGGGGGGGGTTAAAATGTCAGTTTGCATGTATATGTAATGAAGATTCGAGAATGAATGCACTCCCCGCTATCAAAGATGCACTACAGTTATCAAAGATGCACCTACCGCTATCAAAGATACACCTACCGCTATCAAAGATACACCTACCGCTATCAAAGATACACTGCAGCTATCAAAGATGCACTACAGTTATCAAAGATGCACTACAGTTATCAAAGATGCACCTACCGCTGTCAAAGATACACCTACCGCTATCAAAGATGCACCTACCGCTATCAAAGATACACTGCAGCTAGCAAAGATGCACTACAGTTATCAAAGATGCACTACAGTTATCAAAGATGCACCTACCGCTATCAAAGATGCACCTACCGCTATCAAAGATACACTACAGCTATCAAAGATGCACTACAGCTACCAAAGATGCACTTAGAGATATCAAAGATGCACCATACCGTTATTTGAACCATGCCCCTTGGTCCGTAATAGGAACGTACATAGACTTTAAGAACAACTCGAGAACCAGAATAGTTAGACAGTTCAAATATGACATATCGTTGTTTGTCGTGATATATTTTCATTTTCTGAATTTCAAACTTTACTGGTCCAGCCCATCTTGGGCCCGTCAGAAGAAACAAGCTTTTTGGGCAACAACTGGAGATCAGCCAAAATGCGAAATAACTAAAATATCTCGAGAACGGTTAGTCTTAGTAATAGGGTTAGTCTTATTATTTTCATCATCAAAAATTACGTATAAATCAAACATTTAATTGATACATTTGATAATACAGTTTTTTATTTTTGATTTTGACGTTTTCTGCAGGTCATTTCGTAAAAAAGCCAGGTTCTTTTTTTTCTATATCGTACCAAAAGCTAATTAACACCCGGGTAACTCACAAGTGACATATCTACTAAATTTTGTGAAATTTGACAAATTAGTTTTTCAGCTAGAGTGTATACATGCAAATTTTGCGGGCCATTTCGCAAAGAAAAAAAAAGGTAGGTAGGTTCTTTTATTCCGAATTGAACCAAAATCTAATCAACACCAGGGTAATCCACAAGTGCCTTATCTACAAAATTTTATAAAATTTGGCCAATTAGTTTTTGAGGAAGAGTGCATACATACATTGCACAGAGACATACATACACACACACACACACAAGTCACGCTTAAAATAGTGTTTTCGTGTTCTAGAGGTTTAAAAACGCATAGATCCATCAAAAATTCGAGTTGCGATTTTCGACACGATTCCAATACTTTCCCTATACATTATCACGTACTGTAGGGAAAGTAATATATTTGAGTCTGTATAGGGAAAGTCACGTAATAAGCTTTACACATCAGAAATTTTGGCAAAGTATACATACAAAATTTTAAACCCCAGCAACTGTTTATTTAGTGAAACACAAGTTAATTCACATAATGACAACATCAGATATTTTTCGACAGCGCGTGCATCCAGAATTTCAATCTCGTTCTACTTTTTATAACTTCTCAGTTAGCGAAAATCCACAACTTTATTCATTTTTTATATACAAGTAGATAAAAAAGGCGTGGAAATAACACTTTTTATTATTCATATCACGATTCGAAATACACCGTTCTCCTTTCGTTTATTCAGCATTAATTCGTCGGTATCGTTACGTAACGACAGGCCACGGGCTGAAATGAACATAATATCCATTCCCTAACAAGGCATTTTACAGAAACAATGAGCAAGAACTATTGTCTGTCCTTGATCTTGACCTACATTGAAGGGGAAATGTATCAATAATAGGCAGTATTAAGGATCGGGAAATTAAAGGGAAATCTCTGCCTTGGAGCTGAAGTCAGGAATTGCTTGAGTATAGCACTTGCTCTACATTTGCAGAATTGAAAGATTTATGAGAACGTTTGGAAGAATTTTTGCAAATCGCGTCTTGTGGATTCTAATGGGAAATTTGGAATATGTAGGTTGATATTAGACAAAGGATTTTTACTTTCTCATACGCAGTATAGGCAAAGTAATGTTTTCACGAAAATTTTCGATTTCGAGATTTTAATGCAAATATATGTTTGAAGACCTCCTGAACACGTTCTGACTATTTTTGGAGTGATGCCCATCCGTCTGTCGATAGCAGCCACAAATATCAATGGATTTTCACAAAACTTTACATCCGGCTTTGTTATAAAAAATTTTAGAATTAGATAGAATTTTCTCAAATTAGAGCGAAAACGTCGAAATTTTATATATTTTTTTTAACATGGCAGCATAGGACAACATTTGACATAATTATAAATAAAAGGGTTTATTTGTGGTTCAACTATTACAAGGTTTCATAGTTTCAATCATTGTTGTGTAAAAGTCGCAATACAATTTTTTTTTGTTCGTGACGTTATTACACCTATTGGGGGAGGGGGGGGGGGGCAAAAGTCCTTTAAAGTGAATTGTAATATGTTACAGTTGTAATCAATTGGACCTATGAAATCGATTTTTCTAATTACTTTCCTTATATACATAATGTATAAGGAAAGTATTGTGACGGGGTCGAAAATTCGAATTAGAGTTTTCGACGGGAGAGCACGTTTCAAGCATCCCTGATCACGAATCAAACATTTTTGAAGTGATGTCTATGTGTGTGTGTGAAAGTATGTGTATGTGTGTGTATGTGAAAGTATGTGTATGTGTGTGTATGTGAAAGTATGTGTATGTGTGTGTGTGTGTGTCAGTGAGTCTGTGGAGACGATAACTGACGAACGAATGGACCAATTCGAACGAAATTTGGTACAAAAATCACAATCCGTAAACACTGGAAGTCTATTGTTTTTATACGCAATCGAATGTTCAGAACCCCCTAAATTTTCGAGTGAAATTTTGAAAAAATCATCAAAAAATCAAAACCGCTAATAAAGTTACGCAAATAGACATTTCTTATGTAATTTTTCATTAGAAAACGATTGACATAAATATTAGAACGCTAACGTGAACCGTTCTCGAGATATTGCACATTTTTCAAAAAAATTATCAAAAAGTTATATAAAATAAAAAAAATATATTTCCTATTGAGAAACATGTTCACTTTTCATATGTAATACCATGCGATAAATTGGGTGACATCATTCTCGTGGATCTAGCTCGTTCCATTCATGAAAAAAGATACTTTGAGTAATACTTTTGTATTTGAGCGCCAATAGTCATTTATCTGCTGTAAAAATAACTTATTTCTCCGTCCATAACACTTGGCGAGATTTTGGCGACGAATTTGGCGGAATGTCGCCAACTTGGCGACATTTTTAATTGTTGTCAAATTAATAAAAATCTCGCCAAATTGATAAAAATGATGCTAAATCAATGAAAATGACGACTAATTGA
This sequence comes from Amaurobius ferox, assembly GCA_951213105.1. Classification (NCBI taxonomy): domain Eukaryota; kingdom Metazoa; phylum Arthropoda; class Arachnida; order Araneae; family Amaurobiidae; genus Amaurobius; species Amaurobius ferox. The sequence continues at coordinate 95,088,103 of OX578148.1, forward strand.
AGAAAATTCAATATCTTGGAAAGAATATAAGTATCTACTATAAGAATGACATTTTTTTAACTGTAAAAGTAGTAAATTCATTGCATTATATAAGGAAAGTCATGTGTTGTCCACTAGATTTTTTTTTTTTTGTAAAATTTGAAAAAAAACAAAAAACAATGAATTACATGCCAGTAGAAGAATTGAGAGGCGAGTAAATGTTTAAAGATCAGGTAAAAAAAACGTGTTTACAAAATTATATATTTTCTTAATTTTACATAAAATCTCGATTCTAGTTTGAAGAGATTATACTCTATTATTTTCTCAAGCATAGAAATTTTACGCAACGAACGAAATTACATTGGACGAACCACACAGAGTTCTGGTGTTATGTTGAGATAAAGTTAATTTTTGCAATGTTCCAAATCAACAAATAAAAATTTGATTGGGCAGCATATTACTTTCTCTGCAGACTCAAATTATTATTATTTTTTCATGTGTTTCCTATATCCATTAAATTTAATTTTATTATTTCTTTATTCTATTGCACAACATAAAACCTGACAAACATTTACTACAAATCACATTAAAATTGCAGTTTTGATGCGAATAGCGACTGTGATCGAAGTATCAACGCTGAAATCGGAGCGTTACAAAAGCTGCAAACACTTTGGACGCTTATATTTCCGAACCTAATACATAAATATATAAATAATTTATACTTGTTTTTTTTTTCGGAAATAGGGTTCTGTTTAAGAATATATAAAATTAATTTCAATATTTCAAACTATTTTTTGATAATAAATTTATTTATATACAATTCATTGAAAGATTAGAATTCGAATTTTCGACGTGTTGCAACAGATTTCCCTTATGCATTTATACTATGTATGGCACAGAAAGATATTGTATTTCATATCCTAAAATTAAACATTCTGTCTATTGTTCATATATTAAACCGGGATATGTTCAGGATAATTTGAATTCATATCTGGACAGACCAATCTGTATATTTTTAAATATGAATAGAAGAATATAAATTTTGAACCAACATCATGAGGAAATTATTTGAGCGACCCATTTTATGGAACTTCTTGTTGTTGAGACCCAGACCGTCCGACACCTATGGAACATCCTGCGTAATATTTATATTATGATTAAAATTTCCACATATGAGGGCTCTCAAATTTAACAATTATCCCGCCACCTAAGCGTCGTTTCTAAAATAGAAATATTAAATACATCAACACCACAATTAAAATACAAAACAGATCATAGATAGTCGGCCACTCAAAAGAAAAGTGCTAATCACATCAATTATTGAGCAGAAAATCGAGGCCAACAGTCGCAAAGACGTTAAATTCTATTCTACGAGACACAAAACGATGAAAATTATACCGATTCAAAAAATCATAATTTATTGTGCGATTATTCAAATTTCATCACTGTCCTTAGCACGTCATATTTTTTCTTCTTCTTGATCAACTTAAACACAGAAATGGCAACTCATCTATTTTCATTAAATAGCTAATAACAATGAAATTGAGAATGTTAATTTCCTTAGTCTTCTTCTCTTGAGAAGCTGGTTCTGAACTGTTATTAACCGTTAACATGTGAACGCTACTTGACATAAGATCTTGTTAGGCTGTCTTTTCTTATTTGGGCAATTTTAGAGTAATTAACACGCATCTGGTTCTTGTTATGATATCCAACAGTTTTGCTAAAATTAGGTCGGGAGAATTAGTAGATGCTCCAATTTGAAAAAAAAAATTGTTTTATTCTGGGAGAAGGCGCATAATGTGTCTGCGCATGCTCGGAAACGAAACTTGGTTTTAGTCACCTAAATACTATACATTGGTTGAAATTATGCTTCCAGTGCATTAACTCGCATAGGTAAACCTAAGCCTACTGTATATACAGTGTGACGCAACCGCCATTTTTACTTCAGCTGGCCTAGTCAGTTACTGCCTGCCTGAGCTATTTCAATGGGGCTTGCATGGCTGATATCTGATACGCAATTTAACTGTAAAACAAGTGCTTCTGCTTAAAAAAAATCTGATGTGGGCAGCACATGACTTTCCTTATATAATGCAATTAATTTACTATTTTCACAGTAAAAAAAAAAAGATTATTTTTATAGTAGTTATTTATATTATTTCCAAGATATTGAATTTTCATCAATGAGTCGTCATTTTCATTGATTTAGCGTCATTTTTATCCATTTGGTGAGTTTTTCGTTAATTTAGCAACATTTAAAAAAGTCGCCAAGTTAGCGACATTCCACCAAATTCGTTGCCAAAATCTCGCCAAGCGTTATGGAGGAAGAAATAAGTTATTCTTACAGCAGATAAATGACTATTGGCGTTCAAATACAAAAATATTACTCAAAGTATCTTTTTTCATGAATGGAACGAGCTAGATCCACGAGAATAATGTTACCAAATTTATCGCATGGTATTGCATATGAAAAGTGTTACATATGAAAAGGGGGTTCTGAACATTCGCGCGCGCGCGCGCGAGAGAGAGAGAGAGAGATTGCGCATAAAAACAATAGACTTCCAGTGCTTACGGATTGTGATTTTTGTACCAAATTTCGTTCGAATTGGTCCATTCGTTCGTCAGTTATCGTCTCCACAGATTCACTGACACACACACATCACTTCAAGAATGTTTAATTCGTGATCAGGGATGCTTGAAACGTGCTCTCCCGTCGAAAACTCGAATTCGAATATTCGACCCCGTCACAATACTGTTCTTATACATTATGTATATAAGGAAAGTAAAAATTGTATCAATCATTAAAGCAAGTAGTCTGGAAAGTTTCGATTTTTTAAAGAACCTGAGAAAAGGACAGGAAAATAACACTCTTTGCACTATGTGCAGTCATGGCTTTAACCGGGTGTCAAGATGGCCGCTGTTGCGACAGTCTGCATATTAACTAGCAGAACCAAATAGTCGATAACTGTACCGGCATCAAGAAGACTTAGAATCTGATGCAATTCTAAAAGCATTTGCGGTGATCTACAAAGGTGTTAAAATACAAAACTATTACAAATAAGTATCTTACCTCGTGAATGGAACGATCTATAATATCTACGAGAATGTTAACATATTTCTTGTATAATATTGCACGTGGAACATGGGCATTGTAAAGAACTTTGCTGCCCCAATCGGGAATCGAACCCTGGATCTTCGAATTGTCAAGCCGACGCTCTACTGGGACGAAATGGCAAGCTCTTATTTTCGAAGTGTATTCTGCATTCTCCAGTCACTAATGTCAGATTGGAGTCCAACTGACAATCTGATTGACCACCTCCCGCTATTTTACCCCAGGTTAGCCGCCTGATGTTATTTTTATTCTCCAGGTTAACTTCATGCGTGGTCATTATTCTCCTAATTTGAAATCGGCGCTTAATATCCCAGAGTCCACCGAATTCGTGATAGTCGTATTAGAGTCACTTTCAGATATCCGACATATTTGCAGTAACCTACAGGGCTAATTTATTCGGGCGCCATTGTTAAGAACCTTGCTGCCCTAACCGGGAATCGAACTCTGGATCTTCGAACTGGCCAACCGTTGAGCACGGCTCTGCCGTTGAGCTACTGGAACGAAATTGCAAGCTCTTGTTTCCGAAGTGGACACTGCAGCATGTTTGATGATACTAACTACTTTCTGAATTTTATGTAATTATTTTGATAAATTTGTTTAAAAAAGTGGAACATCTCAAGAAAGATTCATGCTGGAGTTTTAAAAATTGTGTCATTCGTTTTCTAATGGAAAATGACGTATAATACACTCTATAACAACAACAAAAAAAAAAGTCCAATCCATTTGTACAATAAATGAAGAGATAAATGTTGCCAATCGCAAAAGATAAAAGTAGAGATCTACTGTTGAGAATCGTGAGAAATAAATAACAGTATTGCAATAAGGCAATAAAATGTGATATATTCTACAGTAAAAGTTACAAAATAAAGGGGCGTGTAATATAATTGAAAATATAGAGGATAGAATTTAAGGGGATGTAAATACATTGTAATGTTTATGCAAGAGAATGTTGATGTTTGGTTAATATTAGTTACTAAGGAGAGAAATTTAAGAACATTCAGCTAATCCAAACTTTTTAATTATACTCTATAATAAAAAAATCGGCGCACCAAGAAGGAGTTGTCTGATTGTGATAAAAATTGGTGGATGTAAAGAACATACATAGAAAAAGAAACTATTAAAATTTCAGAACAATTTAATGATCGTATACAAAGGGAGAAGTCAATAAGGCGTTGGTCCACCTCTGGCCTGGATGCAAGATGTCACCCGGCGTGGCATAGACTGATAAAGTTCACGGATGGTGTCCTGCGGAATGTCTTGCCAAATTGTCTCCAACTGTCGGGCTAAATCGTTAACATCCCGGGATGGTTGCACTCGCCTTCCCATAGCGTCCCAAATGTGCTCTATGGGAGAGAGATCAGGAGACCTAGCTGGCTAAGGAAGTGTTGGACAGGCTTGAAGATTGCAACACGCGCTGTGTGCGACCGGGCATTATCTTGTTGAAAAGTAAGTCCGGGGTGTCGCAAAAGGAACGGCAACACAACCGGTCGCAGAATGTTGCCTACGTACCGTTGGGCTGTCAGTGTGCAGAAATGACTACCAAAGACGTAAGATATCCGCAGTCGAAATGCAACAGAAATTTCAACCACAGATTCAGAATCGATCCTTATATACACCTGCTGAATGCGCAGTTCAGATGCGCTGGAGCTCCCACTATTTATTCATTGGTCACCAAATTTTATTCATTTGCATATTCACTCAAAATGTCTTTGCACACGAAATTTCATTACAATCGGACAACTCCTTCTTGGTGCGTCGATTTTTTTTGTTAAAGAGTATATAATCATCTATTTAACTTTATCATAAAATTTAAGAGTTCTTTCAAACGTTCGATCGTATTTAAAATCTATAGAGTTTCGCAGTGTTTGCCGATTAAAATAATTGAACCGAATGTTTTTCGAAACCCCCTATTCTTTCGCATAAGATATAGGAACCACTGACTTACGTACACACAGACATATACTCAAAAATGCATGATTCGCGTTGAGAGATGCTTGAAACGTGATCTTTCATCGAAAACTTGTATTCTAATTACCCCCCTGCGGAAATACTTCCTCTATATATTATATTATTACGAAGTATCCTCTAAAATCGTTGGTGTGCACTTAGGATATAAGAATCAGTCAAAATTTCTAGATAACCAACACGTTTATTCACAAACATGACTTAAACGCTCCACTAATTTTACAAAACAACTGATACTATTCTCGAAACATCGACATATTTCATTTCACAAAACGACAGCTACTATTCTCAAAACATTGACGAATATCACCGTTCAATGTAGCTCGTATCACGTCGACTGCTCTCCAATTAAGTGACGACTCCTTTTATAGATTCTCTCTGTAGAAACTTCTAGAAATATCTCGTAGAATAATCGTTATTTCAAAGTGTTTCTCAAACCTTCGGAAAGTCGCCAAGTGGGTGATAAATCGCCAAATATGGAAACCCTTCTTCGAACCTCGGCATATGGCAACCCTAGATTCAAGTCATGGGAAAGGTTGCCTTTACGAGTGCTTTCTCAATCTGGTTTTAAAACATACTTCAGTGAGAGGGAGAAAAAGAGACTCCAGGGCATTTTACACGTTCGTAACAATATTATGTATATGTGTATAAAGTAATAATAATAATAGTTTAAAAGAATACACCCTGGTTCGAAAAGCTGCATAATGTAAATGTACTTAACAAAAAATGAAGAAAACAATTAGTTTCCGAGGATATATGAGTTGACTTTATCAACTACCTATAAAACATTACTGCAAAATAACTGTAAAAACTACTAACGAATATGATTATAAGAATGTGCCGTGTAGTGTAATAAATAAATAGTCAAAGTATTTGCTTCAGTTATTTTTTACAACAGCCTTAAGCGTTTTATTTAATTAAAACAAATTACTAATACTCACAGAAGATTATTTAGAATAAATTTTTAATTGGGAGAAAAAAAAGCCATTTCCAGAAGTAATTAAGGTTGAGTATAACTTACTAGGCTAAATATTTATCCATTGGAGCGTAAATATGTATAAAGGACCTCTCTTTGCACATATTGGTGTACTCACAGAAATAACAGAATACATTAGCTGATGAGTTGAAGAAAACATCATTGTTATTGTTAAGTGGGGATTCATTAGGGAATAATACATAAAAAAAGAATTTTCGTTAATTGAATTATCATAAACAAAGAGTTCTATTGAGATGTTTCAAGTATAGATAATGATCTGCCTGATTGAGTTGATTATCAGCTAATGAGTAAAATGCATGCATTTCTGACCGCAATTTCGGGATATTGGTGGATCGACTGAAAATTCGATAGTCTAACAAAATAATCGGATTGTTTTGTAGCTCTAACAGTACTTAAATCTGCTAAAGACAGGAAATATAACACTCTTAAAAAAAATTAAGCTGCAACTTTTTTTTTTAATGGGGTTTTATTTTGTTTAAGAATGTATGATGTTTAGCGCTGAAAATAGTCTTAGCTAAAAATTCGCCCAGTTAAGTTCTGCTTCATGGTCGAGCTTCAAGATCGCCTCAGGTGGATTTCGGAGGATTCTGAGCGACGTTACCCCCTCCCCCATTTTGTTCCGACCCGGGAGAAAAATAAAAAATCTAGCTTCGTTAGGTTCGTTCCAGTGGTGGATGCTACAAATGCGCAAAGATTCACCCTTAGATTCTCCAAATAGTTGCTCTTAGTCCTCTGGACGAGTCGGACGGTCTGGGTCTTCAACCCTTAGATTCTGTCCAATGGTTTATACCAGTTGTTCTCACCCTGTGGTACGCGAGACGATGACTGGTGGTAGGTCAGAAGATAATTGGTGACACGCGAGACGACGACTGGTGGCACGCGGATAATTTGTGCAATGTACAGTATAAAAATTATACCATCTAAAAGTAGTACTTCTTTAAATAATATTTATATTACGTTAGCATGCGCGGTAGTCTCTAAGCAACTAGCTTAGAGTGGAAAAGGCTTATATACTTCTATATTAACCGAAATATTTTAGAGACATTTCAGGAAAAGCAATTACATTTCTAATGATATTTTGTTCGACGTACATATGTGAAGCAGGATTTTCTTAAATGCCGTGTTTAAAAACAAATATAGAAAGAAACTCGACTTTAAGTCAAATTCACGTTTAAATTAAGAAAAATAGAACCAGATATAAAGAAAATAATTTATATTTAATAAGCAAAATGTATATCATTAGATATTTTGTTAATCTTGTTGAATAATAATCATATTGTTTGTTAATCATATTGTTAATTGTATTAGCTAATATTTAATGTTGCTTAATTTTGTATTAGAAATGAAATAAAAACACAGGACATCAATTTATTAAGTGTATAGTTCTAACTTCCCATTAGTATACAAAATGTGCTTTTATTAATGGTAGCACTAAATTTTTTTAATTTTGGTGGTACGCATTTACGGAAAGGTTGAGAATCCCTGGTCTATACTATAAGCATACAAATATTCAGCTATTTAGGTCACCAGCGGGCGTCTGGAGGGTCTGAGTTAAATAATCATTTTCTTCTTTGATTGTCCTCATTAGAAGATTCATCTTCTAATCAATCACTTCTAATCTTCTAATCAATAATATATATATATATATATATATATATATATATATACATATATGTACCGTGTGGTCAGAATTAAAACACCCCTACTCTGAGCTCTCTATAGATCGAACTACTCGGTGTAAAGGCTCTAAAATTGTTGAACATACTATTCAAGACATGGGGAAAGGGATTACGCAAAAAAAAAAATAGTTCCAGAAACACCGATAGGTGGCGCTGTACAACAGAAAATATGCTGAAAAGACACAACATACACATGGGTAACACATTTTATTCGAACGTACCAAACATTCATATCACAAGGACCTTATCGATGCAGGGAATGCTGCTCAATATTGTTCCCTTCTTCAAGATGCAAAATCTGCAGTCTGTGGACAGACAGCTTGTTCAACTGCGGATCGTAATTGGTCGATTGAGATGCTTCTCACATGCAGAGTGATACTGTCTTTCAAATCTGCCAAGGTTACCAGACGTCCTCGATAAACAAGACTTTTTAAGTATCCCCACAGCCAAAAATCACAGGGATTAAGATCTGGATAACGAGATGGCCAGGTTGTTGAAAACGCACGACTAATTACTCTACCATTAGTAAAATGCTGCCGAAGAAATTGCTGTACACAGAGTCCAATGTGTGGAGGCGCTCCATCTTGCATAAAGGTAATTGAATCACGACATTGGTGCTGTTGCAGTTGGAGTACAGCAAAATTTTCGAGCATGTTTTTGTACCTTTTCTGTTGTACAGTGCCACCTATCGGTGTTTCTGTGTGCCACCTATCGGTGTTGTACAGTGCCACTTATCGGTGCAAGATGGAGCGCTTCCACACATTGGACTCTGTGTACAGCAGTTTCTTCGGCAACATTTTACTAATGGTAGAGTAATTAGTCGTGCGTTTCCGACAACCTGGCCATTTCGTTCTCCAGATCTTAATCCCTGTGATTTTTTACTGTGGGGATACTTAAAAAGTCTTGTTTATCGAGGACGTCTGGTAACCTTGGCAGATTTGAAAGACAGTATCACTCTGCATGTGAGAAGCATCTCAATCGACCAATTACGATCCGCAGTTGAACAAGCTGTCCACAGACTGCAAATTTTACATCTTGAAGAAGGGAACCGTATTGAGCAGCATTCCCTGCATCGATAAGGTCCTGGTGACATGAATGTTTGGTACGTTCGAATAAAATGTGTTACATATGTGTATTTTGTGTCTTTTCAGCATATTTTCTGTTGTACAGCGCCACCTATCGGTGTTTCTGGAACTAATTTTTCTTTCGCGTAATCCCTTTCCCCATGTCTTGAATAGTAGGTTCTGGAGCCTTTACACTGAGTAGTTCGATGTAGTAGAGCAGTTCGAGTAGTTCTGATTAGTTTCTGAGTAGCTCGAACTCAGAGTAGGGGTGTTTTAATTCTGACCACCCAGTATATATCGTTTTGGCCTACTTTTTACAGCATTCATCTTTGTTTTGTAATATTGGTACACTCCGGCTAACGTTCATAATTTACATTCGGACGTGTTGAAAATCTTTTCTTATGACCACCAATTTAACTGTATGTATTTATTGTAATTTTTTCTTTCCTTTTGTGTCTCAGTTTTACTTCTAAATTTTGACTTCCAGTTCTGTAGTTTTGACTCAGTATGTTTAACATTATGTACCTTTTTTTTGTTTGTTTGGTCACTATTACTTAAACTATCCATTTTATTATTTTATGTTATATGATCATCTTATTTGCACTATTTGATGAAGTAAATTCTTTTCTAGGGTTTGAATGTATTTATTTTTAGAAATTCATGAAATGAGGTTGCCGGCCGTACATTTAGCTGCTTGGTAAAACGGACGGTTTGGGTAGTGAAAAATAAAAGTCGCCCCTGCACATAAAATTCGAGTTGGTACTTATGTGTGAAGAGTCCACTCCAACGTTAAAAGATTGCAATTTCGTCCAGTAGCTCAGTGGTAGAGAGTCCACTGGCCAGTTCTGAGATCCAGGGTTCGATTCCCGGTTGGGCAGCAAGACTCTTTACAATGGCACCCGAACAAATCAACCCTGTAGGTTAGTGCAAGGATGTCGTAGGTCTGAAGACCCCAGACCGTGCGACTCACATAGTGGGTTTAGAGTAGCTAGCTGCACGGCCGGGAAAGGATACCTCCTGCATTCAGGAGGCACCCAAGGTCTACCATCCCGCCAAACGAACATTTATTTAGATTTAAAAATATAATAATTGATGAAAAATATTGTGATTAAACAGATAGTTTTACATTATATTTGAACTTGACAAGTACGTCCATTTTTCAAAAATGAGAAAAGGGTTATTGCGAATATATATAAAAAGATCTTTGAAAAATAAGTTTTAGAGTGATTTATAATAACATAATATTAAAATTTACATTAATAGTAACATTAATAGTAAACATTAATAGTAAAATTTAGAAAATATATAAAACGGAAATATATGAAAAGGAAAAAAAAAATAGGTACATGAAAAACAAAAACAGAAATTTAGAATAAAAGTTAGAAAAGAAAAATTAGAAAAAATACAAATAAAAAGGATCCAAAGAAAAAGAAAGAACCGAGAAAATAAGAACAGCTAACATAGCTTTTTTTTTTTTAGGAAAATATGGAGGGAACACAATAAGTTCACATAAGTCAATAAGAATGAAATAAAGGGATTCATTGATCAAAATTAATTGAGAGCAGAATCTACTCATAAGCTTAGGTCATTTTACTAGAAATTTCCATGGCAACAAGAATACAGTTTTTAATTTTATCTACTGAAGAGGGATTAGAACGAACTTTGGAGAACCAAATTGGTTTATTAGAGGGGGAGGGTTTGCAGAGATGAAAATTTTTAGAAAAAGGACAATCGAAAATGCATACAATCGAATTAGAAAAAGAACAATCGGTATCGGAGATCTGAAAGCGACCCTAGTAAGACTAGCACGGATTCAGCGGATTCTGGAATATTAAGCGCCGATTTCGAATCAGGAGGTCAACGACCACGCAAGATACTAATTTGGGTAGAAATAGTAGTATCAGAAGGTTAACCTGAGATAAAAATAGCAGGACATGGTTAGTTAGATTGTCAGTTGCACGCCAATCTGATATTAAAGGGTGAAGAATGTCGAGTCCACTTCAATAACAACTTGCAATTCCTTCCCAGTAGCTAGCTCATCTGTGGAGAGTCGGCTGGCTAGTAAGAAGATCCGTGATTCGATTCCCGGTTGATGGAAGAAAGGTTCTTTACATGTCTCCGAAAACCGGCTAAGGGCGGATTTTAAATAAGAAATAATCTCTAAATTATAAAGATTAATACACGTAGACTAAGCCGAGGGTCTGCTAGTGCCTTTCACAGAGAGAAATATGGCGAGATATAAATTGCTAAGCCTTAGCTAAATATTATAAATCAGTTGGAAAATGAATTAAGTCTGTTGACTATAGAAGGGAAAAAAAAATTTAGAAGTCGGTTTGTTTCTGACATATAGCGCATCATAACGTTACTAGATAGCGGTAAAAATATTCGAGTCTCAGAAATGATTGAAGTGGTAATAAAATAAAACTGCCTTCTTCCGACAGAGACGGGCGTTAAGACTTGCAAGATGACAAATTGAACAGATGGATAAACATTCAACCACAATGGAATAAAAAAAAAAAATCTGATGTGGCCAGCACGTGCCTTTTACTACAAATTTGAATTAATTTTATTTTTCATAATTCTTTGAATTTAGTTTGACTGTACAAACTGACACAAATACTTATTTGAAATTATATCCATTTTGTACTTTTAATACATTATATTTTTTTATTTGGCAACTTGACGCATTTTAAAACGTTTACCAGCTCCTCAAAATGAAAAATTATAAAAAGCTTGAAATATGTTGAGAACATTTTATTCTAGACTAATATGGTTGGTATTTGCTTCGTAGTTACAAAAATCTGATGTGGGCAGCACATGACTTTCCTTATATAATGCAATGCTATTACTAATTTATAGTAAAAACAAAATAGATTATTCTTATAGTAGATATTTATATTCTTTCCAAGATATTGAATTTTCGTTAATGAGTCGTCATTTTTATCCATTTGGCGATTTTATCGCTAATTTAGCAACATTTAAAAACGTCGCCAAGTTGGCGATTATTTATTTATTTTATATTATTTATTTATTTTATTTTATATTATTTATTTATTTTATATATTTATTTATTTTATATGGTTTTTTGATAATTTTTTTGAAAACTGTACAATATCTCGAGAAAGGTTCATGCTAGCGTTCTAAACTTTATGTCAATCGTTTTGTAATGAAAAATTACATAAGAAATATCTATTCGCGTAACTTTATTAAAGGTTTTGATTTTGTAACGAGTTTTTCAAAATTTCACTCGAAAATTTAAGGGGGTTCTGAACATTCGATTGCGTATAAAAACAATAGGCTTCCAGTATTCACTGATTGTAATTTTTGTACCAAATTTCGTTCGAATCGGTCCATTCGTTCGTCAGTTATTGTCTCCACGGAATCACTGACACACACACACACACAGAGACATCACCTCAAAAATGTTCGATTCGTGATCAGGGATGCTTGAAACGTGCTCTCCCGTACAAAACTCGAATTCCAATTTTCGATCCTGTCACAATACTTTCCTTATATATTATTGTATATAAGGAAAGTAAGCATTTATTTAATAAATGTAAGCATATTTAGTCAATTATTTCAGATTTTGACAAGTTTTTAGCACCAGTTTGCAAGATCTGACGGAAGTTTTAAGTTGAGCATCGTCTACATAATCTGTAACGACTTCACATTTTCTGATTTTTTTATGTCTATGTTAATATTTTATACGTCTACACACACGTTGCGCTTAAAATAGTTTTTCATGTTCCAGAGATACCGAAACGTGTAATCCGTTGAAAACTCGACTTGCGATTTTCGACATGATTCCAATACTTTCCTTATACATTACCATGCATTACAGGGAAAGTAAAAATACGAGCGATAACGTAAACTTTCTTTTACATCATTCCCGCGGTATGAGGTAGACTTCTCAGCTAAATACCGCACATCAGTCGGAAGATAAATGAGGTGCGCTAACAAATATACGAACAGATAAAAAAAAAGTGTTTTAATTCAGATGTCAACTTGCTCCCGACATATAGTACATCATCGCCCAACTAGATGGTGGCAAATACTCTCCGACGAATGATGAAGTGCAACTAAAATAAAACCGTCTTCTTAGAACGAGGTATTAAGAGTTTTAACATGATGAATCGTAGAAAAGGAGCAGCACGTACATGAAAATTCAATGAGATGAAATATCAGAACAGAAGACATAAGACTTTTACCTGCTAAATGGCACAAATGTTTGCCTTTCGTCCTGTAGCCGTGTTTTACAACTGCCAGTTTGCAGACGTACAACAGTTTTCGGAATATTATTACCGATCAACGAAAATTCTGGTACAAAGGAGGTGAAATACAGAACTGTTTATATTAAAATAGGGATTTCGACTTATCGCCAAAGATAAGAGAAAGTTTTGTATATTTCTGATGTTTCGCGAATAAAGCGCTACCATTTTACATAACAGCAGCCATGGAATGTTTCTTTGTATGGAATAGTCGAAACATGTAATGGCAACGAAACTTTCTATGTGCTATAATTCTGCGAATTTGAAAGTCCCCACAGAGGTTTGAAAAATTGCCAAGGTAGACCCTGTCTACCCAAAGAATTTGCGAGCAAGTAAATTTTTATTACTTTCCTTAAATACATAATGTTTAAAGAAAGTATTGTGACGGACGGGGTCGAAAATTCGAATTCGAGTTTTCGACGGGAGAGCACGTTTCAAGTATTCCTGATCACGAATAGAACATTTTTGAGGTGATGTCTCTGTGTGTGCGTGTGAGTGTGTGTGAAAGTATGTGTGTGTGTGTGTGTGTGTCAGTGAGTCTGTGGAGACGATATCTCACAAACGAATGGAGCGATTCGAATGAAATTCGGTACAAAATCACAATCCGTAAACACTGGAAGCCTATTGTTTTTATATGCAATCGAATGTTCAGAACCCCTCTAAATTTTCGAGTGAAATTTTGAAAAAATCGTCAAAAAATCAAAACCGCTAATAAAGTTACGAAATAGACATTTCTTATGTAATTTTTCATTAGAAAACGATTGACATAAATTTTAGAACGCTAACATGAACCGTTCTCGAGATATTTCACATTTTTCAAAAAAATTATCATAAAGTCATATAAAATAAAAAAAATATTTCCTATTGAGAAACATGTTCACTTTTCATATGTAATACCATGCGATAAATCTAGTGACATCATTCTCGTGGAGCTAGCTCGTTCCATTCCGGAAAAAAGATACTTTGAGTAATACTTTTGTATTTGAACGCCAATAGTCATTTATCTGCTGTAAGAATAACTTATTTCTCCGTCCATAACGCTTGGCGAGAGTTTGACGACGAATTTGGCGGAATGTCGCCAACTTGGTGACATTTTTAATTGTTGCCAAATTAACGAAAATCTCGTCAAATGGATAGAAATGGCGCAAAATCAATGAAAATGAAAACTAATTGAAGAAAATTCAATATCTTGGAAAGAATATAAGTATCTACTATAAGAATAACACTTTTTTTAACTGTAAAAGTAGTAAATTCATTGCATTATATAAGAAAAGTCATGTGTTGTCCACATCAGATTTTTTTAATTATACAATATTCGAAAATCGTGCGTAAATGAACGGATGCTTGAATATTTCAAAAGAGTGCGCGCGGCGACCTTGGCGGAGAATATTATTTAAGTTTCTTTCTGCGCCAGGAGATAGATGTTCCATTGGAAATAGAGATGAAAGAACATGCGTGCACACCTTCCACCTAGACTACAATAATTATCGGAGAGAATTGTCTATTTGCTGTTTTCATTGCGTACATTTGTCGCTTTTCTAATCCTTGCTGTCCTAACTATAACCAGGTTCCACTATTTATTGCAACTTGAAATCTGACAAGTCGTTGACTTTTGTGGTACATTTTGATTTGTTTAGATACTTACCTAGACCTAGACCAACCCTAGACCAACAATAGCCTGTCCTAGACCAACAATAGAAGATGGTGATTAAACTCCAGAGCCGGAGCAAATAGAAAGATCAGCTCAAATTAGGCGTATTGCTGTCTTTTGTGGTATGTTTTAATTTTTCGGATACTATCGGTCTAGCCAGTTCTGAGCTCGCAAAGAGAAGGTATATGTTTTTTTTTCGGAATAACTTGAAAACCAGAACAGCTAGAAAACTCAAATCTGCTACTCGTTGTCTTTCATTGTATGTTTATAATTCCTTGTATTACTTTCCTTATATACAATAATGTACTATAAGGAAAGTATTGTGACGGGGTCGAAAATTCGAATTCGAGTTTTCGACGGGAAAGCACGTTTCAAGAATCCCTGATCACGAATCGAACATTTTTGAAGTGATGTTTGTGTGTGTGTGTCAGTGAGTCTGTGTAGACGATAACTGACGAACGAACGGACAGATTAGAATGAAATTTGGTACAAAAATTACAATCCGTAAACACTGGAAGCCTATTTTTTTTTTATACGCAATCGAATATTCAGAATCCCCCCTAAATTTTCGAGTGAAATTTTGAGAAAATCGTCAAAAAATCAAAACCTCTAATAAAGTTACACAAATAGACATTTCTTATGTAATGTTTCATTAGAAAACGATTGACATAAATTTTAGAACGCTAACATGAACCGTTCTCTAGATATTGCACATTTTTCAAAAAAATTATCAAAAAGTCATAAAATAAAAAACATATATTTCCTATTAAGAAACATGTTCACTTTTCATGTGATACCATGCGATAAATTGGGTGACATCATTCTCGTGGATCTAGCTCGTTCCATTCATGAAAAAAGATATTTTGAGTAATACTTTTGTATTTGAACGCCAATAGTTATTTATCTGCTGTAAGAATAACTTATTTCTCCGTCCATAACGCTTGGCGAGATTTTGGCGACAAATTTGGTCGAATGTCGCCAACTTGGCGACTTTTTAAATGTTGCTAAATTAACGATAAACTCACCAAATGGTTAAAAATGACGCTAAATCAATGAAAATGACGTCTCATTGACGAAAATTCAATATCTTGGAAAGAATATAAATATCTACTATAAAAATAATATATTTTTTTTTTACTGTAAAAGTAGTAAATTCATTGTGTTATATAAGGAAAGTCATGTGCTGCCCACATCAGATTTTTTTGAATTGCGGTATTTATGTCTCCGCAAATTATTTTACCACGCTCCGTCAGTGAAAACGGGGGATGAAATGCATTTCCTCATTAGTCCAACCGTGCCTGGTGTATGAAACAGAAAAACTACAAATTGATGAAAGCAATGTCAACATTTAAGTGTTTGGGTCATTCATGGAGCACAATCTACGCCATGTTATTACTTTATTGCCTATTGGTGTTCATTGAGCTTCTGGAAACCTACGCTCTACAATTCCTCCGTAAAACGACCCTAAAAAGTGAGCGAAGGTTCTGTTAAATGTTCGCGGGTCAAAGTTCATGAGTTCGTGGAAACTTCAAAGTTTCCGGCAAAAGGCCAATGCTTTCCCCGCAGCCAGACAAGTGGGGAAACGCCTACGTGGGAAAAAGATGTCGGGTACGGAATGATATGTATCATTTCTCCGTACATGTTGTGCTAGTCTACATGTGGACCGCAATCTTTATATGTATTACACTTTTGTGCTCTATATTAAAATAAGAACGATCAATCATGCATAAAGCATTGATTATGAAACACTTTCCAACTCTAATGCAATTTTATTTAAACATTTCTAAAATGCGATACATTCAGGTGGGATATTTTTTAAATTACCACAATACTACAATTTATTATATTTGAAAACTTCATCAAAAATAAATGAACTTTATTCAAATAACGTCATCGAAATATAAATCGCCTGACTCTCCATATAAAGGTAGTGAATTTCATTCATAAACTTTTTCCCATTCCTTTCATTCAGCGGCGATATTTTTAAAATTATCACAATACTACAATAATTTATTTTACTTAAAAACTCAAAACC
The DNA here is from genome assembly GCA_951213105.1 of Amaurobius ferox. NCBI lineage: Eukaryota > Metazoa > Arthropoda > Arachnida > Araneae > Amaurobiidae > Amaurobius > Amaurobius ferox. The sequence continues at coordinate 95,104,850 of OX578148.1, forward strand.
ATGGAGGTACAAGTACAGTATTACTCCATGCTTAAATCTTCATCGAAAAAGGCAGTAGAATCGTCTGCTTCTTTATGTAAAATCAATTAATGTTTCATTCATATCAGCTATATTGCAGACTCCAGATCTAAATAATTTTTCGTTAAAGAAATTCAGCAATTCTTATACAACTCATCTTACATCTTGATGTATTTACATTCTCCATACGTGAAAACCAAGTTTAGTTGTAGAAATAAAGTTTGATCATTTAAACTCAAAATATTGTAATTGCGTTGGCACAAAATATAGATGCACAGAAAAAAATAAAGCGGTTTTAGGACGGATACAACACTAAATATAAATGAAAAAGAACTTTAAAAATCACGATTTTGACACAAGATGGATGCCATATTTTATTTTGAAGTGGATCACGTGATCTCTTCATATGATATGGGTGTAATTATTTTAATTTTTATTTAAAAAACTACCGAATATATTTTGCTGAAATTTTTTTTATATTTTTTATTGGGTAATTTGAATATTTCCTAAAACTTTCGAAGTAATTTGTGAATTTTAAACTCGTTTACAAAATGTTTGAAATATTAGGTCCCATAGGGTTCAAAGCATTTCATTTTTTCAACCCGGGCTCAATCCAAAAATAATTGGGTGATATTGTTCATTTATATTCCCATACGTTCCACAGACCGTCTGAACAACATACTAAAATTTCATTTTAATTAAGTTATTTTTAAGGCAGTTATCATGCAAGCGGACAGAGAGAGAGACAAAATGAACAAAGTCATAAACACTTTTCAGTTATGTTGTAAAGAGTTAAAAAAAATGAAATAAAATAATTCTGCGAATTTTTGCCCCTGCATTGCAAACAGACGAAAAAATCTGATGTGTGACAACACATGACATTTCCTACAGATTTAAATTCATTTTATCGTTCTTTTTTTAAATAATTCATTAAATTGAACTTAATTGTGCAAAATAGCACTATTAAGTATATGGAATTACATCGAATTTGCAATTTTAATTCAAGTTTCGTTTTCAGTTGGTAACTAGACGTATTCTTAAAGGTGGAGTAACAAAAATGCATGAAACTAAAATATCTTAAAAACGGCCAGTCCTAGGGTAATGGGGTTGGCCTTATTCTTTTCATAGTAAAAAATTATGTATAAAACAAGTGTTTCATTCATATTCATGAGCATAAGTAGTCTTCAAATATAAATTTTTGCGGACCATTTCGCAGAAAGAGGCTGGTTCTTTTTTCCTGAATTGTATCAAAATTTTATATAAATGCCGTGAAATTCACTATTGGATAGATGGCTGCCAAATATCAATATGTGGAGCTGTTCGGTATAAAGCAGTTGCGGTAAGGTCAGAACATTCATGTTATTACCATATGAGTGTGCAAATTATTATGTATACAGCAAACATAACTACATTTATATAAATATCGTGAAATTCACTATTGGATAGATGGATGCCAAATATCAATATTGTGGAGCTGTGCGGTTAAAAGCAGTTGCGGTAAGGTCAGAACATTCACGTTATTACCATGTGAGTGTGCAAATTATTATGTATACAGCAAACATAACTACATTTATATAAATATCGTGAAATTCACTATTGGATAGATGGATGCCAAATATCAATATTGTGGAGCTGTGCGGTTAAAAGCAGTTGCGGTAAGGTCAGAACATTCACGTTATTACCATGTGAGTGTGCAAATTATTATGTATACAGCAAACATAACTACATTTATATAAATATCGTGAAATTCACTATTGGATGCCAAATATAAATATTGTGGAGCTGTGCGGTTAAAAGCAGTTGCGGTAAGGTCAGAACATTCACGTTATTACCATGTGAGTGTGAAAATTATTATGTATACAGCAAACATAACTACATTTATATAAATATCGTGAAATTTACTATTGGATAGATGGATGCCAAATATCAATATTGTGGAGCTGTGCGGTTAAAAGCAGTTGCGGTAAGGTCAGAACATTCACGTTATTACCATGTGAGTGTGCAAATTATTATGTATACAGCAAACATAACTACATTTATATAAATATCGTGAAATTCACTATTGGATAGATGGATGCCAAATATCAATATTGTGGAGCTGTGCGGTTAAAAGCAGTTGCGGTAAGGTCAGAACATTCACGTTATTACCATGTGAGTATGCAAATTATTATGTATACAGCAAACATAACTACATTTATATAAATATCGTGAAATTCACTATTGGATAGATGGATGCCAAATATCAATATTGTGGAACTGTGCGGTTAAAAGCAGTTGCGGTAAGGTCAGAACATTCATGTTATCACCATATGAGTGTGCAAATTATTATGTATACAGCAAACATAACTACATTTATATAAATATCGTGAAATTCACTATTGGATAGATGGATGCCAAATATCAATATTGTGGAGCTGTGCGGTTAAAAGCAGTTGCGGTAAGGTCAGAACATTCACGTTATTACCATGTGAGTGTGCAAATTATTATGTATACAGCAAACATAACTACATTTATATAAATATCGTGAAATTCACTATTGGATAGATGGATGCCAAATATCAATATTGTGGAGCTGTGCGGTTAAAAGCAGTTGCGGTAAGGTCAGAACATTCACGTTATTACCATGTGAGTGTGCAAATTATTATGTATACAGCAAACATAACTACATTTATATAAATATCGTGAAATTCACTATTGGATGCCAAATATAAATATTGTGGAGCTGTGCGGTTAAAAGCAGTTGCGGTAAGGTCAGTGTCCCAAGGCAAATTTGGGACATTGCAAATTATGGCGGAGTGTAACCTATAAAGACGGTCCCTGTACTTCTCCGGTAATGCATATACACTTCCCTAAGAAAACACCTGCAAAAGGATGAGCAAGCCATGTTTCTGGGAAATGTGGACAACGATCCCCCAGTTACAAAGGGGCGCAGCAGGGCGCTCTTGGGGAGAGCTGACCCTTGTCCGGTTCGGGTGCACGTGCACGCAAGGTCGTGAGAACCCGCGGTCCACCTGCCAGATATTAATTCTGGGGTGACCGCCATCCTCCTGTCAGCACAGCACCCAATAACTGGACATTTTTTGGAAACATCCAATGAAGCTACCAGGGGCGTTGATTGGGGGGACCAGTAACAAACCTGGGGCTTAATGGTGTAGGAGGAGACATTTTTTCCGATGATCGAGAGAGTTTGAGAATTTTCAGAAAGAACGAGAATTGAGTTTAAGACGGCAGACAGAACGGAGAATTGGTTTGTGTGCTCGAGAGAGAAGAGTCTCTCAAAAATTACGTCTGCAGCGATGTCCGGCGATTCCTCCACCGAAGTACCCTGTATCCAGTGTCGCTTCCAACAATGTTCGAAGGTATGAAATGCATGTATCACATACTTAATCTGATTGACACAGTTTTAATTAACGTCTTACTCTCTCGACATCTTGTTAAATCCACACTTGAGTAAATAGTAGGGACGAATTTAAACAAACATAAATGGAGATTTTAATTACATACATTCTTTAAGTATTCTTGATTTTTGAAAATGTCAATGGAGAGTCATTGTAATTTGTTAAGAATGTTAATTGAACCAATCAAATATGTTTTTATTATTATTATTTTTTAATTTCATTTTTATCAAATAAAACACATTGTTATTATTTTATATCATGTCCGTTGTCCTCATTTGCCACTAGTTTAATTCTATGTATTTTTTGTTCGACACGGCCAATGTCGGAGATGGGAAACTATACTAATTTATGCGTTCTAACAGGACGTGTGGTGAAAACCCACATAACAAAAATGGTTCCGATGACCAGGATTCGAAATAAAAATAATTGTTAAAATAACTGAAAATTTTTTTTTGTGAATAAATTAAAATTAATGCGCGCGATAGGAAAATTTAAAATAAAATGAACTTAAAATAAAATAAAATTAACTTAAAATAAAATGTAAAATAAAATTAACTTGAATTAAAATAAAATTATCTTGAAATAAATTTAAAATAAAAAAAACTTAAACTTTAAAAGTAAACTTAACGTAAGGAAATGAGGACATTTAAGAAAATAGATGTTGTCACAAGTGTTATGCCATATGTATATGATATGTGTATTTAAGAAATATTGTGTATATTTAAGAAAGAGAATTATAGGATTTAAATATATTGAGTTAGGGGAGAAAAATTGGAGAAAATTAATAATGGATGGTAATATTCTTTTGGGAGATAAATTTTTGGGAGATAAGAATTGCGTAGGAGTATGATTTTATGTTTAAGATTTTTGAGTAGCAATAATTGTATTTTATGTTGCATGAAAAGTGTTGTATTTATGTAAACGCGCATTGTTCGTAGGGATAAAAATTTTGGAATAGAAAATTAAGGGAAAACTTAACAATTTTTAAAAAATGACAGAAAGGGGTGATATGACGGTAACGCCTACAAGTAGGATTCCGGGGATTATTTCCTTGTTAGGAGAACTGAGCGGAAGCGACGAAAATGAGACCTCCATATTTTTCGAACAGATGGAATCTTTAAGTGAACTAACAAATTGGAACGATTTAGAGAAGCTAGCAATTGTTAAATCCCGTCTGCGCGGAAACGCAAGAAAATTCTACATCAGCTCAAAGGATCTGCGTAGCGAAACATCTTTCGACATTTTCAAGCAAAAATTCCTAGATTTTTTCACATCCGAACCTAATGTCACTACAAATCAAATTCTTTTTTCAACTGCTAAACAAACTAAGGGAGAAAATATTAAAGAATTAGCACATAGAATTACAACATTAACTTTAAACTACGTGGGTGAAACACAACTTAATGAACACACACACGCAATTATGGACAAACTCAGCCTAAGTAAATTTTTGGAGGCAGTTGAGCCCGAATATCGGAAAGAAATTATGAAAAATGACCCAAAAAGCTTTAAGGATGCGGTAAAAATTGCCCAAAATTTAGAAGCGGCCAATCTGACAACAGTTGAAGTAAATAACATATCTCAGTACAGTGATATTCAAACATTTAAAAAGGAACAACAACAGTTTAATTCTAATTTACTGGAAAAAATAACAGAAGAAATAAATCATCTTAAAATTAGAGAAAAAAAAAATGATTATCAGATAACGAACACATATTCATGCGATTTTTGTGGTAAATTTGGACACTTTATGCAGGATTGCTGGCATTATATTAGAGAAAGAAATAATCAAGCGCACATATCAGTACAGACTATTCGGAAACCAACAGAACATTATGCACGGAGAAAGTTTTCCCCCACCCGCCACCAACAAGATTATGCGGAGAGGTTTCCCAATACGACATACAATGTACCCCCAGATAGATTTTACCCCTCACGTACGCAAGACTATAGGGAGGAAAAGCGAACTTATGGAAACGAATATGTTAATGAAGGAAGAATGGGTAGCCACAAATATACACATAGGAATGGCGAACGGAATTTTGAGGTTCCGCGTTACAAAAATGATTTTCAGAGACAAAACCAAGGTAAATTTAAATATATGGATAACTCGGACAGATACGCCAATGACAGGAATGATTTTAGACAGAAAACAAATTTTAACAAGCTCGATTCTAGACGAAATACAAATTTTAACAGAAATTTAAACTAGAAGGGGAGATTGAGAATGATCGTCAACAAAGGCGTAGAATTAGGGTTCAGTCTCCGTTAAATAAAAATAAAATCCCTGTTAGTGATAGAAATTGCATAGAAAATAATTCAAGAGAGGTTCAGTGCATAGATAGAAAGAATTCCAGAGAGGATAAAAATTTAAGGCATGTTACACAAATAAATATTGAGAACGAGGGACAAAATGTTGGAAAGTATGAAATTCAAATTGATAGAGAAAATTTTGGTAGTTACAGAACCCAAAATAGTGGAGAAAGAGAGGACTTTAAGGACAGGAAGGACAAAGTTGAACTTATAGCGTCAGTTGGAGATGAATTAAATACGGAATTACCCACAGTAGAAATTAAATTTCAAAACACTGAGACGAAAATTCTCTTAGACTCCGGCGCATCTATTTCAGTTTTGGCGAATGATATTTTCGAGAAAATTAAACAAAATACTGCTGTAAAATATGTTTCAAGAGCGGTAACAATCACGACTCTTTCAGGACACAACATCGATTATACCAAGACTGTAGAAATCGGTTTCAAGATTAATAACCAAAAATTTAAGCATATATTTTTTATAACTAGGTCACTTTTCCCTCACACATATAAAGGAATTCTGGGATACGATTTTATTCAAAAACATGCAGGGGTCCTAGACACACAGAGTAACGTATTAAAAATTGGTAATACAGAAATCCCCCTAAATACCCACAGTCAAAAATCACAGGAGGATCAAATTTACAATACCGTACTAAAACCTAACGTGACTAAGACAAACAGAAAAGTTAAGCTAATGCCAAACCAGACTAAATCGATTTTTGTGGTGCCAGAAATTGAAATTCAGGAAGGCACAGAAGTATTATTTGAGCCGGCGGAGAAACCATACGTAAATATGGAATATGGGGTTTACAAAATGGCAGAAACAGGCATTTGGATCAATGTAAAAAATACCACTCAATCAGATATAACGTTAAATAAAAACATGATTTTAGGGTCGCTATCTGAACAATTTGAAATTCAACAGGAGCAAAATACAGAAAATGACGAAAAATTACAGGACCATACAGAGATAATAAATTTAATACAAGCGACACCGGAAATTTTAGAACAGAGGAGGCGAGACATTAAACCTGACGATTTCAATCTACAACATATGAACGAAAACATGAAACAGGACTTCCAGGAATTTTTAGTACAGTACGCGGACATTTTTTCGAAGAGAAATTCAACAATAGGAGCTACGGACATAATCCAACCTAATATCGAGTTAACACATAACCACGCGATTAAATCCAGACCCTACGACATCCCATATTCTCTACAAAATACGGCAAAAGCCCAGTTAAAAGATTTAGAACAGGCAGGAATTATCGCAAAAACGCAATCCAAATACGCCTGTCCAATGTTACTCGTAAAAAAGAAAAACGGAGAGCATAGATTATGCTTAGACCTCAGACTAATAAATAATATCTCAACTATATTCCCTTACCATATTCCAAAAATTAACGACATCATAACAAAATTATCAGGATTCAGATATTTTTCGAAATTAGATTTTAATAGTGCATTTTCTCAGGTGGTACTAAATCCGAGCGCACAAGACATTTTTTCTTTCACTACTCCTTGGGGAAATTTTAAATATAATAGAATGGTATTTGGCCACATAAGTTCGGCACCTATTTTTCAAAATATAATGGATATTGTTTTGGGAGATTTATATGAAGAAAATGTTCTGGCCTATATCGATGACATTATTATACCGGCCGATTCATACGAAGATATGAAAAGAAAATTACAAAAAGTATTTAAAAGACTCAAAGAGAACAATTTAACACTGTCACCGAATAAATGTGACTTCTTCCTACACAAAATTAATTACCTGGGATACGAAATTACAGAAAAAGGGATAAGTCCAACGGACAGCAACATTACAAAAATTACATCTTTCCCGGTCCCAAAAACCTTGAGAAAATTAAAAAGATTCCTCGGAGTATGCAACTTTTACAGAAATTCAATTAAGGATTACGCACAGATAACGGCAGTATTGTCAGATTTAACACAAAAAGACAAGAAATTTCATTGGAACCCAGAACACGAGAACGCATTCCAAAAATTGCAGGACTGTTTTTTTAAAAAACCCATTTTAATACAGCCGAACTTTAACCATGACTTCTTCCTGAACACTGATGCAAGTTTGGTGTCTCTGAGCGCAGTTTTGCTTCAGAAAAGAGATGGAATTTTAAAACCCATAGCCTATTATAGTAGAAAATTAAATCCACAAGAGCAGAAATACCCGGCAGTGAAAACGGAACTCCTCGCCATCCATCAGGGGATTCAATTTTTTAGAAATTTTCTTTACGGCCGAGAATTCTTCATTTTGTCCGATCACCGATCCTTAGGGGACCATTTAAAAATGCAAAATCCTCCAACAATCATGCAAAGGTGGGCTCTCGAAATCGCTGAATATAAATTTAAATTTATCCATCTCCCAGGGAAAGAGAACGTTCTGGCCGATTATTTAAGTCGGGAAGATTTTTCAAACAACCGCGATGCGAGAAGAGATGCGGAACAAGCTCGTCACACTAGCCCGACGCAGGAGAGGGGCAGCGAAGACCGGTTTTCATATGTAAACAGAGGGGAACACAGCGGATTTGAAAAGAGCGAAATTGTAAATAAACAAACCAGCGGACAGTGTATCAACAATGTTGAACACAGGACACAGGATGAAAGTAATGGATATGTCAACGCAGAAAGTATATATATAAATAATGTAAATAAAATGATAGACGTCCCCAGTATTCGGGACATTTTGAGAGAACAAGATAGAGATACAAAAATAAAAGAACTAAGAGAAAATTTGAGGAGTTATAAAAATAAAAACAACAAGAATTATGAGGCATTTTATATCGACGAAGAAACAGGCTTACTAATGCATATAGGTAGATGGAAAGATCGTCCTTGGCGAGAGGATTACAAGAAGACAATTGTTATTCCGCGGGGGTTACAAAGAAATGTTTTAGCCATGGCTCACGTCACACATTCAGGGGTTGACAAAACCTTCAAACTGTTAGAAGATCGATATTTTTGGAACGGGATGTACAGTGACACCCATAATTATGTACTTTCTTGTGAGACATGCCGTGCAAGGAAGGGAAAATTACAATTAGCAGTAATGGGCAGAAATCCTACACCGGAAGGCCCTCTTCATAAAGTATCAATTGATTTATGCGGCCCTTTCAAAACAAGTGTAAATAATAACAAATACCTGCTAACCATGATCTGTCAATTCACAAAGTACCTCACAGTATTCCCTATTCCTGACATACGGGCGGAAACTATAGCGGAGAGGCTGTTAGAATGTTTTGTAGACAAAGGTTTTCCCTGGACGATCCAAAGTGACAACGGTACCCAATTTACATCAAAAATTTTCCAAGCAATGACAAGGAGGTTACAGATAATATCAAGACTCACGTCAGTTCGATGCCCGTTTGTAAATGGACAAGTGGAGAAACCACACCATGCCATTAAAAATACCATATACACACTCACAGAAAACTCGCCTTATTGGGATACAGCAGTCCAAATTCACACGATGACATACAACGCAACGGTACATTCATCAACAGGGGAAACACCAAATTTTCTTTTCTACGGGCGGGACATACCAACATTATTCGAGTCACAGATTTTAAATGAACAGGACACAGCATACCCCAATTACATTTCAAATAAAATCACTACCATGCAAAATACTTTTAGGGCAGTAACCAAAAATTTAAATCAGGCAAAAGACCGACAGGAAGAACAGCAGTTTTCCAGAGCCAACATGCAAGAGTTAAAAATAGGGAGTCGAGTGTTTTTAGAGGGGCAAAATGCGTTTGGTACAGCAAAGTTCTCAGGTCCATACCGAATAATAAATAGAATAAACAGGTTCATATACATTATCCAATTGTGTGAAAAACCTTTCGCTAAGACACAAAGAGTCCACATAAATCGTCTGAGAATTATCATTGATAGGAGGGAACATTTAAAACACCCACAGGAATCAACGAAAATTATGAAGTACAAATCGCCACTATTACCCACCCCAAATATAGAACCAATTCAATCCCCTCAACCGGAAAGCAACAATTCCTTCCCGTATTTCTTATTTGACGAGTTTGAGCCACAAGTCATAAGTAAACAAAACGCACGCCAATCGCAGAATGTCAACAGCCAACACAGTAACGATGAACGAACGCCCCCTCCTCCTCTCACAAACAACTGCGCACCCGTTCTCCTGGCAAAGAACCTAGCCGTGCCAGAGATAGAAAATGCGACTAACACTGAACATGCCATCCCTCCTCATCACATGCCAGAGAGCACCAACAACGAGAATGCCATTATTTCGGACCGTATTCTGGACCAGCGTCAAGTGCAACTTGACGATTCCCCCCCCCCCTCCCCAGCTTGGGCAAGAGGAAAACATCGAAAATAAAAAGGGGACTGATCCCGTACAAACGCAAACAGTACAAGCACAACCGCAAGAACTGGTTTCTGATACAAGGGAAAAACACAGGGATTTCTCCTTAGTCAATTCTGCGCAGGAAGGTTCCAGAATCGGGGAGAGTATACAGGATGAAGAGAAACTTAACAAGACATCAGTACATAGGCCAATGCCTTCTCACACGTATGCTTTAAGAAGTAAGGTTAGAAAAGAATAAAAATTTAAAATAAATGTAGGAATAGATATACAAATTTTTTATATTTTAAACTCGATATTGAAATGGTAAATAAAGAAAAATAAGGTTAGATAAGAATTTCAAGAGAAATATGGGTGAATTTTGGAAACACGACTACAACAAATTTTATATACAAATATATATAAATAATAATAATAAAAAAAAAAAAAAAAAAAAAATAGGGGCGAGAGAAAATATACATCAAAAATTGCACGAAAAGCGCGTAAAACGGGGCGCAAACTTTAAATAAATATTGAATTATAAATAAAAGAAATTTTAAATAAATATTGCATTATAAATAGAAGTAATTTGAAATAAATATTACATTAATTAGAAGAATGTTTAAATGAATATTGCATAAAATAGAATTAATTTTAAATAAATATTACATTAAGTAGGAAATTTTAAATAAACATTGAATTATTAATTAGGGAATTTTAAATAAATATTGCATAAATTAGGAAATTTTAAATAAATATTACATTAATTCGGAAATTTTAAATAAACATTGAATTATTAATTTTAAATAAATATTACATTAATTAGAAAATTTTAAATAAACATTGAATTATTAATTAGGGAATTTTAAATAAATGTTACATTAATTAGGAAAGTTTAAATTAACATGAAATTTTAAAATAATATTGGAGTGCAATTAAAGGGGATTTTAGTAATTTTAAATAACTAGTACATTATAAACAGATTGAATTCTAAATAATTATTACAAAAAATTAATTTAAGTAAGACCTTAACGGAAAACACTTTGCGACATTTTAAATATTATAAGCGAGTGATTTAGAAGAAAAACGGAATAAATAAATAAAATATATAGGAATGGATATGGTGAAAATTACTTTTATGGTAATAAAAAGAATTTAAATATAAGAATAAAGGGAAATTACATTAAAATCAATGAGTAAATTTGTAAGGACACGAAATTTGGATAAAGTAAATAAATGTTTTAAAAATAAATAAGTAAGGAATGAGAATAACATACATTTTTTTAACATAAGGGATAGCAATGAATAGGAATTGACGACAATGAGACATAGGTAAAAATTTAAAAAATACTAACACAGTAATATAATAAATTTTTAAGGTTAAAAATTAAAACTTTAAGGAATATCTATACATTTTTGAGTGAAACTAGGGGAATGATCTACCATCCTAGACGTACTTATATTGCGCATTTAGCAAACCATGGTGAGTTTCCATGTTAATATTTAGCCATGCGCGATAAAGTAATTTTTCTTCTTTTTAAAAGCTAATGGTTAAATAAAAACACTTACCCCTTTCATCGGCATACAGTACACCTTGGTAATCCAAAAAGAATTCTGCATATCACACTTAAAATTCCCTTTTACACATTATAAAAATAAAAAAACACTCAAACATGTAGGTAACACACACGCTTTATCTTTCTCACACGAGGTCGCTTTATTCTGCGGGGCCACAACTGTAACGGCACGGGATCCTTTGAAAATCCGGAATTATCCGAATATCTGAGTCTTGCCAACCCTGGGAAAACTGGTTTCATGAAAAAGGCTTGTGTACTGACGTTGACGGGAAAAGTTTATTCTGTGCATAGGTTCTCACGGGTTTATAGGGGTAAAAAAAAAAAAAGAAAAGAAAAAGATAGCTGACGGTTTACAAGGAAGAAATTAAAGTAAATACGTACTGCTTACGGAAGGTTTAATATAAAGAAGTTACGAAGGTAGACCGTGAAAGAAATATAAGGGAGTTTAAAATGTAAGATAATTACGGATTTATGGCAGATAGTATTAAAGAGAACTACGGACGCAAATTCATAAAATTTCCAAGGAGTTTACGATAAAAAAAAAAAAAAAGGATAAGAGAATTATGAATTTTATTTGTAAATGGTTTATTGAAAAGAAAATTTGCAAAAATTTATGATAAGAATAAATGTAAGAGAAGTATGAAAATTTTTAGGAAATGGTCTATTAGATGAAAATTCTAAACGCTAAGGCGAGATTCGGAATACAGAATTTGGGATTATGTATATAAGGGATATATAAAGGAGAGTTAATTGATAATTTGAAAAAAAAAATATGTTTATTGTGTTTGTACAAATTTTGAATTTATTAGGAAATGTAATATGGCATGGCAATTCGTGATAATATTGACAAAAATTTATTTGTTTGTTTTTCTTTGTATTTTCAATGAGATAGCATAATGTATTTGTAAATATTAGTAAATGGTGAGATGTTTAATCAGTGAGAAAATTTTGTGGGCAACTTAAATGTTGAAAGGAATGTGAGAAAGAGAAATAAAAAAAAAAATAGATAAATGATAATAACGATAGGAGAAAGTACTGTATTTTGAAAATTGAATAATGGCGAATTAAGTAGGGAATTATTTTCTTGTAAAAAAAAATAAAAAAAAAAAACTCAGGGACTTAATGTTTAATGGGTATTGTAAATTCCAGAGAGAGAATTTGTGTCATCAGACTGTATGTATATGTATGCATTGGTGTATCGATAAAGTGTGTGCCTCAACTAAGATTCGTCCATACATGAAAATCCAGTGATATGATGCAGACAGTGATGTGTTGTTCTCACAAGAAAACTTTCTTTTCACAGCGAGAAGTGATGCAGTAACGTCATCCACATACAGAGTTCCAGACTTACAATTTTCTTTGCACTTCCATCACAGTGATACGATTATGCAGTGTCGTGCTTTCCACATAAAACTTTCAAAGTCCACGATTTTCACACCCCCATGATAGTGTGATAGACGATTATTCAGTGGCGTGATTTTCACATAAACTCTCAAAGATCACAGTTTTCACACCTCCATGACAGTGAGATAGACGATGCAGTATCGTGCTTTATACGTAAACTTGCATTCTACATATGTTTATTTCACAGCGGAACTACACAGTGATGTGCTCCATCTGCAGATCTCCAAGTTCCAATTTTCTTTGCACTTTCCAGGACACTGAACTAGGAAACAATGGCGTGATATTGAGACGCAGACCCTCTGCTACAATTCTTAGTAGAATAACTTTTTCACACTCCTTACAAACTTTTGAACTTTGCACTTATCATTGTTACCATGAACATTCTTCCAACTTTTGGGCAGCCAATTTATCGGACTTCGAATCTCTATAGAACTCAAACATGTCGGACAGAAAACATTTGATACTTCCTTTTCCATGAGTTTAATGACATTGGTGAATACTAGCCTGTGGCACGGTTCTACTACGGAGAGGGGGGTGAATGTCCCAAGGCAAATTTGGGACATTGCAAATTATGGCGGAGTGTAACCTATAAAGACGGTCCCTGTACTTCTCCGGTAATGCATATACACTTCCCTAAGAAAACACCTGCAAAAGGATGAGCAAGCCATGTTTCTGGGAAATGTGGACAACGATCCCCCAGTTACAAAGGGGCGCAGCAGGGCGCTCTTGGGGAGAGCTGACCCTTGTCCGGTTCGGGTGCACGTGCACGCAAGGTCGTGAGAACCCGCGGTCCACCTGCCAGATATTAATTCTGGGGTGACCGCCATCCTCCTGTCAGCACAGCACCCAATAACTGGACATTTTTTGGAAACATCCAATGAAGCTACCAGGGGCGTTGATTGGGGGGACCAGTAACAAACCTGGGGCTTAATGGTGTAGGAGGAGACATTTTTTCCGATGATCGAGAGAGTTTGAGAATTTTCAGAAAGAACGAGAATTGAGTTTAAGACGGCAGACAGAACGGAGAATTGGTTTGTGTGCTCGAGAGAGAAGAGTCTCTCAAAAATTACGTCTGCAGCGATGTCCGGCGATTCCTCCACCGAAGTACCCTGTATCCAGTGTCGCTTCCAACAATGTTCGAAGGTATGAAATGCATGTATCACATACTTAATCTGATTGACACAGTTTTAATTAACGTCTTACTCTCTCGACATCTTGTTAAATCCACACTTGAGTAAATAGTAGGGACGAATTTAAACAAACATAAATGGAGATTTTAATTACATACATTCTTTAAGTATTCTTGATTTTTGAAAATGTCAATGGAGAGTCATTGTAATTTGTTAAGAATGTTAATTGAACCAATCAAATATGTTTTTATTATTATTATTTTTTAATTTCATTTTTATCAAATAAAACACATTGTTATTATTTTATATCATGTCCGTTGTCCTCATTTGCCACTAGTTTAATTCTATGTATTTTTTGTTCGACACGGCCAATGTCGGAGATGGGAAACTATACTAATTTATGCGTTCTAACAGGACGTGTGGTGAAAACCCACATAACAGTCAGAACATTCACGTTATTACCATGTGAGTGTGAAAATTATTATGTATACAGCAAACATAACTACATTTATATAAATATCGTGAAATTTACTATTGGATAGATGGATGCCAAATATCAATATTGTGGAGCTGTGCGGTTAAAAGCAGTTGCGGTAAGGTCAGAACATTCACGTTATTACCATGTGAGTGTGCAAATTATTATGTATACAACAAACATAACTACATTTATATAAATATCGTGAAATTCACTATTGGATAGATGGATGCCAAATATCAATATTGTGGAGCTGTGCGGTTAAAAGCAGTTGCGGTAAGGTCAGAACATTCACGTTATTACCATGTGAGTATGCAAATTATTATGTATACAGCAAACATAACTACATTTATATAAATATCGTGAAATTCACTATTGGATAGATGGATGCCAAATATCAATATTGTGGAACTGTGCGGTTAAAAGCAGTTGCGGTAAGGTCAGAACATTCACGTTATTACCATGTGAGTGTGCAAATTATTATGTATACAGCAAACATAACTACATTTATATAAATATCGTGAAATTCACTATTGGATAGATGGATGCCAAATATCAATATTGTGAAGCTGTGCGGTTAAAAGCAGTTGCGGTAAGGTCAGAACATTCACGTTATTACCATGTGAGTGTGCAAATTATTATGTATACAGCAAACATAACTACATTTATATAAATATCGTGAAATTCATTATTGGATAGATGGATGCCAAATATCAATATTGTGGAGCTGTGCGGTTAAAAGCAGTTGCGGCAAGGTCAGAACATTCATGATGTTACCAAGGGAGTGTGTAAATTATTATACATGCAGCAAACGTAACTACATTTATATAACTGCTTTGAAGTTCACTATTGGATAGATGGATGCCAAATATGTATATTGTGGAGCTGTGCTGTTTAAAGCAGTTGCGGTAAGGTCAGTATGGGGAGGAGTTTCACTGCGACAGCCAGAACATTCATGTTGTTACTAAGGGAGTGTGTAAATTATCCTGGGGTTAGCGAATGCAGAGAATAAGTGCGGAGCTCCTAATGTATCAAATATTCAAGACATTTGTAATAATTTTTAAGTCTGAACCTCTCAAATTATGTGAAGCGTAAAATTTAAAAATTTAAAAATAAAATCATTGACATTTTAATATTAAATTTGTCACGAACGAAATATAGTTTGTATGCAAAATGTTGTCTTTCAAACGGCTGAAGTATAAAATCACTGGCTTTATCTGGTTTTAATACAAAATGTTTTCATTATCTGGCATTGTATAGTTGACGTTTCATTGCAATAGTTTAAATGATACGTCGTACGTTTATATTATTCAATTTTTTTTAAATTTGATTCCCAAATTATAGAAATCTAAATTATCGAACAGACGATGATCGAAATCGCCTGCTGGCTATTCTTCTAATCAAACTTTTGAAAAATAATATTGTAATTGAATGATTTTCAGATTAAAATGTTTGAAAACTTTGAAAATAAGGCAAGATACAGTGATCGGTGTTAAAATATTGTTTTACATACCGCAATTTCCATAGTAATACAACTAGATCATGTGTTACATTTCACGCGGGCGGAAATGGATAGTTTTAAATAAAATATTGTCAAAAAGTGAAGGTATTTGGAATGAATCATATCTTTTGATCTATGTACCCAAAATACATTTATCACAATGAGTAACAAGTATTAATTTTCATAGCATTCATGTATAAAGCATTGACTATGAAGTACTTTCCAACTGAAATGCAATTTTATTTAAATACATCTAAAATGCGATACATTCAGCTCTGATACACTTTAAATTATCAGAGTACTACAATAATTCATTATATTTGGAAACTTCATCGAAAAAAATGAACTTTATTCAAATGACGTCATCGAAATATAAATAGTCTGGGTCTTTATGCAAAAGCAATGAATATTTTATTCATATCACTTTTATTCCAGACTCCAGACCTAAATAATTTTGCGTAAAAAAAATTCAGCAATTCTTATTCAACTCATCTTGCAATCACTTGTTTACATTCTGCATCCATTAAAATTAGGCTTCGTTGTAGAAATAATCAAAGTTTGATGATCATTTAAACTCAAAAATATTGTACATGCGTTGTAAGGCAATTTGTGCAGTTGTAAAGCAATTTGTGAATTTTAACTTTGCTTAAAAAATGTTTGAAAAATTGGGTACCATAGGGTTCAATGTATTCCACTTTTTCAACCCGGGTTTAATCCAAAACTAATTGGGTGATATTCATTTACATTCTCAGATGTCCCATACACTATCTCAACAACATACTAGAATTTAATTTTGATAAAGTCATTTTTACGACGGTTATCGTGCGAACGGACAGCTAGATAGACAGAATGAACAAAGTCATAAACACCTCTCAACTATGTTGGAAAGTGTTAAAAATCCTTGAAACAGCGACTAATTGCAACTCGCTTAGTCACATCTTCCCTAATCCGACGACGTATGACACCGTATGCCAGAAAAAATACAAGGTACATTCAAATTATTTACATTTCATCGTGCATTTAAAGAAAAAATATATTTAAAAAACCTCCACAATTCAACAAATAAAGAAAATTGACGTCTGCCACCACTTTCTTAGCCTACCTGCTTGATTGGTGACGACCCATGACCCCCCCCCCCCCCCCCCCCCCTTCTGAAGACGATCCTGAGACAAATATGTGCTCAGGGAGGGAAAAAGATCAGCGACCTCTACCGAGGGTGTCCCTTTCCGAATGCGGAATGAAATAGTGGGACGACGTGGGACGAACAGGTAAAGGTACGAATCGTCAGCTGGCTTGAGTTCGTGGAACGAGATAGAACGAGTCATATTGGAAAATGGAATAAATGTAATGATATGCTGCTAGATTGAAGACGAGGGTTTAAGGATCAATGAATTAGAAAGTAGAAGAGATAGCATTTACAAGGCTTGTAGCATTCTTGCTCTCCCGACCCTGCAAAACATTCTGCAACTTTTGCTTATTTTTTTCAGCTACTTTGTTGATAATTTCGGCAAACTCATAAAAAAAGCCAGAATTACAGGCGTTTATGAAAATTTCAGCTTTATTTTTGAAATATTCACTTAATTATCGTCTGCCGAAGCGTTATTTTTTGTGTGTATATATATATATATATATATATATATATATATATATATATATATATATATATATATATATATATATACATATATATGTATATAATATATATATATATATATATATATATATATATATACATATATATGTATATAATATATATATATATATATATATATATATATACATATATATGTATATAATATATATATATATATATATATATATATATATATATATATATATATATATATGTATATAATATATATATATATGTATATAATATATATATATATATATATATATATATATATATATATACATATATGTATATATATATACATATATGTATATATATATACATATATGTATATATATATACATATATATGTATATAATATATATATATATATATATATATATATATATATATACATATATGTATATATATTTACATATATATATATATAATATTATATATATATATATATACATATGTATGATACAGAAATTTTAAGCCTTCCCCAATAACGCGCCTTTTTCTTTCACAATTATTATTCGAAATTCCTATTTCATGTGCAGCACATATTGTATTCCTATTTCATGTCCAATACATATCTTCCCTGGACTATTTCCACGAATATTACATATACAGGTGAACCTCGATATGTCGAACCTCGGTATCTCGAAATATTTTCATTTCCCTTCACGCACGGTATAAAACTAATGTAAAACAAATTCCTTAACTCGAATTTTTTTTAATCAAACTCTGGATATCTCGAATTTTTTCATCTTACCATTTTCATCTTTTCATTTGGAAAAATACGATCCAAAAAATGTGTTTAATGCAGATGAAATAGGACTATTTTTTAAGTGTATGCCTGATAAAACTATGGCCATTAAAGGCATGTCATGGCCGGAAAAGGAGCAAAGAAAGAGTAACTGTGCTATTTTGCACTAATATGGATGGTTCAGAAAGGCTCAAACCTCTTATGATAGGTAAATCTGCTAACCCCCGATGTTTTTCAGGAATGAAATCTGTTCCAATGACTTATTTTGCGAACAATAAGGCTTGGATGACTGCCGTAATTTTCACTAATTGGTTGAAGGAACTAGACAGAAAAATGTCCCTTGAAAATCGCGATATTGTTCTCTTCTTGGACAACTGTACAGCGCATAATAGCGTGCCGAAATTAAAATCCGTGAAATTTCATTTCATGCCACCAAACACAACTTCTAAGTTACAACCTTTGGACCAAGGTATTATTCAGAGTTTTAAAGTAAACTATCGCCACAAAATTAAGCTCATTTGGAAAATGGGATAGATATTGAAGGATTCAGTACCTGTAACCAAACTGTCATAGATGACTATTTTGCAAGTAAAGAAATGCAAGATTAAATTTTAATAATGTAGTATATTACATTAAATGTGTTTCCAATCATTTCAAGCTTCGCTTTATATGTTGTCAGCATTTTCTTGGGTAATACCCAATTCTCTATCTGTAAGATAAAGTGTAACTGATTCTTTTAAAAATGTGTAAAGTATAGGACTAGGATGTATATATTCTTTTATGAATTCCTTAAAATTTTTCAAATTTTCGATATCTCGAATTTTTGATATCTCGAATTTTTTTTCTACTCCCTTCAAATTCGACATATCGAGGTTCAACTGTATATATATATATATGTATATATATATATATATATATATATATACAAAGTTGTTGTGCACTGAAAGAAAAGACTGAAGGGTTTGAAAAGTCATAAAGTGTTCATTTTCAATCTTTTTTATTTTCTTTTTTTTACAGGTTTATAGATCATCCCTTGGAGATTAAAATGGCTACTTATGATATCCAGCAACGAATAAAACTCATTGGGTTTTTCTATTCCAGTGAAAGATCAATTATTGAAACTCGGAGAAAATGCCGGCAACATTTTAATGTCAGAGTATCTCCTAGTGATAACAGGATTCGGAACCTAATCGTCAGGTTTAAAAGAACTGGATCCGTCGGCGATCTTCCGGGAAGGTCCATCAAAATGTTACCCGTATTTTCTCCGAGTTTCAATAATTGATCTTTCACTGGAAAGAACCAATGAGTTTTACTCGTTGCTGGACATCATACATAGCCATTTTAATCTCCAAGGGATGATCTATAACTTGTAGAAAAAGAAAATGAAAAAGATTGAAAATGAACAAGTTATGACTTTTTCAAACCCTTCAGTCTTTTAGTGGCCACCCTGTATATGCTATCACGACTATCAGGAACCTTATTTCCCTGAAACTTTCAATAATATGTTTGCAAATGTTTTACAGTGTACCTTACATGGTAATACTTAGGATTGGACAGAGTTTAAAATTGAAAATTTTTGACAGATTTATGCATGTTGGTAACTGCAGAATTCTAATCAACTATCTATCTACCATTGCAATGTATGTATCCACTCTAGCTGAAAAGCAATGCAACCAAAAATTCATGAAATTTGGCAGTTAAGCCACTTGTGTTTAGTTTCTGACACAATTGAGATAATACGGTCTTGTGATGGCAGAAGGTCGTATATTAAGATACGTTATTTTGCCTTAACAAGACTGGTTGGTCTTTTTAACACTTTCCCACATAGTTGAAAAGTGTTTATGACTTTGTTCATTCATTCTGTCTGTCTGTCTGTCCGTTAGCACGATAACTGCCGTAAAAATGACTTTATCAAAATGAAATTTTAATATGTTGTTCAGACGGTTTGTGGGACCTATGGGAATATAAATGAATAATATCACCCAATTAGTTTTGGATTGAACCCGGGTTGCAAAAATGAAATACACTGAACCCTATGGGGCCCTAGTTTTTCAAATACTTTTTAAGCGAATTTAAAATTCACAATGCTTCGAACGTTTTAGGAAATATTCAAATTATCCCATAAAATATATATAAAAAAAAAATTCAGCAAAATATATTCAGTAGTTTTTTAAATAAAAATTAAAATAATAATTACACTCTTTATATGTAGAGATCACGTGACCCACTACGAAACAAAATATGGCATCCATCTTGTGTCAAAATGGTGATTTTTAAAATTCTTTTTAATTCGTATTTAGTGTTGTATCCGTCCTAAAACCGCTTTATTTTTGCTTAAATTCTGAGCATCTACATACTGAAACAACGCAATTACAATATATTTGAGTTTAAATGATCATCAAACTTTGATTATTTCTCCAAAGGAGTCTATTTTTCACTTATGGAGAACGTAAACACCAAAAGATATAGAATGAGTTGTATTATAAGAATTGCTGCACTTCTTTAACGCAAAATTATTTAGTTCATGGAGTCTGCAATATAGCTGATATGAATGAAATCTTCATTGATTTTACACAGAGAAACAGACGATTTTTTCGATGAAGTTTTAAGCATAGAGTTAAATTACTTGTATCTCCATGGTTTTAAGTTTTTAAATAAAATAAATTATTATAGCATTGTGATGAATGAAAGGAATGAAAAAACGTTTATGAATGAAATGCTGCTTTTACAGAGAGAGCCAGGTGATTTATATTTCGATGACGTCATTTGAATGAAGTTCATTTTTTTCGATGAAGTTTTAAGTTTTGAAATATAATAAATTAATGTAGTATTGTGATAATTTTAAAAATATTACCGACAGAGGAATGTATCGCATTTTAGAGATGTTTATATAAAATTGCATTGAAGTTGGAAAGTGTTTCATAATCAATGCTTTATGCATGATTGATCTTTCTTGTTTTTTATTCAGTTACTGACTGCATCGATGTCTTATTACACTATCTTAATGGGCAAATGCTGGCATTTTTGCTGAGGCATATCTAAATTAATAGAGCAGATATGAGAAGGCGGATAAAAATATTTCCATATCATTGGTCTATTTGGAAAAGAAAACTTTAATACCCTTTGTCTCAGATGTTACTCAAGATACTTCGTATTGACATTACAAGGTAAAGTAGGACTATCAATTTTTTATTTTCGAAATGGTGGCAGAATTCGACAACTGAAATTAAAGAATAAATATGCTTAAACGTATTAATAATATGCATAATTTCTGATGACAAAGCGAATAAAACCATTACCATTATCTACACTATCAAATATGGCCTTACAATTTGATGGGTGCGACAATTTTGTCACAATTCAATACACAGAAAAATTTCTAAAAGCATGAATGCAATAAAATGGCCAATAATGACAGAAAACCTCTAAAAAAAAAAAGCTGCTTAAAACTGAAAATAACTCATTGAAGCAGGTTATCTCCAGAAAGTGACCTTCGAACACGAAAATAACCATCAGAGTACTTCAAAGTAGACACGGTGTGAGAAAATTATGTATCTCAAATTTAACCATGATTGCGCCTAATAACTTAATTGTGAAAATTATGTGGATGAGGTAGGTAGGATGTCGGATATTCCGTTACCCTGGATGGAATGAACGGGTTAATTCCGACGGCGCACCTAGTAACTGAATTAATTCTTTATGACAGCCATTCGGCAATAATGATAGGGAAGGTTAAAAAGGATGAGAACAAAGACCAATATAAAATAATGTGTTAACGTTTCTGGAAGAGTCGATAAATTTTGATGGCGACTGAATGGACTTTGAACAGTCCATGTTATGCAATAGAATAGATATACGAAATCGAATTACTTCAGAGAACAATTGAGAAGGAATTGCTTTTGGAACTCTGATAATGAGGACGTTATCGAATAAAGAAAGTTGCCGCCAAGTTTCATACCGATTGCACACAGCGTAAGTAAAAAAAAAAAAAACATTTTTCTTTTGCTTTTATCACAATGAATGGCTTTCAGACATACTGTAGGACCATCAATGGGGAAGATTGATATTAATTTGAGGTGACATTAAACCAGGAACTAAACATAGCAAATAAAAATTTTCATGTGGCAAATTGGCATATTTTAACAAGGTTTCAGATGATATAAAATATAATAACGATATTACAAGTAAAAAAATCTGATGTGGGCAGCACATGACCTTCCTTATATCATGCAATGAATTTACTACTTTTACAGTTAAAAAAAAGTTATTCTTATAGTAGATACTCATATTCTTTCCAAGAAATTGAATTTTCTTCAATTAGACGTCATTTTCATTGATTTAGCGTCATTTTTATCCATTTGGCGAGGTTTTCGTTAATTTGGCAACATTTAAAAAAGTCGCCAAGTTGGCGACATTCCGCTAAATTCGTCGCCAAAATCTCGCCAAGCGTTATGGACGGAGAAATAAGTTATTCTATAATAAAAAAACGGATAAATGACTATTGACGTTCAAATACAAAAGTATTACTCAAAATATCTTTTCTCGTGAATGGAACGAGTTAGATCCACGAGAATGATGTCACTAAATTTATCGCATGATATTACATATGAAAAGTGAACATGTTTTTTAACAGTTAATATTTTTTTTAATTTATGGGATTTTTTGATAAATTTATTTGAAAAATGTGCAATATCTAGCGAACGGTTCTTGCTAGCGTTCTGAAGTTTATGTCAATCGTTTTCTAAGGAAAAATTACATAAAAAATGTCTATTTTCGTAACTTCATTGAAGGTTTTGATTTTTTGATGATTTTTTCAAAATTTCACTCGAAAGTTTAGTGGGGGGGGGGGGGGTCTGAACATTCGATTATGTTTTAAAACAATAGGCTTCCAGTATTTGCGGATTGTGATTTTTGTACCAAATTTCATTCGAATCGGTCCATTCGTTGGTGAGATATCGTCTCCACACACACACACACATACTTTCACACACACATCACTTCAAAAATGTTCGATTCGTGATCAGGGATGCTTGAAACGTGATCTCCCATCGAAAACTCGAATTCGAATTTTCGACCCCGTCACAATACTTTCCTTTATACATTATGTATATAAGGAAAGTAATAAATTGATGGAATTTTGCAATTTTGTTATTACAATGGAACCCCAGTTTTATGTTTCCCCCAAAGCCGATATTCCACTATAATAACAATTATACTATTATTCACAAATTGTGAATAATAGCCTTAGTTTTTTTCCGCAGTATACGTGTGGCTGAGCGCTATATAGTCATACACACTGTCATATACGCATAAGTAATTTATGCAAAATGCCTTATCGGAAGTTCACTGAATCTACATCCCTAACAAACACGACATAAAAACCAAGCATAAGAACCTCATTTCTAGGACACCATGTTATTAGACCAGCAATCATTGAGTCTGGAACCAGAGGAAACTTCCTCGAGGGTGTTAATGAAAAGGTATTTAAAAACCCGAGAGAAACCACTAAACAATGGGCAACAGATTAAAAGCTTTTACCCCGGGGGATACGCTTTAGACCATCGACAAGCCATCTAAGTGTTATTCACATCCTGACCTTGGATCTGCCGAATTTTAATTCTTCGGCAATTCAATTAAAACCATTGGCTGGAGACAATGGTATAGGGAGGTTTTTTTTTCTTAAAGAAATGCTCCCAATAGCAAGAAAATGAAGTAACAAAGTATATCACTCGGGATTGGGGTTACACATGACAGTCAGTACAGCAAAAAAGCGCATTTTCCTTGTACTCATTAAACTTGTCCAGATTGTGTTTTAGCGTCAATGGAGCCAACAACCAGGGGTCGATTTGTATCTTTTATATTTTCTGCCAACTCAAAAGCGAAATGTAAATTCGCCAAATGAAGTCGATCGTCAAATTTTAATTTTACTCAAGCTGAAAAATGTAATTTTTTTTCTAATATTTTCTTCCAATTTTAAAGATTTTTTTTACAATAATAAGATAAAAAGAAATTATTGCTTGATCAAGATCTGGCGTTTATTTTAGATTTTATAGCTTTTCACCGCTGTTTTGAAAAATCTATTACCTTGATGCAGAAAAAAAAACATTCGTAAAGTTTAAGTGCATTGTATTAATTAATGATCTTGGGATTGAAATGGTAAAATAAAAATTTAAATGTTTATTTTTAAGATAAACAAAATTCAAAACTTAAATAAAATGTACAGATTTGGAATTTGTGATTAGGATTTTCAATTTCGTTTTGTCTGATCGTTTAATGTCCACAGGGGCCTTTCACAAAATTGGATTTCAAAACTGAACATTTTATAAAATTGGAATTCATAATTAAACCTCTCAGAAAATTAAGGTTAAAATTAGACTTTCCATGAAATTAGATTTCAAAATTCAACCTTTTCACAAAACTGGATTTCAAAATTCAACCCTTCACAAAGCAAGTATAAGCAGAGCTAGGATTTTTTTGTTTGCGGGTGGGGAAGTTCCTTTAGGGGGCGCTAAAGTTCCTTTATATTCTGCAATTTCAGTTGCAATGTATAACACCAATATAAATGTGAAAAATTGCCGGGGGTGCTATTGAAACTTTTGGGGGTGCTTAACACCCCAAACTCCCCCTAGCTTTGCCTATGGAAACTAGATTTCAAAATGAAACCCTTTACAAAACTAGATTTCAAAATTAATTTCAAAATTAAACTTTTGACAAAACTGGATTTCAAAATTGGACCCTTCAGAAAATTTCAGAAAATAACCCTTTCGAGTTTAAAATATTTTCAATAAATGAAAAGCACATATTCTTCGCATAAATTTATTCCACCAACGACTTCAATATATAATTCACAAATTGTGAAGACTAATAGCTCACTTAAGCTGATGGGCGTCCATACGGGATAACAAGGGGAGGGCATTTACTCCCTCTTGGACGTTCAAGATTATAAGGCGGACGTCAAGCTAGTAAAATATGTACGTCTTATCCTTGAGTTTATACCCCTCCCCATTTTGAAAAAAGTTCTATGGGCGTCCATGTTTAAGTTCAATGTGTCTCTGAGCCTGATAATTTCAATTTCTTATTAGATATCTATAGATTTTCAGCGGGATCGAATAAGAATAGAATTTTTGTTGTTTAATTAATATCTGAATTAGTTTATAGGGGAAGTTGTGTGTTGAACACATTTCTTCTACGAGTGATGTCGCCAAATGATATGTTGTTTCATTTTGTCGTAATCTGAAAGATGTGTGTCGATAATATCTTCACTTCCAAGATTGGCATGGTTGGCGACCTATAATCTATATAATGCTATATAACTGGTAATTTTTTTTTTAGGTATATTACTCTTTAAGACGGGCAAATGTTTATACTGCTTTTTAAAGGAAGTAGTTTAAAAATGTACGATAATATCTCCACGTGCCAAGATTGGTACGGTTGGCGACCTATGTTCTATATAATGCTACATAACTAGTAAAAAAACTTTCAGGTATATCACTCTTTAAGACGAGCAAAAGTTTATGCTGCTTTTTAAAGGAAGTAGTTTGAAAATGTACGTACATCAAGTCACGGGTGACAATCAAATTAGTTACAATAGACCGAATAGCATTCCTTGCCTTGCAACGTCTCACAAAATGTTGATTTTACAATTAATGGAGACCTACATTTAAGTTGGTAATACTGCATATTACCAGGAGCTCAGCATTGAGAAAAAGCGCGCGAGACTCCAAATTTAGAACAGAAAACGATATTGACAAGTTACAACATTCACAACAGATGCTACATGAATGGAATGGAATAATTATGTCACATAGAGATTCTAATCATCATGTCATTGGCTACTGGTATTTTATGATAGGTGAAAGAAGCGTCAATTAATTAGTTCTTTTGTTGGCGAAAATCTGAAAGAAATGGAACTTTGAATAGCTGCGGGTAAATCAATAGGATTCTTTTGCCGGTAAGATGTTGACCAGAAGAAAAATAACCCGCACAACAGAAGTCAATGGAATATGGAAGTTTGGTAAATTTAAATTCTTGTAGGCCAGAAGCGGATTAACCAATCGAAAGTTAAAACAAGCTTCAAGAGACCATCTGAATATAGGCCGGTAGGCCGCTACTGTTGCCATCAAATTTACAGCTTTAAAATTACTACGTAGACCGATTTAATGAAAAGTACATGGGCCCAAATTGTTCATTAATCACCTGTTTTGTATTTCAAAATTTCCAGACTGTAATTGTATACACAGAGAAAGGAAGGGCTGTCAGGGTTTTTTTTCCCGCAACCTCGCATTTTCGTCAAAAAATATTCTGTGAAAATTTCATGTGTTAAACAAATAATGTTTAAAAAATTCAATAGATGTGCTTTGCAAAATAATTTTTTGTAATTCATGCAATGTATGAAACAAACGCCTACTCTATAAACGCTATACTCAGAATAACAGTTCTTATATAAGCTTACTGAAGTTAAGCAGCAACTGGATACACCTTAAAGTACTGAAGGGGATACACCTAAGTACTACCGCATACTTAGGTGTATCCACTTAGAAACAACATGTGCTATTGGTAAGAGGATGCTAAGTCACACAAATCCAACCAATGGAATTAAGGGAATGTGAAACGTCGTTCAAGGACTGAAAGGGGCCTGTGAAGAGGTTATGCGATTCCGATGAGTTTGAGTAAAACTTCCCACGGGTGAAAAGTCAGCCCCGTTCCAGGCTTGAGCTTCAAAATCTGAAACTTCTAAGTACAGCTCTGAATAAGTGAATTATTTGTTAAAAATGCAGTAGTCAGCAGGGCTAATCTTCTGAAAAGAAACCGCGACTGGCGCAACTTATTTTTAGGAACCTGTTATAGGTTCCTTACACAAGAATATGACTCTTGTCTGTTCTTGGAATAACCACTAAATTAAACTGGGGTCGATATAGGAACACGTTTTGAATATATTTTGTTCCACTTTATCAAAGAAACGAGGTTAGACATATCGTTTCTTGGTTATCGTTGCACTTGGAGGTGATGTGCCCACTGGCGGTTAGCATGTCCGACATTAGTTTAATTTTCGCGACCAAGGTTTAGGCATAGATTTACTTATTATACCTAAAGGGTTAGATACCCAAATATTAATCGCTATTTTAAACATTGTTGCCATTATTTTGACATAACATACTATCCGATCTTTTCTTGGATGCACCTGTTTTGGAATTTTCTGTTTCTTTAACATTTGCTTTACTCTTAATATGTTTGTTCTCAATTTGAATGATGTACAGTTTTTTTTTATCTAACTACTTTTGGCTTAGCAATTTATCTTTCTAAATTTTGTTAATGTATTATTAATATTTCTGTTAAATTGTCTGTTGTCGGAAATATAATTCTTACAGTGTAACTATCTAAATTTCAATAAACGATAACCCGGCGGGCCGGGCTGACACATCAGCCTCCTGTGGGCTGGAGTCTTCACCCGGTTATCCATCTCACTGCTTCAAATCCTCGGGTGAGTCGGACGGTCTGGGTTGTGAAAAAATATATTTACCGCGAATTACACTGTTCAATTTGATCTTAACCATATTATTAATAATTTGACCTAAACTGTAGTTTGCACCATAGTATGTACGTAGTCGTTGTCTAAAATGCGATTCAAATGTCAAAATATTAGTGTTCAGGCTGAGAATCTTGAACAGCAATGCTCTTGGGAAGCATTGTAAATTTCATTTACAAAGTAATAAATTTTAAGTCACTACTTACGTATATGCAAAGCATGCAAAAATACTATTCTATCCAGCACGAAACTAACGATGACGATAACATGACGAACTTAATTGACACCCTTTTCCCAGGTCCTTGCAAAGAAGGTCGTATATTTTTTTATTATTTACATACCTGGCTTTGCTTCTTATTTAATAGGGAACAATCTAGTATTTAAAAGGTCAAATTCCTTTATTAAACAATAGCTGAAAAGTAGTTAACGAAATTCGGAGAAAAATAATTAAATTGCAAGTCAGACGAATCAAGTCAGATAAACTGATTCTTGGAAAAGTCAGTGAGAGAAAGACAAAAAAAGAAGAAAAAAATACGACTACTAACACCAGATCTGAATTCCATCAGACATATTTTCCCACACACGTCCATACAAGGAAATGGAAAAGATCCAATCTGTTATTCAATTATACATTACGTAATTCACGTTTGTACCATTTTTCTTGAATTAAAAACTTTCATAATAAAGACCAGCAATCAATACGCGAATTACGGGAATTTTTTTCCTAACGGAGCCAAGGTTAGTGGTTGGAAAGTCTTCATAACAATTCGTCATTAAATAATTCTTGTTTGCTTTCGACAAGCAGAAAAAAAATATGAAATACAATTGAATGAAAAGAAGTCGTGCAAGTAGACACGGGATTCTGCTGTTCATTACAAGCAGTTGCTGTACGTGTAAAAAAGCCATTCTTACTTTCCCTATAATATATAGTACAAGAAAATGTGTTTAGCGCTGCCCGGGATTTAAAATGAAAATATTTGATGACATCGAAACTCAGAGAATTCTTAAAAATCAAAGAAAGCTTTAACAATACGTCAGCTTATAATAACAACAACAAAAAAATCGTTTTAAAAAATTGTTCTGTATTTTGCTTTCTGATTGGCTCTCTCAGATGAGCTCTTAATCTGGGTCTTGGGTATATAAACCCCTCTATTTCTTCTATTTGCGCCCATTTCGTCTTTCTGTCTTCGGGTTCGTTGGTTCTCTTGCAGTGGCAAAGGCAATCCAGCGTATCTCCAAAACAGCTGTATGCTGCATTTTGTCTTATTTATGCTTAAATACGTTGCAAGTTCTCCTTAAATGATAGATTACTCCCTTCTAGCATTCCCCCAGGTTCGAAGTCGCCGATTTGGGGGGATATAGTATCCAAATGACTTTGGAAGAAATATGCTTTAACAGGAATAAAACTTAATTGACACAATAAACCTACCAACAATTCCGCTATGGGTTTATAACGGAACTAGAAATACTGGTAAAATCCTCGAGAAAAATACAGTACAGTAGCACAAACTTTAAGGAATATTTCTGTTTATAATAATAATAATTATTATATAGGTTGGAAAGGGAGGTAAAAAATAGGAAAATAAATCATCAAAGGGAAGTGCTTGACTGGCACTTACTTGACTAGATTCTTCTTGGAAGGTTTTGAGCTGCAGGCATTCTTCCAGCCGACTCAGTCTCTTATCAGCAAGCCTGGCCAGTTTGGCCATGGCCTTACGAAGCTCATCATAGAGGACGCTTGTCCTCTCCAAATTCTCCCTAAAAAATATTTTCCAAATTTACGTTAATTGTATTTCCAATGAGAAAATAAATTAAAATACATACTTCGAATGCAACATTGCAGATTGACTTTCACAAGCAACATTGCAGAATGGCTTTTACTTGCAACATTGCAGATTGACTTTCACATGCAACATTGCAGAATGACTTTCACTTGCAACATTGCAGATTGACTTTCACATGCAACATTGTAGAATGACTTTTACATGAAGCATTGCAGAATGACTTTTACATGCAACATTGCAGATTCATTTTCACATACAACATCAACATTGCAGATAACATTTATGGGCTGGTTTCGCGCCCGTCTATGAATGTTATCTGCATTGGGAACGCGAGCCTAACCTTGAGAACGCCATCTACAGGCGGGTTCTGAAAGGTTTATTATACTAATGCATTTCCTGGGTATTTATTAATGGTCATGGTCCTTCTACATAGACGTCTATGGAGGATTTCGCAGCGAAATTTAGTATTTTGAATCAATAATATGAAAATTTATAATTCCGCCAAAGCGGCAGGGGCAGTCAAAGAAATTAATTTTAATTTGCAAGGATATTACATTATCGCCAACTTGGCAATATTTCCCCAAAGTTGCCGCTATTGCGCTAAATTTGTTGCCAAGAATGACAGCCCCAGATAGACTTTTCTTATATTTCACATGCAATGTTGTTTGCGAATGTCCAATAATAGTAATTTCTATTTATAAACTTTAAAGTATGTTTTTATTGCAATTTGTAACATTTCATGCCTTACTTCAATTTATACCAGTTTCACCTTACCTGTAGTCGTGATTGTGAGGCGCCCTCACTCTGTACGACTGAAGCTCTTTTAGTATAGTGTCCCCTTCCTCCTCTAGATGGCGCAACTGTTCGTCGTGAAAAGTGTGACTGACATTGCGCTTCTGCTGTTCGATCATCTGGTGAGTGAGACTGGAGGAAACGGGTATTCGGCTGCCTCTCAGCTCCTCTAGGAGTTGAACCAAGTGGCGACCAGACAGTCTGCACCCATTGATAAAAGGCTCCAAAAACTGAAACAAAAATTGCATTATCTCTCAACTGTGAAAAAAAATAAATAAATAAAAAATTTGAGAGTGGCTCCACTCGACCTTCTCATACCAGAATCCTTTTTTAGGCAGCTTGCGATTTTTTTTTCTGTTGCAAATTTTATAAGATTTTTTTTTTTAAAAGTCTATATCATTGTTTCAAATGATCACAATTATAGCATGTTACACTTCATTTTGAAGGACTTGAAAAATTTTTACTTTCCTTATATATGCATAATGTATAAGGAAAGTATTGTGACGGGATCGAAAATTCGAATTCAAGTTTTCGACGGGAGAGCACGTTTCAAGCATCCCTGATCACGAATCAAACATTTTTGAAGTGATGTCTGTGTGTGTGTGTGTCAGTGAGTCTGTGGAGACGATAACTGACGAACGAATGGACCGATTCGAACCAAATTTGGTACAAAAATCACAATCCGTAAACACTGGAAGTCTATTGTTTTTATACGCAATCGAATGTTCAGAACTCACCTAAATTTTCGAATAAAATTTTGAAAAAATCGTCAAAAAATCAAAACTACTAATAAAGTTACGCAAATAGACATTTCTTATGTCATTTTTCATTAGAAAACGATTGACATAAATTTTAGAAGGCTAACATGAACCGTTCTCGAGATATTGTACATTTTTCAAAAAAATTATCAAAAAATCATATAAAATAAAAATAAAATATTTCCTATTAAGAAACATGTTCACTTTTCATATGTAATACCAAGCGATAAATTGGGTGATATCATTCTCGTGGATCTAGTTCGTTCTATTCATGAGAAAAGATACTTTGAGTAATACTTTTGTATTTGAACGCCAATAGTCATTTATCTGCTGTAAGAATAACTTGTTTCTTAGTGCATAACGCTTGGCGAGATTTTGGCGACGAATTTGGCGGAATGTCGCCAACTTGGCGACTTTTTGAAATGTTGCCAAATTAACGAAAATCTCGCCAAATGGATAAAAATAACGCCAAATCAATGAAAATGAAGACTAATTGTCGAAAATTCAATATCTTGGAAAGAATATTAGTATCTACTGTAAGAAAAACCTATTTTTTATACTGTAAAAGTAGTAAATTCATTACATTATATAAGGAAAGTCATGTGTTGCCCACATCAGATTTTTTTTTATTGATACCAAGTTTGATAATATCTTGGGGGACTAATAACGTCACGAACACAAAAATTGTATCGCGACTATTTTTCGCTACAATTTTTGAAACTATTAAGTTTCGTGATCACTGGATCATAAATAACCCCTTTTATGCATGATTATGCAAAATTTTGTTCCATATTGCCAAGTTAAGAAAATATAAAATTTCGAAGTTTTCGCGCGGATTTAAAAAAGAAAAAAATCAATCTTGTTCTAGATTTTTCGTTAATCAGAATAAAGTTTCGTAAAAATCTACTAATATTTGTAACATCTTTCGTATACGCAAGATATTAACCACATACAGACAGACGGACATCACTCTAAAAACAGTCAAAATGTGTTTAGAATGTCCTAAGAAATACGTTGGCATCAAAATCTCGAAATCGTATTTTCTTAAAAACATTATTTTCTCAATACTATGAGAAAATAAAAATAGCCGCATCTGCGGATAAAAGCCTGTAACATTTTCTGCTAGCGCTGGTTCTGGTATCGAATTGTGGTATCGAACTATTTGGAATTTTGCACGATGTTCAGTATATTGTACTATGTATCCTATCTATTTAAGTTAAAGCCGGAAAGAACTTCTATTTTTTATGCAATGAAGTAAATATTTTTTTTTTTTCATTGTAGTGAATCATCCAATTATTTACCATTTGCAATCTTTACATCATCATAAAGCCCACTTAATTATCTTTTCACGTACAGGTGGATTAGTATACACTCATATCCAAAAGTTTAGCATAGTTGCTATGTATGTGAAAATTTCAGGAAATCTACATTGGAATGAAAGGAAACGCGGTATGCGGGTGTAATAGGGTTATAGAAGAAGAAAACAATGCAAAACAAAGATAATAACGACTTTTATTATCCTAAGAAAAGGGTTGAAAGAAAAAGGGTCACAAAACGAGTGTTAATCTCAGTGAAACTGAATGATTAAAACAATGTGATGCTGCAGTTTAATACGGTGTGTGGGAACCTTGGGTAGCCACGCATGCTTCACAACGATTTCCCATACTTTCGATGAGGGTTTGGATGAGTTGTGTGCTCAAAGAGTTCCAAGCCTCACGGATAGCAGTTTTCAATCCCGGAACGGAGCTTGGTGGGTAGCGAAGGGCTGCAAAATGTCTCCCGAGCATATCCCACACATGCTCTATTGGATTCTGATCAGGACAGTTGGCAGGCCACTGCATGTGCTGGATATCTTCAGTTTGAAGGAAGTCGTCGACCAAGGCCGCACGGTCAGGAGGCGCGTTATCATCCATGAATATGAAATCAGGACCAACAGCACCTCGAAACAATTTAACGGTAGGCTCAAGGACTTCGTCTCTGTATCTTTGACCGGTAACCGACCCCGTGTCAAAGATGTGGAGGTCTGTGCGGCCGTCCATCATGATGCCTGCCCAGACCATGACTCCCCCAAACGGAAAACGATGTCTTTTCGTGATGTTTTCCGGGTGAAAACGCGTCCCATGTTCTCTCCAGATTATGGTATGACGAGAATCAATTTGCAGGCTAAACCTGGACTCGTCACTGAACATGATATTGTCCCACTATTGCCCACTCCACTGCAGATGTTCTAAACTCCACTGTAAACGCGCGCGTTTCTGTGCAGACGTCAGTTGGGATGCAAACTTCTGGTCGTCTGGCATAGAGACCAACGGGTCTGAGTCTCCTGTAAACAGTTTGTCTCTAAATAGTGACTCCTGTGGCGGCTGTCAGGGCTGAACCCAGTTGTCTGGCAGAACGGTTCCTCTAACGTCGCGCTGTATCACCAAACATCGGTCGTGCCGAGCGGTTGTTACCCTTGCCCGACCTGGTACTGGTCGTCAGGTAACATTTTCAGTTGTTTGGAACGTCTGCCACAGTCTGGAGATCACACGCTGAGGTGCATTCAGAATTCGAGACGCTTCTGTTTGGAATCGACCGGATTCCAGCATTCTAATAATTCGTCCTTTCAAAAACATGTCCAGTTGGCATCTTTGTGACATCTTTCGTCCTTTTTGGCGTTTTTGTGAAAGTTCGCTTGGGGTCTCAGAAAACCTCAAAACGCTACTGACCCAGACCGTCCGACATACCCGATGGTGTAAAGTATCTGTTTAGACGGTCGGTAAGTACCACCCAATTTAGACAGGAATCCAGTGTGGGTGGAAACCACAGGGATTGTACCCTCCTTCCCCTACTACCAACCCCTGGGAAGGATGGAAGGACTTACTTAACGTGCCTGAACTCCGCGGGGACACGGGGACAGTTTGGGCAGAACCGGGAATCGAACTCTGGTCGTTCGAGTGCAATCATCACGAGGTAACTACTGGGCAATCCCACCCTTGACGAAAGTAAATTCTAAGAACTCTCATAAATGTACACTTCATCAATGTACACTTTTTACAGTAAAAAGTGTACATTGAACACTGGAGCTTCATGGGTTCTGGCGTTTGCCTATGGTCAGAAACGACCCTACCTAAACGATCTATCTTAAGCTATTTAATATTCTTCTTCATGGAAAATTCTCTATATACTTAACTCGTTACAGATTATAATAAACTTTATATCGTGATTGTATGCTTAGCAGGAACTTTGGAAATAAATATTAAATTTCAATCCATCGCAATATTTCAATTCAACGCAGGAGAAGAACTTCAGCGTTTAATTTCCCGTCAAGCTCATCTGGTTGGTCACAGGGATTGAGGGATTACTTTGGAATATTCCCCGACTTCGTTGTCACATGCTTGGAGACCAATATCAGCTTACGAGTTCTAAGCAGATGCATCTGATTTCTCCATTGAATCCAGCAGGATTGAGATAATAATTGCGATGCTATGGAAATCGAATCTAACTAAATTGTTTATAAATAGGGTTCGCGGAGGAGAAACAATGAAATCTCGAGCGTATAGGAGGAAGGGGGGGCTGGTATGAACATCTCGCACGGAAATTATTTAGTGCGTTTGCTTGCATGTTTTTAACCTTCTGCTTACGTGTGGGACAGCGTCCATCCCAAACGAAGAACCCCTCAAAAAGACAGGTATTTCACATACCCTATCCCAAACAGTTCGATCCCCCTTTGCGCGCATTGGCGTCCATTGCGTCCATTGAGAGGTTCTTCGTTTGGGATGGACGCTGTCCCACCCGTAAGTGAATGGTTAACATTTTACCTATAAATACAGTGTAGTTTGACACTCCTTGCCATTTAACGAGATTAACAACAAATTACACAAAAATGTTTAAAAAAATTATGTATGATACAGAAATTTTAAGCTTCCTCAATTAATGTGCTCTTTTCTTTCATAATTCTTATTCCAAATTCCTATATCATGTCATGTGCTTACAATAAATTTTATCACACGTTATTAATATTACCATAAAATGCACGTACTTCTTCTTTTTCTCTACAACAGTATATTTTACCACTAATCCTAACCACAATGTATACTTTCTCATTCTGAATTCCCTTCTCTCTCAGATTTGAATAGCATATAATCATAACTAGACGTCTAAAAGATATTTCTAAGATAAACTTTCTCATCTGTAACTGCCCGTCACATGTTTTTAGCATAGAATCCGCAAGGACGGCATATTTCCTATGCCGTTAGCATCTTCCTCTCTGCGAACTAAATGTAACTTGTCTATATAAATAAAAATGAAAATCTGTCTGTCTGTCTGTCTGTTTGTCACACCATCACGGGAGAACGGCTGAACCGAATTTGATGAAATTTTGTGGGTAGCCCAGAAATAGCCCCACTTAAAATTATATCCGTGTTTTGAGTTTCTACGACCAGTGGTTCTCGAGATATTAGTAAAAAACGAAATTTTCGTTTGTCTCATCATCACGGAAAAACGGCTGAACCGAATTTAATGAAATTTGGTGAATAGCCTTGAAATATCCCCCCATAAATTTTGTCCAAGTTTCGAGTTTCTAAGACCTGGGGTTGTCGAGATATTAATGAAAAACGGAACTTTTTCCTAGGAGTTCTACTCCCTAACTCCGTGGTTTATCCAAACGAAAAGCTTGAAAATCGTTTGAAAGTGAATTAAAATTTAATCTCTGAGTTTGATGGGAGATTTTTTGCGTTAATTAGTCACTTTCTGAAAACATGAATTGTTTGAAGCATGATTTAAAGGGGAAATCTATCTCCATGGTTCATGGTTTATTTAAAACACGCTTTTACGGAACAATGAGAAGTATAGAGAAATCAAAATCGTTATTTAATTTCGCAGTTTATGTTATAAGACATGACATATTTAACATGTTATAAGATTCTATCTTATATCATGTTACTCAGAAACGCAATTAAATTAAATCTGTCTGTTAACTTTAATAATTATTTTTTCGATTTGAATAATAAATAAATGGATATAAAAATATATTTTAGAAAAGAACGATTTGATTTTTCTTATAGCATTTTTGACTGGATAATATCAATTACGGTCTTCAGGTTTAAAAATTATTATTATTTATATTTTCGGGGATTATTGATTCAAGGATTATTGATATTTTCAAGTTATTATGCAATTATTTTATTATGACAAAAATTGTTTAAACTCATATATTGTATGTTGTACGAATCTTCTACAAATACACGTGTATATCTTTTAATCTACGAGAATATAAGTAGTACAGGTATATTGACATATGTTTTGATATATATTGGCATATATTGGAATCAATTACGACCTTCTGGTATAAAGAGTACGGATATTATTGATGTTTTCAATTTATTACGTCATCTCTTTTATTTTGGCAAATATTTTTGAGACGCATATTGTAATACGGGTAATCTTCTACTAACACATTGGCATATTTTCTGATCTGCGACAATATAATTAGTACGGGGTTGCATATATTCATTCAATTCCTATTTTTTCTTCTGTAAATTTGCTTACAAAAGGGGGCAGGATGCTTTATTCTTCAGATCTGATCGTGAAGATAATTTTGCATAGTGAGAACATATATTCTTAAACTTCTCTTTAGGAGCAATAAATTTAATATTTTAACAGAATTTGCACATGATTGCGAACTATAAGTTTCTTTAAATTATACACTCCGTACGAATAACGGATTAAATTAAATGTGTTTGTTAATGTTTTTATTATTTTTTTTCGATTTAAATAATAATAAATAAATGGATAAATGGATATAAAAGTATATCTTATGAATGGACGGTTTGATTTTTCTTTTAATTATATTAATTGCTGACTGCGTACATCAATTTCATTTATTTTGGCAAAGAGTTTTCAAGCTTATATCGTATTTAGCTACTAAACTCATATATTGTGTTTAGCCAATAAATTCATATAGCCGATTGTTGAAACAGAAGATGTTCAGATCTGCAAATTCAAAGCTACGAATTTGGAGGGATATCGCTAATTTGACAACTTTTCTTAAACTTTGCCAAATTGACGGAAATATCGCCAAATTGATATAAACGACACACAAACAGCTGCCATAAACCTTCGGGTTGGTCGTGTGGCTTGGGTCTTCTACATATCAATGAATTTTTTTTTTGTTTTGTTAGAAGAGAGCACTGAAATGATGTTTGGTTAGCATTTATCTGTCAGACCAACCATCCTACTTAGTAATACATTTAGCGAATTTTTAAAATGTCACCACATTGATAAAAATGTTTTCAAATCTATAAAAATATCTTGAAATTGATAAAATGGCGCTACATAAATGATATTAATTGTTTTTTGTTAGGGGATAGTATTGTGATGATATTTCGTCAATTTGTCGCAAAGTGGAACTGTCAGTTCTACAGTCCCACTTGTCGATAAATTTGGGGATTTTTTAAAATGTCGCTAATTTGACGAAACTGTCGCCAAATGTTCCATAGAAATATAACTATTTAGACGATATTTTTTCTACCAATTTATTTGAAGCAAATGATATCATGTCGCTTAGCAACGGATTTAAATCCAATGTGTTTATGCGGCAGACGATTTTTATTAAATCCTTTCCGATTTGAATAATGAAGATATGTATATAAAATAAATTTCATTGCCATTTCATTTTGGACTGGATAATATCAATTATACTCTTCAGGTTTAAACATTATTATTATTGATATTTTCCGGAATTATTGATTCAGTGATTATTGATATTTTTAAGTTATTACGCCATTGTTTTATTGCGGCAAAAATTGCTGACACACGCATATTGTACGTTGTACGAGTAATCTTCTAGGAATGCACGGGTATATCTTCTAACCTACGAGAATATAAGTAGTACAGGTATATTGGCATATATTTTGACATATATTGGCTATATATTGGAATCAAGTACAGTCTTCTGGTATGAAGATTAAGGGTATTAATTATATATTCAATTTGTTACGTCGTCTGTTATATTTTACCAAAAAACACTTGAGACTCATATTGCAAAACGGGTAATCTTTTACTAATAATCGGACATTATAAGTAGTACGTGTATATCTCCCCATATAATTTTAGCACTTTAATTTTGACATATATTGGAATAAATGACGGTAAAAACATATATTGGAATAAATGACGGTAAAAAATTAAAGATTACGGGTTTATTGGTATTTTCAATTTATACATGTAATCTACTAATACAGGTTATATTTTCTAATATTCGCGTATATAATTAGTACGGGTCCCATACAATTTTAACGCTTTTATTTTGCATATATTGATTCAATTCCATATTTTTTTTTATATTTGCTTACATAAGGGGTCCAAGATGTTTTATTCTTCAGATATGTCCATGAAGATAATTTTATATAGCGAGAACAGAGATTCTTAAACTTCTTTTCAGGAGCATTATATTAAATATTTTAACAGAATATTTTGATTAAACATGTCATTTAGTATACTATAAGAATTTGCGCATGATTATGAATTTCAAGTTTCTTTATATTATATACTCCGTACGAAGAACGGGTATGCTGCTAGTATGTAATATGGCAGATTGCACTAAGACTTCGTATGAATAGAGCTCGACGATAAGTCCGGCCAATGTAAAAAGTTGTACTCCAATACCGCAAAGTTAATAAATTGAATATTAATATGATTACAGTCTCTCTCTCTCTCTCTCTCTCTCTATATATATATATATATATATATATATATATATAAAGAAGAAAAGTATGTAAGTATGTATGATCCAACATCACGGGAGAACGGCTGAACCGAATTTGATGATATTTGGTGGGTAGTCTTAAAATAGCCCCACTTAAAATTTAGTCCATGTTTCGAGTTTCTAACACCAGGGGTTGTCGCGATATTAATGAAAAACGAAACTTTCGTTTGTCTCATCATCACGGGAAATCAACTGCATCGAATTTAATGAAATTTTGTGGGTAGCTTTGAAATAGCCCCCCCATAAATTTAGTCCAAGTTTCGAGTTTCAGAGACCAGGGGTTGTCGAGATATTAATGGAAGATGAAACTTCTTCCTAGGAGTTCTCCTCTCTAACTCCATGATTCCCAACGAAAAAGGTTAGAAATCGTTGGTTTAAAACGTGAAAGTCAAATAAATCTCTTGTTTTGTGGGAGTTTATTGAACGTATTAGTTACTTTTGAAAATAGCAGGTTTGAAATATGAATTTAAATGGAAACTTTGTCACCACTCTATATCATCTAGTTTATTTCTCACAGGCTTACTCAACAGATTTTATTAATTTGAATAATAAATAAATGAATATACAAATATCTATCTATCTATATATATAAAGAAGAAAAATATGCATGTATGATCCAATGGATCTGATTGGCCAAAGAGTGGCCAATCAGATCCATTTTTTTTTCTTACGCATCCTAATGGAATGAATTTACTTCATAGTGAAGAAACAATGTAAAAGATTCACGACCCTATATGTTCCGGTGTAATTTTTATCAGAGTTTTGCATCGTAAATCTCGAGCAACGCCGGGTAATCGCTGCTAGTATATACATATATAGAGAAGCGATTGTAAAGATATGAACTCGGTTTACCTTTCTGAAGCTAATCCACTCCTGATGATCGTAATTGTAGGAACCGCCATATTTGCTCAGTAGCTGCTCTCTGTGGATGAAATTCTGCAACTTCTCACAGGAAGACAGCATCTCACACTGAACAAAGAAGAACAGAATATTTGCTCACATACGAAACAGATTAGATGCAGTAAAATTGCATTAAATTATAAAGTAATTTTTCGGATATTTATTTAAACTTTATTCCTCAATTAGAAAAATAATAAAAGTTAAAAGGAAAAAATCCACTTACAGATTTTTCGACCCTTACAAATTTTTGTAATTAAAAATACAGAACTAAAAGGTGTAGTTTGGAAAGGCTCTTTGGAGATAATACTTTTTTTCACATGAAAAATTTTTTTACTTTATAATAATATTTAATTTGTTGATTTTTTAAAAATGGTTAAAATAACTTCATGAAAATAGTGAGCAATATCTAAAAATAGAGACTTCTAATATACCATACTAAAATATATGTAATTCTGTTGCTAAAATGAAATAACTTATAAAATTACTATTCACGGAACAACAATTATTATTAACCCTTTAAGCAGCAAATAATTTTTAACAAAATTCACAAGAAAAAGTTATATTTTAGTTCCGCATCCTAATGTCATTAAAGGTCTGTTTGCCCGAAAATTTTACAAGTCGAGGAAGATGATAAAGTACGTTTTAAGATCCCCTAAATGCATTTTGAACAGTTTCAGAAAGATGTTCGTCTGCGAGAGTGGACACAATAACCGGAAACGAATACATTTATTGCTATTATACTTCTTTGTGCAGATGCATTACAAACAAAACTATATATACATCTTTCTCTGCAGAAATTATACAAAAATATATTTACATACAAAAATTTCTATATAGAAACTATATTGAAAATTTTCTGTTTAGAAAATATATAGAAATTTTTCTATATAGGAATTGTACAGATAAAAATAATGACCAAATGAGATATTTGGAACAAAAGTCTATAAGCAGGAAAGTTTCTAAGAGATAATATTACCTGAATTCTGCTGGTACGGAAAAGAGAACTGACGTCAAGTATTTTCTCATTAGGGGAGAGAAGTACTAAAACTTCACTTATCACATTCGATAGGTTGGCCTGGAAGAGAAAAAAAATGAAATTCAGTTCCATCATACGAGAAAAAAATCTATTGTATCTAACACATACCCAATCTCTACAAACTAACACTGCTTGTAGGACAATAAGAACAATAATGAGAGTCCTCTTTAGTTTATATCCCGCTGAAAATCAATAATTGTTAACTGATATAACCCCCCGGGAATTTCATCTCAATCGTTCAATTCTCTCGAGATATAAGGAAAGTAAATATTATATCTAAAGAATGGTTCTGACTAACTGCAAATCGACGGTGTCAATTGATTTCTGATACAAAACATATGTAAAGCGTCTACTTTGTTGGTAATAGTGAAGGCATTTAATTTATTTAAGGGGATTGTGGACGTTGAAATTTTTTTTATTTATTTATTGACTTAGAAACGTGAAAATTTATATAAATATTCCTCTTAACATTACTAAATACCATTAATTTTTTTTTCAATTGTGTTATAATTTTGTATTTTTTTTTTAATTTAATTTTTTTAATGAAATTTTGGAAAATGCTCCTTGCGTGCCATTTGTTCGCATTTTTGATTCATTTTACATTATGATCACTCAAAAACACATTATGAACAAATTTGGGTATATTCATTTTTAAATCCCTTAGAAAGTTAATTTTTTAAAAATATTTTTCTGCATTAAAACTTCATTTTCATCATTTAATTAGGTTCTTATTCACTTTTAATTACCTTAATAAAGGTCCAATTATAAAATGCATACCCAGTTTCATTAAAAGGTATGAGAGGTGTCTTCTTGCCAAATTTCATGCATCTCAGACAAAAATTAAGACGCATGGAGCATTTTAAAAATGTAAAACCTTTGAAAATTCCGTTTCGAAAACAAAAAATGCATTCAACCTTTTGCTTACGGGTGGGACAGCGTCCATCCCAAACGAAAAACCTCCCTAAAAG
Source organism: Amaurobius ferox (assembly GCA_951213105.1). Classification (NCBI taxonomy): domain Eukaryota; kingdom Metazoa; phylum Arthropoda; class Arachnida; order Araneae; family Amaurobiidae; genus Amaurobius; species Amaurobius ferox. The sequence goes on from OX578148.1 coordinate 95,146,905, forward strand.
ACAGGTATTTGACATACCCTATCCCAAACAGTTCTATCCCCCTTTGCAAGCATTGGCGTCCGTGGAAATCGCCGACAGAAACATTGCACCTGCTGCAGCAGGTGCAATGTTTCTATCGGCAATTCTATGCTGCAGCAGGTGCAATGTTTCTGTCGGCGATTTCCACGGACGATAAATGCCTGCAAAGGGGGATAGAACTGTTTGGGATAGGGTATGTCAAATACCTGTCTTTTAGGGAGGTTTTTCGTTTGGGATGGACGCTGTCCCACCCGTAAGCAAATGTTAAATGTGTAAAATAATGTTATATATTAAAACTTTTTTTTAGTCGATTTTTGCTCATTTCAACGTCTACCGTCCCTTTAATGATTTTTGACATTTCAGCACAAATACGTGCAATATCTATAGAACCTTGCATGCTATTGTCATAAAATTGGGACTGTGCTTCTCTAACTGGATGCATGGCAGAACTGGATTTGTTGATATCCATAGAATGGTAGAACTAGATTTGTAGGTCTCCATAGCGTGGTAGAACTGATCTTGCTGGTATCTATAAAACTCTTGTCTCAACTTGTGCGCGAACACAAAGTACATTAATACCCAGACCTAGCGCTGCATTAATACCACTTCAGGCAATTGACGTACCGATAGGAACTCTATGGCTGTACTAAGAAGAAGAAGAAGGGGGTAATTTTAACATCTGACATCAATTAAGATGATAAAGTATATTGTTAAAAATTTCCAATCAAACTTTCACTATATAATAGTGTACATTTTAAATGCAAATCCCCTAAATAATAATACACTACTATATCAACAATATACCACTTAATTATAAGGAATTATAACTTTACCATTTTTAAGTGCAACAATGCTCTAATTTTGTATATAACTTTAAGTCAAGGTTACACCAAAAATCCGTGCAATGTATCACTTAAAATAAGTATTTGCACTTTTTCAACTCAGTGGTATACTGTTGCACCAAAATGTTTAGACAATACAACTGTAGCAATTTTTAGCGTACGGTAGCTCGAAATTTTTAACAGTGTAATTATTATTCGTCATATTTACAATTAATTTTAAGGAACTACTAATTTGGTACTCTCTATTAAATATGTTTTACCTCAAAGTTCGAGAAAAACTTTCTTAGATATTATTTTAGAAAATAAATAAATCTAAATATTTATTTATGGAAGAGAAAAAAAGCATAATATCTGGTAGGACGACATTTAAACTAAACCGCTCAAACTGCTACAAAAAACAACTGTATAACAATCAATTTGTTATGCACAGCAAATAACAAACATTTTTTGTACAGAAAAATAAACACTTTGCTATGCACAGCAAATAATAAACACTTTGTTATGCATAGCAAATAAACATTTTGCTATGCACAGCAAATAACAAACACTTTGCAATGCACAGAAAATAACAAACACTTTGTTATGCACAGAAAATAAACATTTTGTTATGCACAGAAAATAAACACTTTGTTATGCCCAGTAAATAACAAACACTTTGCTATGCACAGAAAATAAACACTTTGCTATGCACAGCAAATAATAAACACTTTGTTATGCGTAGCAAATAAACATTTTGCTATGCACAGCAAATAACAAACACTTTGCAATGCACAGAAAATAATACACACTTTGTTATGCACAGAAAATAAACATTTTGTTATGCACAGAAAATAAACACTTTGTTATGCCCAGTAAATAACAAAAACTTTGCTATGCACAGAAAATAAACACTTTGCTATGCACAGCAAATAATAAACACTTTGTTATGCACAGCAAATAACAAACACTTTGTTATGCACAGCAAATAACAAACATTTTGTTATGCACAGCAAATAACAAACATTTTGTTATGCACAGCAAATAATAAATAGTTTAAAGGTACCAACCAATTTGAAGGCAAAGGAAAAGCCAAAACAAATCGGACAGAGCATTTTTTTCTGCTTCCGAAATTGCTTGATATCTTTACTTATTTTTTATACGAAGTGTAATTAACAAAATGTTTGCTTTAGAGCTTTACAAAAACTCAGCACATTTTCTCACCTCTATTAGACAAAAAGTTTCATCTAAAACGTTCCAAAAATCTTCGGACGCTTTTGTGCCGTCTATTAGCACCAGAAATCCCTTGCAAACGACTTCTTTTCTGCAAAAGCAAAGACTTCATTACAGCACACAACGAGGATCATTAGTATCACATCAATCTCTTTTAATTACGCACGTTTAAACCACGTTTCTATTGCATTCAGTTAGTTCCCAACCGGCGCTATCTGTGATAAAGAAACTGAAGACTTAATTATGGGTTTGCGCTATGCTGAATACAGAAGCTATCAGATATTACTTCACAGTCTGAAAACAGCAGTTACAATCATGGGTGGCCCGAAATTAATTCATTTGTTATTAATCATCGAAACCTTCTACGGAATAAAACGGACGGCTAGAAGTGAATAAAAATGTGATGTGGGCAGCACATGACTTTCCTTACAGACTCCAGTCCTTGTACTCTTTCGTAATGCATTGAGTTTAAATCACAAAATTGCATGGTTTCATTTTTTTTAATGGCACCGAATTTGCTGTTTAAATTCAATTATCGTTTTTATTTGGCGATTGGACATACTTTCAAATGGCGGCGTTGCAAAAAATGGCCCCAAACCGAAATATCTCAAGTACGGTTCATCCGAAGGTATTGGGGATGGTCTCATTCTTTTCTAATCCAAAAATTATATATGAAACAAGCATTTAATTAATACATTTAAGCATATTTAGTCTTTATATTACATATTTTGACAATTTTTGGGGATTATTTAGTAATAGCAGGGATTTTTTTTAGTAAACGTACAAAAATCTAGTCAGCACCAAGGTATTTCACAAAACAATTACTCATCAAATTTTGTTAAATTTCATTGAATAGTTTCCGATCTGGAGTGTATGTATGCATGCATTGCACACACACACACACACGTCACGTTAAAAATAACGAATCTGTATTCTAGTGTGCTTAAACCGTGTAGGTATGTCAAAAACTCGAATTCCAATTTTCCACACATTTTCTTTTCAAATACAATCAAGATTTTTTCATGAAGCGTCTTTTTCTGAAATGAACGATATTATGAACCTTTTTTTAATCAACATTTCTTTTACGGTTGGTCCGTTAATGAAATAAAAAATTTGTGAAGGATTATGTTTTTTAAAATGAAGAATTTTGCGAAGGTTCCTTTCAGAAAAGGAAAAACTTTCTGAAGTTTCCGTTTCCAATAATTAGAATTTAGTGAAGGAGTTTTTCACTGGAATGATAACTTTTGCAAAACTTTCTTTTATAGGATAATTTTATCAAATAGCTTGTTTCTGAGACTAAGATAATTGTGGAAATGCAGAATTTTGTGAAGGATTCCATTCCGAAATGAATAATCTTGTGAAGGATAGTTTTACAAAATGAAGAATTTTGTAAAATGAAGAACTTCATGAAGCGCCCGTTTTTTATATTAATAATTTCATAAAGGATATTATTTTTGAAATAAAAATTTTGCCAAAGGCCCCGTTTTCAAACTAAAAATTTTGTAGAAGTGAATAACTTTATGACTCTTCTGGAATAAAGAATGTTGAGCAACATCTTTTCCTGAATTAAAAATTTTGTGAGCGATCCTTTTCTGACATAATGAATTTTGTGCAGCGTTCCGAAAATGGACACACATTTCTTTAAACAGACCCCTGACTATAACCAATTAAAATAATAACCCCACATAGTAGTTAAAAATTATTCAGCGCAATATCACAAAGTCTAAATAAGTACCCATCACCAATGCATGGAGCATCAAATTGAACAAGAAGTATGGGCCAACTATTAGCTAATCAGAATATATTTGCAACTTGGAAAAACCTATCAATCATCCACCAATAAAATCGGAAAGGTTGAAAAGATGATTCCCGTTCAAGCAGTGGCGGACATTAGTAAGTACCCGCATAAAGACTGCAAAATAATTACTGAATGAGTCTATAAAGTGCTAAGACGCTAAGGTGATCTATCATATATAAGTAACATTCGCTGCATATGTCACTGCATACTAACGATGCCGATACATTCAAAATCTCCAAACGTATTTAGGAAACATCAAGTTATTTAATTACCCATCTACTTCTACAGGTTCTTCTTATAGGGTTTGAGGGGTAATACCAGACCATGAAGAATTTTCAACAGGTGTGTGAACATTAAATAAAACACATGTTTTATTAAGTAATGAGAATATGAACAAGCACTCAATCATCTATTCACCATTCTTGGAAAAGGGTTTTGTGGTTTTTGCCGTTCGCCGAAAAGGGGTAGACAGACAGTAGAATGAAACAGACAGTAGAATGAAACCTTTCCAATCGCTGGAACTAGGAATACATTTTTACAAGAGTGGTAGCTATGGGTTATAGCATAGGTAAATTATTAAGGAAGGATGTCTCTGTGACTCTTGAGGAGTGCGAAGTGGTAGTGGTGGGGTGGTCGAGATGTAACCTTAATAGCTTTTTTTTCACAGTGACGTAAGATTTACGTCACACTATGATTTTGGGACGTCACAGGCCGTCGTAGTACGTCTCGGTAATGTCATATTGAGATCACAGCGAAGTCATTTTGGTCATTTCCATGGTCATTTGTGACGTCGCGTATTAACTTGTTTGTGACGTCACATTGTAATTGCCATTGTAATGTCGTCACATTGCTACGTGTTAATTAAATTGTGAAAACATCACAGAATATTGTCACAATGAAGTTACAAAGTTACTAATACGTAGCGTCGCATAGAAGTCACAAATATGATGCTACATTGTGTGACCCAAGTGTCACGTGACTACAACGTCACTGTCACACATGTGACGATCTTTGCTGTGAGAGAAGGATCACAATCCTTTCAGACAGAACTTCTAATTTTAATGACATGTTCCTCAAGAGGTCATAGTAAACAATTAGGCAACAACCAATCTCTAATCTCCGCCGTATATGTACAGTTTGGTTTTCAGTTAGAACTAACAGATCAAATTGTGACAGTTATGCATGTTTGTCTGTTCGAACCAGACCTTTCGACCTACCAGAAAGTGTAAGGAATCTATTTGGATGGTCTGTTCAATGCCACCCAATTCAGAACGGACCCCATTGGGGGCGGCATCCACAGTGACCGTACCCTCCTTCTCCTACCACTAAGCTCTGGAAAGGACTTAAGGAGCCACATATTTAATGGCTTCGGATTCCGCGTGAACACGGAGACAGTTTGGGCAGAACCGGAGTTATACCTATTTGTCACACTTCCCGTACACAGGAAGAAAATGAGATGTTTTAAAATATCTTTCCAGACTCCGTAGAAATCTCCCTGTGACTTAGAAGGCTGAATCGTTGTACACTTATAGTATCAACCTCACGATAGACCACAAATAAGATTTTTGATTTTTCCCTGAAGGGGGGACGCAATTGGGGGTCAAAATTTTTTTTACCGATCCTTCTCCCGTGACCAATTAAGCCGAAACTTTGCGCATTTATAGTATTGACCACAAAACGAAATCAAACTGAGCCGGATTTCCGATTGAGGCGACTATTTTCAACGCCAAGTGCCATGCATTTTTAAACTAAATAACACTTCATTAAAATTTTGCAAATTTCTTTTTCACGAGTGTCAGCTTTCTTGTCTTTGACAGGCTCGAATACTGGTTTTTAAAAAAAAATATAGTTGATATTTTCGAAGCTCTGCAATCGATAGGAGCACAAACATGGGTATCGCATTTAAGGAAGCGGTCAAAATTCCAAGGCTACCGATTCGAAACCGGCAGACAACTCAACCGAGCAGGCGAAAAGTTATGTAGATCAGGTCTTTCACTTGTCAGATCATTTAGGCGAAATAACATATCGATTGAAAATTAAATAAATCGAAGGTCTGCGCAGTCGGGCCCGCTCAAGGAGAAATTCAACGGGGGATATCATCGATGGAACATTTAAAACTGATTGAATAACTTTTTACAGGCATGGAGTAATGCTATCAATCACTTAACAGTTTTATTTTTAGAGAAAATATTCTAGCTACAAACTTAAAATGTGATTAAGGAGTGCCATGCTCGATTTTATAGGCTAAGTAGATGCTCTTCGTTGTGGCTCCTGTGGCAGAGAACAGCATTGAAAACATGAACCACTCCCATTTGCTTCAATATTCTTAAAATGATTTGGAGATACATATACGGCGCGGCTGAAGGTCAACAGTCAAATGGTAAGAAGTCCCATGAGGCGGGATTTTACAATTTTATTCGATTTGATAGCAAAAGATTCGATCACAATTGGTGAAATTTCCCCTGGGGGGATGGGGGCGCCTCGGCATATGGGCACATAGATCTTACAAGTATAGATACGCTAAGGGGAGTTTCTTCTGCTATTTAACATAGTAGAACTTGTCACGTGATCAAATAATCCCAGACTCAATACATGATGAGTAGAACTGGTTGCTGGGCAATGCCCCTTCCTTCGATTACCCGGAGATTGTCTGAAGCAGTACCTATGGACTGATAGAGTGGGTTTCAGATCATGTGACAAGTTCGCTATGTTGGATAGCATTGTCGAAATGCAGTAACAATAGCACTCCCTCCCAATAATTGGTCTAAAGTCTATGTATGAGCATTGGCTCTGTAGTCTCTGACCCGCCTCCTCTAAGGGGATATACAAATCATGGAATTGTCAACTAGGTGTAATATCTGGGGGTTCATGGACCGACTTCCATATGGCGGAGAGGAACTGTGTCTTTCTGGTCAGTTTCCAGACCCGTCAGCGACTGGGGTCGAGACTCAGAGGACCGTCTTTTCGGTCGTGGTTGGTTCGACCGACCTCGCTTCCCTGTTTGTGGCTTCGCTGGGAATGATAAAACCTTTTCTGTCTCCTTTTTCCATTGGCATAAAACTATTGGTTGCCGTGAAGGTTTGAGCTATTGGTGGAATTACTACGACGCTAATGAAGATAGAAAATGTTTCGATGACCATTTGCATTTTGCACTAATTTGCAATATCGATGAAACACTCAACTGATTAAATCCAAATTTTGTACTTTACTGTCAGAAAATTGATGTATTCCCGTGTCGTGAGCAGTACATGCATGAATAATTTGTATTATTTTTTAAACTACTTATCCTATAGAAACCAATTTTGGTACAAATATTGCACTTGTTCCAAATTTAATTTCATTCAGTTAAAATCGATATAGCTTGCAACTTGAAAATGAAGGTTCCCAGCACAGAGCAGATGACAGTGAGTGCATTTTGAACGCATTTTGGGTGCATTTTTCAATATTTTCGAAACTATTCAACCCAAATTCGAAAGTGAATTTGGTACAAATACAGATCGAAAATATGAGTGTAAAAATAGGCAATGGCTCCAGTTCGATAGAGCCGAAATCGTTTTGTGTGAATAATAGCTTTCTTTGCGGGTGGTGAATCTTCCTCAGACAGTTTCAAAAACTCAAAACAGTTCAATATATTGTAATATAGAAATTAGAACTATTATATTTCAAAAAGCAGGAACTAAGAGTTCCGAAATCCTATTGTATATCCTTTTAAGGCTTTCAATAGCTGTAAATTACTGCTTATAGTCCATTTTCGAACTTGCCAAGGCGATTCCTTGAAAAGGATAACAATCTTTGTAGAACAAATTATATATATTAATCTAGAAATTGGATTTCACACTGAAACATTTTTGTCGCTTACAGTTTACAGCTTTATTTTATAGTTTAGAAGATGTTTCGAATGAAAGTAATAAAACAGAATCAAAAACTCCCTTGGACAAAAACCTTTTACTTTTTCCGGAAAAAAATTTCAAAATATTAAAATATTGAAATTGTTTTTATAGTCATAAATAGAAAGTTATTTCAGACCAAACAAGAAAAATTGTTCGCATATTTATCTATTAGTAAACATCCAAAACGTTCATATTTTTCGTAACTCTCCGATTTAAACCAGGAATACTCCAACCATAGATGTTATGCACACACAACAACAAAATGCAGTATTAAATGTGTGTTTAAGTTCTAATCAATGTTTTCTCAATAAAAATCAATACAATTTATCCAAAACGAAATCATAAAAAGAAAGATTAATCATGCATAAAGCATTGATTATGAAACACTTTCCAACTGAAATGAAACTTTATTTGCACATCTCTAAAATGTGATACATTAAGCGGTGATATTTTTTAAATTATCACAGTACTTCAATAATTTATTTTGCTTGGAAACTTTTAAAACTTTATCAGAAAAAACAATGCTATAAAATCGTCTGCTTCTCTATCTAGGTAAAATCAATGAATATTTCATTCAAATCACTTATATTCCAGACTCCAAGAGCTAAATAATTTTGTGTTAAAAATGCAGCAATTCTTATACAACTCATCTTATAATCACTTGTTTTGTTTACATTTTGCATACGTTAAAATTAGGCTTTATTGTAGAAATAATCAAAGTTTAGTGATCATCTAAAATAAAAAAATATTGTAATTGCGTAGGCATAGAATTTGGATACACAGATAATATGCAAAAATAAAACGGCTTTAGCACGAATGCAACACTAAATATAAATATAAACGTTCCTCAAAAATCATGATTTTTACTAAGCGAAAATAAAAAGGATGCTATATTTTAATATTGCAATGAGTCAGGTGATCTCTTCATATAATATGGACGTAATTATTATTTCCATTTTTATTTAAAAACCTACTTAACATATTTTGATGAGATTTTTTTTACACATTTTACGTGATAATTTAAATATTTCCCAAAATTTTCAAAAGCAATTTGAGAATTCAAACTCTACTTAAAAAACGTTTGAAAAATTAGGTCCCATAGGGTGCAATGTATTTTATTTTTTCAATCCGGGTAAAATCCAAAACTAATTGGGTGATATCATTCTTTTACATTTCCATATGTCCCACACACCGTCTCAACAACATACTGGAATTTCATTATGACAAAGTCATTTCTTATGGCAGTTAGCGTGCGAACGGACAGACAGACAGAATGAACAAAGTCATAAACACTTTATAACTATGTTGGAAAGTGTTAGAAACGAGGATGATAGTCCACATATAGAATATCAGCCATTAGTCACGACCCTCTTTACCATACTAAAGTTTCTTCGACCTCTGTAAAAAATTAGCCCAAGGTGCTTATTCGAGCAACCTAGACATTAAATGAGCAGGAAAGAAGAAATATCCTCAAATTTAAATAAGTGTGTGTAAGAACCGTGTTCCCACACAAACCAATGACTCACGACAAATGTTCTTAGTCACAACAATTTGATGTTCTTGTCACGCGCCACAGATACAGAAAGAATGGAGTAGGAGCACTCGTTATCGTAAGAACGTTAAGATAACGAATGTTCCTTAAGTTAAGAACGTTAAGATAACGAATGTTCCTTAAGTTAAGAACGTTAAGATAACGAATGTTCTTTACCAACCCTTGGTTTGCGAAGAATCTTTCAAGGACCGCTAATGGGACACACAATGCTAAACATCCATATCTTACATAATAAAATATGTGTGTCAGTTTGCGTATCTGTGTGTCTGTGTATGTCTTTTGTAATGGAAAATCGAAGCGTCAGAGAGCGGTGAAATGTGCTATAAAGGTACTTAAATACTTAAATACCCCGGACAATGCACATTGGCGAGATATTTTTTATTTGGATGAATTTTTAGTCATTTTTGAATCACGATTTTCGGTTATTTTCACACAAATTGGATCCTTAGCAATGGAAGATATTATTAGAGTTCTCATTTTGACATCTTTAAAAAAAAAATGCTTTTTCTAACAATCTTTGAACAAAATCCGTAGGACAATACCTTCATATTTTTTTATTTATTTTCGAATACATTACAATATGCATGATTTAGATAATCTGTTTCTTATTTCACAGCATCCAAAAATGAAAGAATGATTAGCACAATTTCATAGTTTGTTAAAAAATATGGGTGTATATGTTCACATTCTAATATTTTTTTTTCAATTGCTCTATTTTCCGATATTTATGTATTTTCAAACAAAAGCATAAAAATTGAAATTTTTCGATTCCACTGCTGATGGGCTTCATTCTTCGGTAGCTATGCACTCCGAGTTGCAACTAATATCACAACCTGTCCGTCGCTATGGGAAGCAATGACGACATATTTTCGTAAAAACGTCGCGGAGTTTTCGGGCATTCCGGGCAGACGATATATATATGGAAGGGTAGGGTGTGACTACGCCTTTTAAAAAAATGAATAAATGAAATTAATTAATCCTTACTTTAAATCCCGGGCAGCGCCGGGTACACACCTTTTATAGCTGTAAATAATTCATATCTTAGCTGTGAATCAAATCACGAATATCCAGCTGGCTAATATTGAGCTAAAGTAATCATTTTTATTGCCTTATCTGAAGTGTACTCTAGAATCTTCTTTTGATTCTAGATCGATGTAGAACTATATCTATACAACCTCCTTATTCCTCAGCTTTTTAACATTCTCTATAATGCATAGCATATGCAAAATGGATTGATTGATCGATTGTGATGAGGTTACAAATCAAACTCTCGGAGTTTGATGGATCGACACGTTTTGAACATCCTTGAATACGATTCAAGAAATTTTCAAATTATGTCTATATGTTTATGGCTCCATAACTCGAAGAAATCGAACAAAATCGAATGCGATTTGAAACAATTATTTTAGTTAATAAACGCCTGAAGTATTATGACTCTTATTTTCGAAATAGAAAATTTTCTCAAAAATAATATATTTTCTCTATACAGTAGCATGAGAAAGTAATAAGAACATTTTCAGAATAGAAAACGATGACTTAAGCAAATCTTTCTAATATGAACATTTTTAGAACTGTAATAAAAACATTATTAGAACAGAAACGATGACTCAAACAGATCTTTCTAATAAGAACATTTTTAGAACAGAAAACAATGACTCAAGCAGATCTTTCTAATAAGAACATTTTTAGAACTGTAATAAAAACATTTTTAGAACAAAAACGATAACTCAAACAGATCTTTCTAATAAGAACATTTTTAGAACAGAAACGATGACTCAAACAGATCTTTCCAATACGAACATTTATAGAACAGAAACTGATGACTCAAGCAGATCTTTCCAATACGAACATTTATAGAACAGAAAATGATGACTCAAGCAGATCTTTCTAATAAGAACATTTATAGAACAGTAATAAAAACATTTTTATAACAGAAACGATGAATCTAAGATCTTTCTAATAAGAACATTTTTAGAACAGGAATAAGAACATTTTTAGAACAGAAAATTATGACTCAAGCAGATCTTTCTAATAAGAACATTTTTAAAACAGCAGTAGGAACATTTTTAGAACATAAAACGATGACTCAAGCAGATCTTTTTTAATTCCAATATATTTGGTATTTTCATCACGTGTCAGAGAAAAAATGGCGCTGGCACGTTCATTATCTTAAGATCCTTTGGAAAGCTGCGCTCAGAAAAGAGATAATGAAATTTCAGCGGACAGGATTAGCGGCGAGATTTAATTATTTGATTAAAGTCATTTTTAGGGAATTTGCAGGAAGGGTCCCCAGTACGGCGTGTAAGTTATAATTTCATTGTGTACGCTGCATATACAAAATGAGGGAATCCGAAGTTCTTTCTATAAATAATGAATGTACATTGACGAGAAAGCGTTGATGACGGAGTAGAAAGTTTCAAGGGATGGAGTCGAAAATTTTAAGTGATGGTGTTGAAAATTTCATACCGGTGAGTATTTATTTTCATACCTGACATAATCCTTGTTAACTTTTACTTTCCCTATAATACATCATACTATAAGGGTAAGAATTATGTAAAATCGTGTCATCAAACTCCAATTTTTGACTGATTTACACGTTTCGGGGCACTGTAGAACACAAAATACTTATTTTTAGTGCGGTGTGTTTGTGTGTCTATATGTATATGTTTGTGTGTCTGCGCAATGAATATATCCACTAGCTCAAAAACTGTTCGACAAACTGTTACAAAATGCGGTAGATAGGTCACTTGTGGGTTACCCTGATGCTGATTTGATTTTGATACAATTCGGAAAAATGTAGCATGCGGGTCTTTTTTTTCTGCAAAATGGTTAGCAAAAATCTGAAATATAAGACTGAATATACTGAAATGTATTAATTAAGGCTGTGTTTATTTTATATGTAATTTTTAATGACAATACGAATAAGATCAAGATCACAACTCTAGGAAGGATCATTCTCGATGTATTATGATTTTTTGAATTATGAGGAGCTGACGTTTCTCACTGTGGCCAAAAAACTATTCGATGACTTTTAATTTGATAGTCAAGTCACTTGCAAATAATTCTGGTGCTGATTGGATCTGGTAGGCTTAAAATAAAATATAAGTAACCTCTTTTTCTCTTTCTTTGTAAGATATCCTGCAAAACCGTCAAAATCTATATAAATAAAATTGAAAATCTGTCTGTGGTCATGTATGTGTGTATGTGTGTTTTTATGTTTGTATCATCCTCACGAGAGAATGGCTGCATTGAATTTCATGAAATTTTTTTAGCTGCCTTAGGATACCCCCCCCCCCCCCCCTTAAAATTAAGCCCATGTTTTGAGTTTCTAGGACCAGAGGTTGTCGAGATATAAATAAACAAGAAATATTGATCATGCTAAAGCATTGATTATGAGGAACTTTTCGACTGAAATGCAATTTTATTTAAACATCTCTAAAATGCGATACATTCAGCGGTGATATTTTTGAAATTACCACAGTACAACAATTTATTTCACTTGGAAACTTAAAACTTCATAGAAAAAAAGCAATGCTATAAAATCGCCTTCTTTTCTATGTAATATCAATGAATATTCCATTAATTTCACTTATATTCCAGACTCCAGAGCTAAATAATTTTTCGTTAAAATATTCAGAAATTCTTATATAACTCATCTTATAATCACTTGTTTTATTTACATTTTGCATACGTTAAAATTAGGCTTTGTTGCAGAAATAATCAAAGTTTAGTGATCATTTAAACTCAAAAATATTGTAATTGCGTTGGCACAGAATATAGATGCACAGAAATTTGTTTACATTCGGCATACATTAGAATTAGGCTTCGTTGTAGAAATAATACGTTAAAATTAAGCTTCGTTGTAGAAATAATCAAAGTTTAGTGATCATTTAAAATAAAAAATATTGTAATTGCGTAGGCATATAATTTAGATACACAGATAATATGCAAAAATAAGACGGTTTTAGGACGGATGCAACACTAAATATAAATATAAACCTTCCTTAAAAATCACGATTTTCACTAATCGATAAAAAACAAAGTCATAAACACTTTTCAACTATGTAGTAAAGTGTTAAAAAATGGATATCATTTTATTTTGCAATGAATCAATGTGATCTGTTCATATAATATGGGTGTAATTATTATTTCAATTTTTATTTAAAAATTACTTTGATGAAATTTTTTACACATTTTACGTGATAATTCGAATATTTCCAAAAAGTTTCAAAGCAATTTGTGAGTTTTAAGTCCGCTTAAAAAACGATTAAAAAATTATGTATAGGGTTCAATGTATTTCATTTTTTCAACCCGGGTGCAATCCAAAACTAATTGGGCGATATTATTCTATTTCTCCGATGTCTCACAGACCGTCTCAACAACATACTAAAATTTCATTTTGATAAAGTCATTTTTACGGCAGTTATCGTGCAGACAGATAGACAGACAGAATGAACAAAGTCATAAACACTTTACAGCTGTGTTGTAAAGTGTTATAAAACGCGTATTTAAACCTTCCATAGAAATAACATTATACAAACGATATTTTTCCCCTCAAATTTATTAGAAGAAAGTATTCCATGTTGCTTAGCAACACGACTAAATCAAATGTGTTCATACGGCAGACGATTTTTATTATTTTTTTCCGATTTATAGAATAAAGAAATATATATAAATATAAAATTTTTTATAAATGAATGATATTGCATTTTTTAGATTATATCAATTACGGGAATTATAAATATTAGGAGAATTATTGATATTTTCAATTTTTTTTTTGTCGTCTGTTTTACTTTGGAGTTTATTTTTCAAACTCATACACTGCGTTTAGCCAATTATTGAAACAGAATAAAATTGGCACGAGTATATTAGCGTTTTTATTTTGTCTTATAATAATCCAAATTCATATTATATATATATATATATATATATATATATATATATCGGTAGATGTATATCAATAGGATATTCCACAAAATTGAATGACATTCGTAGATTCTATTTGTTATTAGTTTTCGATGCGAATAGGGCGTAGGTGCAGTTTCTCTCTAATGTTTTGAGATACTTCATCGCACTAATTACGAAACGAAATTCGCCTCACAAACACAGGGTTAAAAGGTTAAAATTAGTATAATATTTCATATAATGTTGTATTTCATTGCAATTATTTCTACAGGTGCTTTAATATCATATTTAAATTAATTTACTGACTACGCCCCAGCCAGATGCGTTTTTCAAATAACAATTACATATCTAGATACTAATATAATTATTATTGATAGGAAACCACTCACGCTTTTCCTAGATTAAACAGCGCCATTTGTTTAGTTGATACCTTAATCCACTTAATTAAATTACGTTCTAAACAATTGCTTTGTAAAAGCTTGCATAATGTATTTATTGTTCGATTTTTCATCATATATTAATTTAGTAAGAGATAGTGAACTAGCATGCACAGCAAATATGTCCACAGTGCATGCATGTTTGTTATACATTGATGAAACAATACCGAAACGTAAAATTTTCAATGTTCTTGGATAAACACTGTCCATACAGCCTTTAGGAATCTGAAATTCTCTACTTTACTGCATGTGACCCTGTTCACGTTCAGAGTTTCTAGAATCAGGGACTGTCGAGCTATTAAAAAGGAATAAAGATTAATCATGCATAAAGCATTGATTATGAAACACTTTCCAACTGAAATGCAATATTATTTAAACATCTCTAAAATGCGATACATTCACGCTGATGTATTTTAAATTATCACAGCACTACAATAATTTATGACATTTGAAAACATAAAACTTCATCGAAAAATATGAATTTTATTCAAATGACGTCATCGAAATATAAATCATCTGGCTCTCTATGTAAAGGCAATAAGTATTTCATTTATACCACTTTTATTCCAAACTCCAGAGCTAAATAATTTTGTGTGAAAAAAATTCAGCAATTTTTATACAACTCATCTTATAATCGCTTATTTACATTCTGCATCCATTAAAATGAGTCTTCGTGGTAGAAATAATTAAAGTACGATGATTACTTAAACTCAAAAATATTGTAATTGCATTGGCGCAGAATGTAGGTACACAGAAAATACGCAAAAATAAAGCGGTTTTATGACGAATGCAAATCTAAATCTAAATTTAAAAGAACTTTTGAAAATCACCATTTTGACACTGGAAAAAAAAATGCATGCCATATTTTATTTTGAAGTGGGTTATGTGATTGATTTCTTCTTATAATATTTGTGTAATTATTATTTTAATTTTTATTTAAAAACTACCGAACATATTTTGCTGAATTTTTTTTATATATTTTATGGGATAATTTGAATATTTTCTAAATTTTTTTAAGCAATTTGTGAATTTTAACTTCGGTTAAAAAATATTTGAAAAATTAGGTCCCATAGGTTTCAATGTATTTCACTTTTTCAACCCCGGTTCAATCCAAAACTAATTCGGTGATATTATTCATTTACATTCCCCTATGTCCCACAGACGGTCTCTGCAACATACTAATATTTCAAAAATTTTATTTTGTCATCATAAACACTTTTTAACTAAGTTGAAAAGTGTTAAAAATTCAAAATTAAACCTTCTATAGAAATAGTATTATGAAGACCATTATTTTCCGAAAATTTATTTGAAAAAATTATATATTGTTTGGAAGAGGAATTTAATCAAATACTTTTATGCAGCAGACGATTTTTATTTTATTTATACGATTTAAATAATAAATATATTGATATAAAAATTAAATTCCATAAATGTATGGTATTATATTTTTGATCCAGTTTTATTACAGTCTTGGGATATAAGATTATGAAAATTATTGATATTTATAATTTTAAATCATCTGTTTTATTTTGGAAAATATTTTTTAAACTCATATATTTTCTACTAGCAGTATATCCGTCCTTCATCCGAAATATATAAGCTAAAGAAATTTAAAATTCACAGTCGTGTGCAAATTCCTAAATTGAAACTTGCATATCTCACGAGAAACTTTGAGTATATCTGTTAGTTTGCAATTCCAAAAAAATGAAATATCTCTAGAATGGTTCATTCTAGAGTGATGTAGTTGATTTTATTCACTTTGCATCAGAAATTACATATAAAATAAGCATTTAATTAATACATTTAAGCCTATTTATTCTTTTATTTAATATGTTTTTCGTGATTTTCTGACCAATTTGAAATAAAATAGCTAATTCTAATTTTTTTTTATTTGTACTGAAATATAATCAGCAGCAGACGATAACGCATAACTTTTAAAAATTTAATCGAGTTTAAAGTCTCTTTAAAAGTATCATGCTTTATTTCAAGTTGGCAACGAGTCATTCTAGTTGATGAATAAGATGAAATTATTTGTTTGGAGTTAATAAATGCTCCATGAAATGCTCGATTATAATATTCAATAAAAAGTCTAAATTAGAATGTTTTTAAATAAATGATGGTTCACTTTAAAAGGATAATATATTTCAAGTACAACACATTTTCATTGAATTATCAATGTTTATATTTATAAAAAATATCAATATATTTGTCTGTTACATTTAGCGACAAATTTGGCGTATTAAGTCAATTTGGCCACGATAGGGAAATGTTGACAAATAGTCGATAATTCAAAATATCTAAAAATTAAATTAAATTTAATATTTTTAACTCAAAATATAGGAAATTTCACTGCTTGTGGGGCAGGTCCGCTTTGTTAATGGGTGATATGGAATTTCCATTTTACTATGAATCCCTGGGACACTCTGTTCTATCACCACCATGGATTCAGAAAAGAACTGGATGGATATTACAACGTTGAAAAAAAAACACGATCTCGCTAGCAGACGATTTTATGGATCTGGACGTATAATTCTACATTGAAATATATTTAATTTTTAAGGGTCGAGGTTTACATTTTATTTTATTTTAACTTTTGACTTATTTCGTAATCCTAAAGCAGCGTTTTTTAAAGTATGTTTCGCGGAACCCTATAGGGTGCCACGATAGTATTCCAAGAGTTCACGACATGATAGATTTGTATACATTTTCTTAAATAATAATAATAATAAAAAAAAAGCGTAAAATTTTTTTATGCGTAATTCGGTTCCCCCTGGACTTTTCTTAATTTTGGGGTTCTGTCTCCCAAAAAGTTTAAAAAACACTGACCTAAAGCCTCGTAATGAAATGGTCTTTAAATTTGAGTAGATATGGCTGTATTCAAATTAAAAATTAACATCAAAATATCAATGGCACGCTACGGCACAAATACTCGATACATCCAGTCGCCATTTTTCGTCGGCTACGATTTCGAGTAGCGTTATATTATCCACACAGTTTCTTTTCTAAATACACGAACACCACGGAAAAGGGGAAACATGTTTTTGGAAGTTGGATATTTTTAAACAATTGTTATAGCATGAATTGGTTGCGCACAATTTGGGAAGAAGTCTTTTCAAAGTAGTGCATTTAACATTTTTAGTTCGTGTACGGGGAAAAGGACCGCCTTAGAACAACATCCTCTGACACAGGACATCCGCGTATGCTGATGAAGTTCTGCTTAGATGATTAACCAACCATCGCAGCATGAGAATAATGGTGGAAATTGGTCGGAACAATCGCTGAAATTTACACAGGGGACCACATGGATAGAAAACCCTGCCCTTTCGGTCTTCACATAAATAGATCATTTTAGTGTGAGATAATGGATGTGAGAATCTATATAAAATCATTGCCAGGTAGCTCTGTCCGGGATTTCTATTTCCTTCGCCAAATGCACTTTCTATTCAACAAATAGAATCTACAAATTTTAATTTTAATCTGCATTAGAAAATATTATTTTTATACATTTTAAGAAAATGCTAAATATTAAAGGAAATTGTACGGTAGTCTTTAGCTAAGAGTAAGAATTAATTTTAATTTGCATTACAAAATATTATTTTTTATAAATTAAAAAAAAATGCTAAATTTTAAAGGAAATTGTATAGTAGCTCTTGGATAAGAGTAACAATTAATTTTAATCTACATTAGAAAATATTATTTTTAAAAAGTTTTTAAAAATGCTAAATTTTAAAGCACATTGCTCGGTAGGTCTTAGCTAAGAGTAACAGTTAATTTCAATCTGCATAAAAAATATTATTTTTATAAATGTTTAAAAATGCTAAATTCTAAAGGAAATTGCACGTTAGTCCTTAGCTAAGAGTAAAAGTATATTTGAAAACGGGAATCAAATAAATAAAAAATGATATTTTCATAGTAATTTGAACGAATGTTTTTTGAAGATTTTTGATGAAGTTAGCTCATTTACTTCCCAAAATAACCACTTTGCTTCATTTTTATATGTAAGATGTCTTCGTAGTCCTTCATAATCATTTTGACGATAATTTTGAGTACGTTTCATAAGTTAGTTGCTGATGCCCATGAAGCTTTCGAAATCAGTTGTTTTTACTTTCCCTGCAATACATGGTAATGTATAGGGAAAGTATTGGAATCATACCGAAAATCACAACTCAAGTTTTCGACGGATCTACACGTTTCGAGACCTCTAGAATACGAAAAAACCATTTTAGCGTGACGTCTGTGTGTGTAAATGTCTGTACAGATTTTGTAGCCACTCTAACTAAAAAACTAATTGACCGAATTTCATAAAATTTAGTAGTTAAGTCACTTGTGGGCGAATCTGGTGCTGATTAGTTTTGGGTACAATTCGTGATAAAAGAACCCGCCTTTTTTTGCGAAATAGTCCGCAAAAGCTTGTATCCACTCTAGCTGAAAAACTAATAGACAGAATTTCCCAAAATTCGGTAGATAAGTCTCTTGTGGGTCACTCTGGTGCTGATTAGATTTTAGTACGATTCGGAAAAAAATAACCTGTCTTTTTTTGCAAAATGGCCCGCAAAAATCGTCAAAATTTAAAATAAAAACTGCGCATGCTCAAATATATCCATTAAATGCTTGTTTTATATGTAAATTTTAACAAAGAATAAGACCAATCCCGTTACACTAGGACTAGCCGTTCTCGATATATTTTAGTATTTTCGTATTTTATCTACGCCACCTTTGAAAATAAGTCCAATTAGCAAATGAGAACGAAAATTGATTTAAAAGTGAATTAAATTTAATTAAAATAAAGAGAACGTGCATATGTCTGCAGGGAAAGTCTTGTGCTGCCCACATCATACTTTTTCAATTTATTTTATTATATAGGACAATATGTTCGTAGTTTTATTCAATAAGAAAGAGTTATGAATAATTTTACTATATTTTCATCCTTTCTTTACATTTTTACTTTCCCTATATACATAGTATAATGTATAGAAAAGTATTGTGGCGGAGTCGAAAATTCGAATTGAAGTTTTCAAAGGAAAAGCACGTTTCAAGCATCCCTGAACTTGAGTCGAACGTTTCTAAGGCGATGTTTGTCTGTTTGTGTGTGTGTGGAAGCGATATTTCAAGAACGAATGGAGCGTTTCGAACGAAATGTGCTATAAATATGAATAATGGAATGCTGGAAGCTTATTGATTTTTAACGTAATTTAGTGTTCGGAAAATCCACAATTTTCCGAATGAAATTTTGAATATATCCAAACCTTTAATGTTACATGAATTATCATTTCTTATGTAATTTTTTCTTTGAAAACGAATAACACGAACTTTTGAAAGTTAATAGGAACCGTTTGCAAGATATTGCATGTTTTTCTAATAAATTAACCAAAAATATTAATTAATTTTTTTTTAAAAAATAGTATTAACTATCTTGAAACATGTTGACTTTGATGCAATATTATGTGATAAATGCCTTTACATCATTTTCGTGGGTCTAGTTCATTCCATTCACGGGGGAAGATACTTGTTTAATAGTTTTGTATTTTTACGACCAAAAATTCGCCAATAGTTATTTATATATAAGAAAAGCTCTATGTGTAGCTCTATGTGGAACTGCAAAAATGACATGTAATAATAATGGCAATTAATTGCGAAAATAATGGCAATTAACTGAAATGACGCTAAATTGATGAATTAATTATTACATTATTTTAATATATGGACTGTATTGCTTATTGCGGATGCCCATCAATATTGATAATTGTCAATTTAGAATTGCGCCAAATATAAGTTAATCGAGTACATCGAAATAGATTTACTTGTTGTCATCTGTAAAAGCGCATAATGTATAATTCAACGTTAAAACCACTGTGCCGTTGATATTATACATAATTTGTTTGCTCACTGTGAAAGAAGTAAATTAATTGCATTATATAGGGAAAGTTCCGTGCTGCCCACATAAGATTTTTTTTATTCAAATGCAATTTCGGGAATATTCTATCTATTGTGTAAAAAATATATTAAGTAATAAAACAATATATTTTTCATAGCATTTCATTTTTTAATTGCTTATAAATAAAATTTACTTATCTATCAACTCTATAAAACAACCCTTTTACTTTCAAATAAGAAATCCTGCCCGGGTGACTGACTAATCATCTATGAATGCACGGGACAAGAGATGAATTCCTTCAAATAAAATTTACTTATCTATCAACTCTATAAAACAACCCTTTTACTTTCAAATAAGAAATCCTGCCCGGGTGACTGACTAATCATCTATGAATGCACGGGACAAGAGATGAATTCCTTCAAATAAAATTTACTTATCTATCAACTCTATAAAACAACCCTTTTACTTTCAAATAAGAAATCCTGCCCGGGTGACTGACTAATCATCTATGAATGCACGGGACTAGGGATGAATTCCTTCATTATTATTCAACTCCATACTTAAAACAAAACAAAACTGTATTAGGAGTGCAAAGGACCCTTAGCCAGATTAATCACCTTAATAGTCTTTCACCTCGTTAAGAATGCCATAGAGAAGAAGAAGAATACATTACACAAATTACAAGCCGGGATTGGAATTATTTTCAGACTCTTAATAGACGTGAAGTTGAGCAGTGCAACAACGCGGGACAATGTAGACATAATTGTTTCTGGAAGTAATTTTCATATCTATAAAGTGCAAAAAGAGTTATTTGTTAAAGCCAAGACGGTCGAGTACAAAAGATGATTGTGATATCAAGTTTTAAGAATAAAATTATCATTGTCAATGGCTACTTATTGTCTAATTGAAGAATACATTAAAAGTGTTGAGGAGCACATTTATGGGAAATTCATGGCGGGAATTTTGACCAATGACATCAAGATGTATACAACTGCAATTGAAACTTAGAGAATCGGGGCAATCCTGGGACTTTCCTTGTGAAACAATGGACACTCGACCTCTGAGTCAAACTATATATATTTTTAAATTTTTAACACTTTGCAGCATAGCTGAAAAGAGTTTATGACTTTGTTCATCCTGTCTGTCTGTCTGGCCGTCTGTTCGCACGATAACTGCCGTCAAAAGGATTTTATCAAAATGAAATTTCAGTATGTTGTTAAGACGGTCTGTGGGATATATAGGAATATAAATGAATAATATCACCCAATTAGTTATGAATTGAACGCGGGTTGGAAAAGGGAAATACATTGAACCCTCCCTAACAGCATTTTTTTTCACAGTGACGTAAGATTTACGTCACACTGTGACGTCACCGGACGTTGCAGTATGTCTCGCAATGTCATATTGAGGTCACAGCGAAGTCATTTTGGTCATTTTCATGGTCGTTTGTGACGTCGCATATTAACTTGTTTGTGACATCACATTGTAATTGACATTGTAACGTCATTACATTGTTACGTATTAATTAAATTGTGGAAATGTCACATAATATAGTCACAATGAAGTTACAAAGTTACTAATACGTAACGTCGCATAGAAGTCACAAATACGATCTCACATTGTGACCCAGGTGTCACGTGACTACAACGCCACTGTCACGCATGTGACGATCTTTGCTGTGAGGGTAAAGAATTCGAACTAAAAAAAAAACGAAAGAAAAAAAAACTGGATGAGGTCTGTTGTACGGGGAGTATAGATAACCCAGTACCGAAATTCGTGGCTGTTTGAAACTTCGATTTTTTGCTACAGGCGACACATATAGATGGACAGATAGACATATTTTGTTATGAAAGATAATATTTCTCAAAGGGGAACTGTCATCTGAACAATTATCTAGTTTGGATATTTTTAATTTTTATTCAATACGAATCTTAATCTAGTTCTACAGTATTAACTCTTGAAGTAGAGATTGATATTTTAAATAAATTTATAATTTGATTTTTAATTAAAAAGTTGCTTAGCAACAACATACTATATCACTGGTGATCACTCATAAAAGGATACATTGGATTTTGGTTGATAGTTATTCGCAACAGACACATACTAAATTAAGTTTATTCATTTTATACACATAATAAAAAATCAAGTCCTTATTGAATAAAATACGAACATTTACACTATTTTAATACATATAAATTGCATAATTAATTAACAGCGTGTGTGTTCTGTAAAATGTGAAGGATATATGTATCATTTCATCACTACTATCAAGGAGTGGCTCGGCAATATTCCATAAATTAACATAATCCCCTTTCTTAACTATCCAAAAGCCAACAAAGCATTTAATTATTTCATCACGGCTGCTTTTAATTGCTTTAATCAGAGATTTCAAAACTCATTTACGTCTCTCCATTCCGATATTGCAAAAAAATCTTCCGATTTAATCGTTACAGTAATAAAATATTTTCACACCTAATCGAAAATAAATTACCGAGTAATTACTGCTCTTGCTGAATCGAAATTAACTTCAAGATTAATAACTGCTCAACTTTATAACCATACGTCTTAAAGCTGCTTGTCTCCCGTTACAGCGAACCTTACCTTATATCGGCAGCCTTAAAAAGGATAATGTATTAAAGATATGCTGATATCGAGGCTAGATGAGAAGTTTGATTTATGCTCCGCTTGATGACAAGCAGTCTGGGTCCGAGACCACACCCAACTTCTGATGTGTGGTCATTCGTTTTCAGATGTAACAGAACCAGCCTTGCCGTTCCCTTGTTAGTTTAATGCATGATGTTATGCACATTTACATATATTCATATTCAACCTGTAGGCTAGTGCACCTTTTGTACCACATGGCAAAGCATTTTAATTTAATTTTAAAATCATTTATTACTGGGTTAAGCTCAGGATCTTCCTATATGCATCCAATTTTTGCTCTCTTTGATAAACATACTGATTATGATCAAAACTCACCTATGGGCGCGCGATTTAATTAAATATAAAAATCATTAATTACGTTTTAAAAGTAATTTATAATAAATCTTGTAATTCTGTATGCGGTTACTATTCTTTCCTGTGTACTATCATGATAAAATCTCATCTACTCAGCACACAAATTGATTTGAAATCATTAATTATTAAGGTTAAGCACGACGTTCTGTATAAGCATTCCTTGATCAAATTTTATTTCAAGCGTCCGATTCTACCGAAATATTGTCTGCAGACTATCAGGTCGATGCACATGCATACAACATGCATACGCACACACATGCATGCTTACATTGTTGGAAATGTCATTGATTATTCAGTGATGGTTAAAAGGTGGTTAAAAGATTAATCGTGTTGAATTTGTTTTACTTTTAACTTTTTCTTTCACACTATTACTATGTATTGCAGGTAAAAAAATAAATAAATACGGATTTCATTGAGGTTTGAGTATTTTTACTTTTCTTATATACATAATGTATAAGGAAAGTATTGTGACGAGGTCGAAAATTCGAATTCGAGTTTTCGACGGGAGAGCACGTTTCAAGCGCATCCCTGATCACGAATTAAACATGTTTGAAGTGATGTCTGTGTGTGTGTCTGAAAGTATGCGTGTGTATGTGTGTGTGTGTGTGTAAGTCAGTGAGTCTGTGGAGACGATAACTGACGAACAAATGGACCGATTCGAACAAAATTTGGTACAAAAATCACAATCCGTAAACACTGGAAGCCTATTGTTTTTATACGCAATCGAATGTTCAGAACCCCCCTAAATTTTCGAGTGAAATTTTGAAAAAATCGTCAAAAAATCAAAACCGTTAATAAAGTTACGTAAATAGACATTTTTTATGTAATTTTTCATTAGAAAACGATTGACATAAATTTTAGAACGCTAATGGGAACCATTCTCGAGATATTGCACATTTTTCAAAAAAATTATCAAAAAGTCATATCAAATAAAAAAAAATATTTCCTATTGAAAAACATGTTCACTTTTCATATGTAATACCATGCGATAAATTTGGTGACATCATTCTCGTGGATCTAGCTCGTTCCATTCATGAAAAAAGATACTTTGAGTAATACTTTTGTATTTGAACGCCAATAGTCATTTATCTGCTGTAAGAATAACTTATTTCTTCGTCCACAACGCTTGGCGAGATTTTGGCGACGAATTTGGTGGAATGTCGCCAACTTGGCGACTTTTTAAATGTTGCTAAATTAACGAAAAACTCGCCAAATGGATAAAAATGACGCTAAATCAATGACGACTCATTGATGATGACGACATGGAAAATGACGACTCATTGACGAAAATTCAATATCTTGGAAATAATATAAATAACTACTATAAAAATAATGTATTTTTTTTACTCTAAAAGTAGCACATCCATTGCATTATATAAGGAAAGTCATGTGTTGCCCACATCAGATTTTTTTCATTGAGATGCCAAGGTTATAAATAAGAAAATAGAAAGTTCTCTTACAAGACAGAGATGGTCAGTTAGTAGAGTTGGGTTTATAAGAACGCAGTTTTCAAATATTTTATATGCATACCTTTATACACAGATTTATAACGATTGAAAATAATTGAAAACTGCTGTTATGAGTGTATAGACATGTGCGACTAAATTTAATTCGACTCCAAATTATGAGCGTTACTAAACATTCTATCTAGTTTTAGCTTGTCACATAATTATACTTATACGTATAATCTGATAGTAGTAGGTGTGCACATTCTTGAGTTCACATACACACACATGTGAGCGGGCGCGGTAGCCCAGTGGTTAGAGTTGCACTCGGTGGCCCGGGTTCGATTTCAGCCACTGCCAAAACTGCCGTCGTATTCACTCGGAGTACGATCACGTTAAATATGTGGGTCCGTAAGTCCTTGCGAGAGGTTGGTGGTAAGGGAAGGAGGGTACGGTCCCTGTGGATGCCTCCCCCACTGGGTTCCGGTCTATATTGGGTGGCACTTCCCGACCGTCTAAACAGTACCTTACACCTTTCTGGTAGGTCGGACGGTCTGGGTCTCAACAACAACAACACACATATGCGCATACATACACACACATCTTTTCAAAAGTGTTTGAAAAGGATTTACGAGGCTTTAAAATGTGCTCATCCATCAAAATTTTGAATTCGAAAATTTTCAGTCGGAAAAAAATAATACTTTTTACAATGAGAAAGTAAAAAATTGAAATAAATCTTCAATTAATCAATGCACATGCACCAAGTACATTAGAGAAGAAAATATTGTATTCCCACCCAGCGGCATTTCCAGGAAGGTTAACGTGCTTCTTGTGGGTTAAATTTTTATATGACTAATACTATTTGTGCGGTAAATTCTTCAGTCATATATAAAGAAACTCTGCCACCATTCATTGAGAATTTCCAGAAGCTATTTGAATAAACTTAATTATAGTTTCTTCTCTCAATTTCAGGACCACACCTAGATTCCAAGCTTCCCTTTGGCCATGAAATCAACGAAGATAAAAAATGAATTCATCTGACATTTAGAAGTGAATACAAGCGATGCTTTAGAAGAAAAGATGGACATCAAAAGAATGCTTTAAATACAAAAGAAATCTAAATAAATTTAAGAAAAACATCGTCGGCGGGTTTTATACAAATTTTTATAGAACACCCACAGGAAATAACTTAAATTTAGAGCTGCAGACGATATTATTAAACTTTTCATTGAAAATTCTTCAAGCGTTGAACTAACACTGAATTTAAATCAATATTTGCTTTATTATTATACTTTAAAACGCGGATTAAATAATGTTTTGTAGGGCAAATTGCATTCAACTATTTTCAATAAAAGCATTGATGGTGAATTCTGATTTAAAAGTAGCAAAACTGCATATATACAATACTAATTCAGGGGTAATTTGTTTGAAAATTTTTGGCTCGGGGAAGGTGGACGAGGGAAGCATCGAAACTCCTGACCGCCTTAAATAAGTTTTGCCTGTAGATTATTATGATAATCCGTTATAAGCTTAAGCCCTGTTGAGCTTAAAGCAGAATTTTGAATAAAATGTGAGGTATTAAATATAAAATTTCAAAATCTGCCAGAACTCAGAAAACGCTTTCTTTATAGAAGATTTATCTCTGTGAATCTATATCATACAGCACTATGAGACTAGAATAATACACAACCAAATTGGGAGGAATTACACAACCCAAACTGCTGAAGGTAGAAACTTGAAACTTTGTATACACTTGGGACTTGACCAATAAAGGACGAGTAAAATCTAAAATCTTGGAATTTGTTCGAAAAATTTATAAATCCCTGATCTTCTTGTTCTAACATTCTTTCAGCTATAACTCGAGGACAATTACACACAGTAAATTTGTTTATCTTTTTAACTATCATGGGCAGAAAAAAATATCTTAAATTTTCCTAACGTATTCTATTGGTAAACAATAAACCGTTCTTCATATATTCTAAATTAATAGTTACAACAGACTATGTTTTTACCGAATTTATTGATTTATTTTTGATGTCATTGTGGTAACTATGGTAACCGAATTACGTTTCGAATACCGAAATTGTTTGTTGGCTATTTTGCAAATCAAAGAATTGAAAAATAGTGCTATAATTAATTGATTTTTTGCTTAAAATATCTGAAGTTGAAAATGAGTCAACATATAAGGATCGGAGTATGAAATATTGTTTTGCATACAGAAATTTCGATGTTAACAGTTTTTTTACAACAGCCAGTGGAAATTGATAGTTATATAATGCTCTGGAAAGTAATTAATTTTTTGAAACGCTGACATTTACATAAAAAAAAATTATCCTAGTGAAATATTCTTTAGCAATAGAAATAGCTTTTGTTAGTGGGCATTTACAATTCCAAATCAGTATTCTGTGTACAGCAACTTTCCCAAATCTTAGCACCTAACCGCCAAAAATAGATATTTATATATTCATCTCAAACTGACTTAAAGAGGTTCTACAAACAAGAGTTGATGCAAAACTACTCTCTCAGACTTTAGCGGCATTTCCATTTTTTTGTTGTCCCACATTTTTACCCTCAACACGTTTCGATGAAAGCATTCTTGTTTCTGAGTTTATAACATGCTATTTTTTTTGGATCACACACATATGATGAACCGCATACAATGTATCATGCTTGTTTAAAAAAGTCTTTCTGTAATTTATAATAAATGAGATGAAATTGCGTAAATGGAGCAAAAACTTGCAACAATAAAAATGAAGAGGAAATGTTTTTTCTAATTTACTTATTCACTGGAGAGAAATCTGGCATCAGTGGCGTATCCAGAGCGAGTACAAAGGTGTATTTGCCATGGAGGTAAAAGTAAGGAGTTAACACTTCATTTTAAGAAAATACCAATATCGTGGGAGACAGTAATTTAAGTGGCGCTGGGATAAGTTAAGTATTACAATATAGGTTGAGATCCTGTATTGTATGCATATCTATGGCGAAAGGCGTAAAATTTTTGTAAATTGTCAATTTTGTAAAATTAATTATTAGCGCAATACAAAGTAGACCTAAAACAATAAAGAACATTCCTACGTATTCAAAATTATTTTACCTTTTAATATATTTTTATCTCCCTATATTCTATACTCTATCCTACAACTATGAGAAAATACTGGTTAATCATAATTAGGGAACCCTTAATTTAAAAATAATCAAAAATACATATACTAAATACTACGCCTTTCTATTGTGCCAACTAACAATAGCAGCTACTTTACTAACACTAGCGACACCTAGATATAATTCTCAAAGCGATAGGGCATTTTCATCCATGGGGGTTTTATCTCCTTCTTTCTAACTCCGTGGTATTTGCATACGCTCGTTTATAATTACTGTAGAACCATAGGTTAATTTAACAAAAAATTGCAAAAATAAAAAGAAAGAGGAAATGTTTTTTTTGTTTTACTTATTTACTCGAGAGAAATCTGGTATCAGTGGCGTATCCAGAGCGGACACAAAACTGCAAATACACTTTGCTTCATTCAATTAGAAATCACAACTAAAAATCACAGTTAGAAATCACTATATTCACCCATCAGATTAGAATTGTGTGAATTTTCGATCCACGATGAATAAAATTAAAAATGAATTGTTTTTTGAGTGGCCTAAAAATCGCACATTTCGATGTCACAGACTTAAACTTTTAATGACGAATCAAAACAATATACTAAAAGAAACGAATATTGTACCTTGAATTTCACTAATTCTGTCTTAAATAATCTGAAGATAAATAATTTTTTAAAATCGGTTTCCAATTACTTTCCAGTCAAACATATAAATCCTAAAATTGCTTATAAATATGATAAACCGTTAGGACGTTATATTACTTTCCTTATATACATAATGTATAAGGAAAGTATTGTGACGGGGTCGAAAATTCGAAATCGAGTTTTCGACGGGAGAGCACGTTTCAAGCATCCCTGATCACGAATCAAACATTTTTGAAGTGATGTGTATGTGTGTGTGTGTGTGCGTCAGTGAGTCTGTGGAGACGATAACTGACGAACGAATGGACCGATTAGAACGAAATTTGGTACAAAAATCACAATCCATAAACACTGGAAGCCTATTGTTTTTATACGCAATCGAATGTTGAGAACCCCCCTAAATTTTCGCGTGAAATTTTGAAAAAATCGTCAAAAAATCAAAATCGCTAATAAAGTTACGCAAATAGGCATTTCTTATGTAATTTTTCATTAGAAAACGATTGACATAAATTTTAGAACGCTAACATGAACCGTTCTCGAGATATTACACATTTTTCAAAAGAATTATTAAAAAGTCATTTAAAATGAAAAAAAATATTTCCTATTGAGAAACATGTTCACTTTTCATATGTAATACCATACGATAAATTGTGACATCATTCTCGTGGATCTAGCTCGTTCCATTCATGAAAAAAGATACTTTGAGTAATACTTTGGTATTTGAACGCCAATAGTCATTTATCTGCTGCAAGAACAACTTATTTCTTCGTCCATAACGCTTGGCGAGATTTTGGAGACGAATTTGGCGGAATGCCGCCAACTTGGCGACTTTTTGAAATGTTGCCAAATTAACGAAAATCTCGCTAAATGGATAAAAATGATGCTAAATCAATGAAAATGACGACTAATTGTCGAAAATTCAATATCTTGGAAAGAATATTAGTATCTACTATAAAAAAAACCTATTTTTTTACTGTAAAAGTAGAAAATTCATTACATTATATAAGGAAAGTCATGTGTTGCCCACATCAGATTTTTTTCAATTATAATCAAATTGCCAAATCAATAGATATTAATCAAAATTATGAATTGGACAAAGAGTCATACTGCCACTGTCATTTAGAAAAATAGAAAGACTTCGTAGATAAACACCATGGGCATGTTATAACGGGAAATCTAAATATTATTAATTATGATGCACTGAGATCACTGATGTTACTTGGTACTAAGTACCGTATACCTACTAAATTTAAACATAAATTAATATGTAAAGGTTTATTTCTTGACTTAAATAAATTTATCTATAAAATCAGTTATAAATATCAAATCCCTATAGAAGCCTTCAAACCCTGGAGAGTCTTAATAGAGCAATACTTAAATCACTATATATATAATCAGAAAATTAATAATTCATATAAACTTAAATCAATTAAAAATGATATTAAAGAAATACAAAATGATTTTGTCATTACATATGTCGATAAGGCAAGTGGTAACTACTCAATTATTTGTATATATTACTATAAAAGTACCCTTCAGTCACACTTACTTAATAATCAAATCTATAATTTACATAAAACTAACCTTAAAATCTTATCCAATAGAATTTCAGCCAAATATAAACAAATCCATCTAAAAAATAGTTGTAATAACATTCCATATATTGTTTTAGTACCTAAGTTTCATAAATCCCCTGTTGCTTTTCGAACCATTACCAGTGGGCATAATTCTTACATTACTAATGCTGGAAAATTATTATTAAAGATATTACATAAAGTATCCTTGTCAGATGAAATCTCAAGTAATTGTCATATTGTAAAAAACAGTTTTGAATTAGTTAGGAAATTAAAAACTTTTACTAATATTCATAGTATTTATACCTTTGATTTCAAAGATTTGTTTAATAATATTAATATAGATGATCTGCATAGAATTATTTTAGGAATTTTTGAAAAATATAATATCAACCTAAAATATTCAAATTTTCTCTTTAAAAAATTACTTAATTTCACTCTTTATGAGAATTATATTCAACATGGTGGTACTTTATTCAAACAACAGGTTGGTATCCCACAAGGGGGGTGTGCCTCTTCATTGTTAGCTAATCTGTATTTATTCTTCTATGAAAAAAACAGTAATCCAAGCTTGCATAATATACACATGTTTAGATATTTAGATGGCATATTATGTGTATCCCAAAATAATATCCCTATAGAATTAAACTTTTATCCAAAAAATTTACAATTAAATGCAAGTAATAATGACTCAAATGTTGCAAACTTTTTAGATTTAAATTTAAATTTACAAAATTGTAATATGGTTATAAACTTGTATGATAAAAGACGGGATTTAAATTTAATACATCAAAAATTCAACATTTTGACTCTTGTTTGCATATATCTGCATTTAGAAATATTATAATAAACCAGGCTCTGAGAATCAATAAAATTTGTGATGAATATTATAAATTAGCGCATTTTATGGAATTATGGATTCCAGAGACTAATAATGCATATCCTCCCAAGCTTGTTATTAAAATTATCAACTCAGTGTATCAACTTTCACTCGATAACAACCTAGAAAACTTTCCCATTATAGTGACTAACATACATTTAAAAAAAAAATAATAATAATAAAAATTATATATAATTATTTATTAATTATATAAATAAAAAAAATGAAAAAATAATAAACTAAGTCAAAAAAATTAGAAAAATCAAAAAATAAGATGCATTAACATTAATGTTTTGAATTTTATTTGAATTATTATTAAATTGTAACTTTTGCCAGTATTGAAACTACGATTTGAGCGCCCTTCAAATGGTGTATAGTGGCATTCTCGTTTATCCAGTTTTCCTATGAATTACTTGTTTAGTAAGAATTTTCATCTTTGATTCATGTTCATATTCATTATTGCATATATGGGTTGTTCATTTTCTGTATTGCTTGTCCGGTCTCCAGCTTAGACTCACTGGACGGGTTTGAGAGTATTACTGTGAACGTTCGTACTGCCTCCCTGGTAGAATTTCGACTTGTTCATTCCGGTGCTTTTAGATAATTAAGCTGTTGAGGTTGATCGTGTATACACGTGGTGGAAGAAGGGTTCATGCCGCATGGTAATACAAATTTTCTTAATGTATCCTATTTTCATTTTTTTATGCCTGTAGTCTGAGTTTGGGTATTTATAGTAATGTACTATTGCCCAATCTGAAACAGGCATTTGTTTGGGTTGGTTAGAGTTAAATACTCAGACCTGAGGAGGAATTTAACTGACTAATCATCGAATTTGGTGCTGTTCTCTACTCTTTTCGGCATTGTGGCCGTGGATTTGCTTTTATGGTGGTGTTGATATTGCCCCTTTTCTTTTTCTTTTTTTTTATATCATTATTACATAATTTTTTTTTATTACATATTTCTAATATATATATATATATATATATATATATATATATATATATATATATATTATATATATATATATATATATATATATATATATATATATATATATATATATATATATATATATATATATATATATATATATCGTGTGTATAAAAAATCGACCTCAGACATCACTGCAAAATATTCAAAACGTGTTCTGACGGTCTTATATATTGGCATCAAAATCTCGAAATCGAAAACTTTCGTGAAGACAATACTTTCTCAATACTGCGTATGCGAAAGTACTACATGTGAGAATCCCAATGTTATCCATGTTCTTTTTGCCTATAAAGTTTGTAAAAAGCCTTGCTGTTCCAACCGGGAATAGAACCCTGGATATCCGAACTGGCCAGTCGACGTTCTACCGTTGAGCTACTGGGACGAAATTACAAGCTCTTTTCGAAGCGGACTCTGCATTCTCCAACCTATAATGTCAGACTGGCGGGCAACTGACAATCTGAATGACCACCTCCTGCTATTTATACTTCAGGTTAGTCTCCTGCCATTACTATTTTTACCTAGGCTAGTATCTTGCGTGGTCGTTATCTATTTAATTTGAAATCAGCGCTCAATTTTCCAGAGTCCACTGAATCAGCACTAGTCGTACTGGGGGCATTTTCAGACCTCCGACATCTTTGCACTAACCTACTGGGTGGATTTGTTCGGGCGCCACTGTAAAGAACTTTGCTGTCCCAACCGGGAATCGGACCCTGGATCTCCGAACTGACCAACTGACGCTCTATCTTTGAGTTACTGGGACGGAATTGCAAGCTCTTATTGTCGAAGTGGACTTGCAAGTTATCTGTCGAAAACACAAACAAGCAAACAGAGGCAGTCAAGAGCACAATAAATGTATAGACGAGTACATCGAAACCATTAGATCACATTATAAGACAGCACTCAGATTCCAATAACCATTTATCATGATTTCTTGCAACGGATTACAAATGACTACAATCAAAAAGAAAATGGCCACATAGAATATGCAGTAAGACTAATTTCATTTCGAAGTCCTTGCATGGCTGCACGATTTACGACACAAAAGTACAGGGTGTTAACCAGTTTAATGTTTCTATCATCGAAACTTTTTAAAGCTGAAGTCACGCTGGGTAAAACCCAAAGAAACTATCCGAGCAAAGATCAGAATTCAGCTATTGTTCTTAAGACATGGAACACCAATAAAGCAAAACCAATGTCAATAAATAGGTAATTGTTCTTGAGTACTCGATATGGGAACATGATGGGTCCCACCCGGAATGAATCAGAGACTTAAAATTAAACTGCAGAACTGTTTGAAGGAAGGAAGCAATGAATGAATTGAAGGCATGTTGGAAACAAATTTGATTGAAAGATCGTGGAGAAAGGGGGAGGATTCTGTTCTCCATTGACAAGCATCCAAGGTGATACTATAATTGACAGGGAAGTAGATATTTTATTCATCAGCGAAATAATTTGTTTACATATTTACTGATAAGGAATCTAATACCAAGAAAGTGGAATGGAATTTAAAAAAGTAAAAGGAATATACCTGTAGACACAGTAATATCTGTTGGTTGTTGATAAGAGTAGAATTCACTGGAACAACATGCATAGGACTGTTAGAAATACTAAATAATGCCTAGAAGCGCTATAAATAATTGGACAATGATTCAAATTAGCCTATATTCACCACAATTATACCATGACCTCAGATTACAATAACCACTGTCACAGGAAAATATAATCCTCCTTAATACCAATATTTCGACAATCAAATTAGTTACCAATTTACCTTCAAACAGCAAAGCAGTTTAAATGAATTTCTCACTCATTCATGGGTGGGAATCCAAAGCGTTGAATCCAAAACAGTAAAAATTAGAAACCGAAATATTGCAATAGAAACTTCTAACTAAAAAAATATCTGGGAATAGGGAACTTCTAAAATTTATACGTCGTCAAAATATTGAAAGATACTTATTTCACGTTTTGCAAAGTGAAGAAACCTTGAGCAATGGAGTAGCAGTAAAGCATTTGAATAATTTGAAAGTGAACAAACACTATATATGATATTTATACAGTAATGAATTTTCGGAAATGAAAATTTGACATTGCCAATGTAACATATTTTAATATTAGGGGCTACCGACTATTATTCCATAAAAGTACACATGTCCTATTGACAGTTACTCTAAGTCTTCGGACGAGTCGGTTGGTCTGGGCTTTCGACACGTCCTATTGAGAACATGGGACTAACAGTTCTTATTACATAATCACAGATTTCGACTTTTATGGGGTGTTCCGAACGTCAGCAGATACCCTATTGCAAATAACAGCATAAAGCAGTTATAATTATATTACCGCTTACAGTTAATTTATTATTCAGTTAGAGTTAAGTGAACATTAACAGTTCTAATTACATCACCAAGAATTACACCACCATCTAAAAAAAAACGCGCAGTGGAAACGTGGCATTTAAAATTATAAATCCGTTGTCATGCGATTTCAACTAAATGTAAGAAAATTAAAGACACAAACATATAATAGGAATACTGGACTTACTTTGGAATAGTGTGGAAGTACAGCAGAAGTTGCGCCAGGTGGCAGGCCGACAACTGCACACAGTCTTTAATGACGTCACTGGAGATGACGACAACGCTGCGGCCTTTGATGTCCCGACAGCCTGAAACAACAGAATGCACTTCATTTAGATTCAGTTTGTGTGCTCGACAAACACGTGATAATAAGAAATATTATTTATGGTTGTGAGATTTTGCTTTTTGGTTATTGGTCCAACGGGTTCTCTAGTTCTCATCATTTCGGTCAAAAGGCACCCGGAGGTACATATTCTCAAACTATTCTGATTCAGTTAAACTCTTGTCTAGCTTTTTCTCAGAACTGCTACGAAAATTGTGAGAACATTCCGTGGACAAGTTGGTATAATGTCTGGGGAACCATAAAAATTGCTCAAAAGTTATTTAGCGAGATACTTCATGAATTGTTCCCACTACTTTCGATAAATCCCGTGCACAAGGAAAATTTCACTTCTTTGCATGGCCATGTTGTTTATATGTATATGGTATATATAAACAACAAGTCATTACATTTCAAACGGGGGAGAGAAATTGAAATTTGTATTTAATTAGACGTATGCAAATTGCTAAAAAAAGTTTCAGACGATTCTACCTTCCTAGATTGATCCCACTTTCTTTAATAATTATAATACATAAGAACTCTATTGTTTACTATAGGTCATGCTGGTAATAGGTACATTATACTGTAAATATATTACAAATCTGTATATTTCCAATTGGAGCGAAACGTTGAAATTTGTATTTAACTAGTCGCCAAGTCAAAATAATCATAGGTTAGCGATATATACAGGATTCATACAGAAAAGTCCGTGTACCAAGTATAACTTTTAAACACTTTGTCATAGCACCACGGAAGTAACGTGTTCCTGAAGGACAGTGACCATGGGAAGTGGAATAGACGTACTGTAGCGCCTCTAGTTGCGGAATACAGCACTTAAGAAAACTAATTCAGAAACCAACAGAGATAGAACACAACGATGCTTGGTTTAAAGCAAGCTTGGGAAAGCATTGCATTGTCAGGGACTGTAATTATGTAACCCCAGAGATGATGCATGTGCTGTTTGAGATGAGTTTCTGTTCTAAATTTTGGTGTGCATCTGATGGTGCACATTTTGAACATTAAATGCGTAGACTATTTGGTAAATTAGCTGCATCCTGTATTGCACGAACTTTGTGTTACGTCTGTGTTATTATAAATGATTACTAAGTGGTCGTTTATGCAAGTATGTTTGTTGAACGTATCGTTTTGTACTGCTTTCTCATTTTGTAATTGGAGTTTTTTGCCTATCTGTTAGTTTCTACATTAGTTTTCATAAATTTCGCATTTCGCCACTAGGAAGCGCTACAAGTACGTTCAATCGATTGTCATGGTCTTTTTCCTGCAGGTATACGTTACTTCGTGTTCTGTAACACTAGGTTTAAAAGTTATAGAGGGTATACGGACTTTTCTTAAAACCTTGTTCTACAAAATATAGAATTTGTATATTTTATGAATGTATGCAGTAGAACACAGAAAGTGAAATATACTAGAATTCAATTTTTGTGTTTGACCACCGGGATGTAAACAGATACCTGTATTCAAGACCATCTACTTTGTGGCACAAAATTATTTAAAATTATAAAAAAGTGATTAATATGACTTTTTTTTTCAAAGACAAGCTGTTGACGAGATTGCAATTCACTCATCATTTGTATTGGTACGTGAGTTGCAATCTTGTCAAGAGTTTGGCACTGAAACAACAATTCATGTAATCATTCAATCTTGCCTTCAACGGTCGGCCATTTGTTAAAGAACCGATAAAGAGAATTAAACAAATCTTTGATTATGAATATTCTGGATATTTTTTGGGAAAGAAAAAGAATGGTCTAAACTATCTTAAATGCATTCTGTTTATAAGGAATGCGTTACAATTCTCTGAATGGCAATGTATTCTACATAAGGTCACTATAATATGACGAATTCTATAATTTTCGAATAAATGATAATTCGTTAAAAAATTTTCGGCTGGGAGTCTCTTACGACGTCATTGGAGATGATGATGCTTCCTTTAATGTCCCGAGATGACAGCATGTCTATTACGGAATTCCGCTTAATACGATAAAATTTTACTAATCAGCTTGGCCAATTCACATCTTAAAAACAAATCAGAATCTGGCTAACGCGGAAACAAATACGTTTCTCAGACCAAAGAACACAAAGTTATTCAAGCCAGAAATTTCTACGAAAATGGAAGAAATGTGCATGAAGAAAAATAGCATCGAGTCGAACGATCTTCAATTAGTAGTTAAAAGAGTCAATATCGAGCAAACAGTGCTATAATTTTATTTAATGGATTATCGTAAGTCACGTGAGCAAAGAATCATATAAATTACAAGTAAATTTCCTCTCCCCCCAGCTTAATATTTTTAACACTTTCCAACATAGTTGAAAAGTGTTTATGATTGTGTTCATTCTACCTGTCTGTTCGTTTGCATGATAACTGTCGTAAAAATGACTTTATCAAAATGAAATTTTGGTATGTTGTTGAGACGGTCTGTGGGACATATGAGAATGTAAATGAATAATATCACCCAATTAGTTTTAAATTGAATCCGGGTTGAAAAGGTGAAATACATTGAACCCTATGGCACCTAGTTTTTCAAACATTTTTAAGCGAAGTTAAAATTCACAAATTGCTTCGAAAATTTTAGGAAATATTCAAGTTATTCCATAAAATATATAAAAAAAAAAATCACAGCAAAATATGTTTGGTATTTTTTTAAATGAAATTAAAATAATAATAACACTCATATTATATGAAGAGATCACATTCATCTTTTTTCCTAATGTAAAAATCGGGATTTTTAAAGTTCATTTAAATTTATATTTAGTATTGCATCCATCCTAAAACCGCTTAATTTTTGCATATTTTCTGTGTATCTATATGCCAACGCAATTACATTATTTTTTAGTTTAAATGATCATCAAACTTTGATTATTTCTACAACGAAGCCTAATTTTAATGGATGCAGAATGTAAACAAGTGATTGTAAGATGAGTTGCATAAGAATTGCTGAATTTTTTCAGTCAAAACTATTTAACTCTGGAGTCTGGAATAAAAGTGATATGAATGAAATATTCTTTGCTTTTACATAGAGAGCCAGACGATTTATATTTCAATGATGTCATTTGGATATAAAGTTCATTTTGTTTCGATGAAGTTTTAAGTTTTCAAATATAATAAATTATTGTAGTACTGTGATGATTTAAAATATATCAGCGCTGAATGTATCGCATTTTAGAGATGTTTAAATAAAATTGCAGTTGGAAAGTGTTTCATAATCAATGCTTTACATCATGATTGATCTTTCAATTAAAACATGGCATTATACGTTTTTGAAGATAACCTTCCTCATTTTAATAATTTTTATTTTCATGGAGGAAAATAATTTATAATTTTCATATAAATAGTGATTATGAATGTTACAAATTGTCGGAACAATACCCATATTTAGGTATTTAATTATCAATCAAATACTTCTTTTAAATGAATTCTAAAATATGCACACAAAATTGGGATCATGTTAAGCCAGTACAAGAAGGGGTTTGGGAATCATAACACCCTATTGGCTAATTATTGTTTTTTAAAGTCCAGCACTGTATCTCTTCATGACATCGTCAACCCCCCTAATCTTTAAAAAATACTGATTGCGCCTGTTTGATAAATGAGTAATACTTCTTGAAATTTATTTGAAAAAATTAAATTTATTTTCTATATTGCACAGTGATGAAAATTGAAAATAAGTAGAAAACTCGACTACTTAAGACGACACATTTTTACTTTCTCTACAATACATGGTAATGC
This sequence comes from Amaurobius ferox, assembly GCA_951213105.1. NCBI lineage: Eukaryota > Metazoa > Arthropoda > Arachnida > Araneae > Amaurobiidae > Amaurobius > Amaurobius ferox. Next base: position 95,185,502 of record OX578148.1, read on the forward strand.
ATAGGAAAAGTATTGGAATCGCGTCGAAAATTGAAACTCCAGTTTTCGACGCATTTACACGTTTTTGTGCCTCTAAAACCGAGAAATCTATTTTTAGCGTGACGTCTTGTGAGTTGCCCCGGTGCTGATTAGATTTTGGTACATTCGAGTTAAAAAAAAATAAAACCCTGCCTTTTTTATTTGCGAAATGGTTAGCAAAAATTGTATGTATCCACTTTAGCTAAAAACTAATTGACAAAATTTCACAAAATTTGGTATATAAGTCACTTGTGGATTGCCCTGTTGCTGATTAGATTTTGGTACGTTTCGGGATAAAAGAACCTGCCTTTTTTGGCGAATTTGCCAGCAACAATCATTAAAGCCTAAAATGAAAGATTATGTATATTCAAATACATCGATTAAATGCCTATTCTGTACGTAATTTTTAACGATGAAAAGAGTTTGACTAACCCCATTACATTAGGACAAACCGTTCTTGCGATATTTTAGTCTTTTTTTTTCTAATTTTTGCTACGCCGCTTTTGAAAATACGCCCAGTTACCAAATGTAAACGAAAATTGAATTAACAATACAAATTCACTGTAATTTCAAATAATTATGCGTGTTACTTCGGGCAATTAAACAACTCAATTTAATGAATTATTAAAGAAATAAAGAGAAAATGCATTTGAGTCTGCAGGGAAAGTCACGTGCTGCCTATATCAGAAGTTTTAGGTCTCATGCGATTCCGTCTTATACAGATTACACTGCGCCTGTGCATGCCACACATGTTAATGATCCTGCCATTCAGTCTCACATATACAATGCAGACATCGTTAAATACCAAAACTGTTAATCGTCCATTCAAATGCAATCGAATGATCAAAGATGCGACTCGGCATGTTGTGCCCTGGGAAATAACTAATCCATCAAGTTTCTGCACACGATACAAAAATGCGAGATAAAATGTGGGAAACAAAGCCAGACTGAACTATTACTATGTGCAAGATCCGACTGGCTATTATTCATCTGGGTTAGACTAAACTTTGGCCGAATGCCTGACATTCACTGTGAAAATACAGCTTAAATAACAAAATGCAAATTCATTAATACATTCAATACTTGTTTAAATAAAGCAGTCATGTAAAAATTTAGTGACAATTGTTTCTCCAGCATCAGGTCAAAACAGTGCCTTTTCTTAACAACAGCTAAGTGAAAACTTTAAGGTTGCAGATCAAGAAACAGTGGAGGCCAGTTCCACTGCAACTGAAGTAATAATCAATACAAGATTTGTGGCTTTTTTTATACCAGGAAACATTTACTAAAAGTGGCAAAGTAAAACTTTATGCATTAAAATATTTATTACCTACGGCTATCGCATAACACGTTTAAAAAAATCTGATGTGGGCAACACATGACTTTCCTTATCTAATGTCATGAATTTACTACTTTTACAGTAAAAAAAAATAGGTTTTTCTTATAGTAGATACTAATATTCTTTCCAAGATATTGAATTTTCGACAATTGGTCGTCATTTTCATTGATTTAGCCTCATTTTTATCCATTTGGCGAGATTTTCGTTAATTTGGTAACATTTCAGAAAGTCGCCAAGTTGGCGACATTCCGACAAATTCGTCGCCAAAATCTCGCCAAGCGTTATGGACGGAGAAATAAGTTACTCTTACAGCAGATAAATGACTATTGGCGTTCAAATACAAAAGTATTACTCAAAGTATCTTTTTTCATGAATGGAACGAGCTAGATCCACGAGAATGATGTCACCCAATGTATCGCATGGTATTACATATGAAAAGTGAACGTATTTCTCAATAGGAAATATTTTTTACTTTAGATGACTTTTTGATAATTTTTTTTGAAAAATGTGCAATATCTCGAGAAAGGTTCATGTTAGCGTTCTAAAATTTATGTCAATCGTTTTCTAATGAAAAATTACATAAGAAATGTCTATTTGCGTAACTTTATTAGTGGTTTTGATTATTTGACGATTTTTTCAAAATTTCATTCGAAAATTTAGGGGGATTCTGAACATTCGATTGCGTATAAAAACAATAGGCTTCCAGTGTTTACTGTTTTTGATTTTTGTACCAAATTTGGTTCGAATCGGTTCATTCGTTCGTTAGTTATCGTCTCCACAGACTCACTGACACACACACACACACACACACACACACAGACATCACTTCAAAAATGTTTGATTCGTGATCAGGGATGCTTGAAACGTGCTCTCCCGTCGAAAACTCGAATTGGAATTTTCGACCCCGTCACAATACTTTCCTTATACATTATGTATATAAGGAAAGTAAAAATTTCTTGCTATGAATATATCTCTTTAATTTCATTTTAAAATTGTGTAACTGAGGCAAAGCGATTGGACAAGATGTAATTGCTGATTCAGTAAAAAGTTAAATACTACCAAAATATTAAAGTTAGAATATAATTATTAATGGTGTTTCTTGCGTATAAACAATACTAAATAACTATTAGACTAAATGCATACCTATTTATATTTTGTTTATCAACCATAATTTCAGAAATTACATTATCTTTTGTAATTGACTTAACATTATCAATTTCATATGATGTCAGTTATATTTGTAGTGCATTTCTATTCTTCGATACTGTTATACAAAATCTAAAGTTTTTTTACTAACACACATGGATATTTTATTATATTTTTAATTAAATCATAAAAATATAGATTTCTAGCTAGCTAATCATGCATTTCTTCTATTTTATTTTGGGGTATAAATGAGACTTTTATGCCGAATTGGCCTGGAATAGATATATTTGGAACACTCAAGTAACGTTACGAATTCACGCTTTGGGTGGTCCCTTTATACCTCTTCCACTGTTACTTGATCTGCCACCTTATAGTTCTTATTTAGCGGTTGTTAAGAAAACACACTGTTTTGACCTCTTGAAGAGGATCACAATTCGCTTGAATCAATTGTTATTACTTTATTTTCATATGTCTGCTTTTTTAAAGGAAGTATTGAATGTGTTATTTCCCCAAACAGCCGTGTTTTTTTTTGTGCACATTTGTTGTCAAAGGAAAGGCATGGTCAACTTTTTTAAGTTCACTGTTTAGGTGCTATGGCGGGATAAATATTTTAAATTTATGAAATTTGATAGATTTGATATTTATGGTTGAAAATCAAAATTTGAACATATATTTATTTAACGAACACTCACTCATAAGAGTGTTCTGTTGTAGACTTTTTGTAGTTGAAGTTTTTATACCATAATTTAGCAGATTATCTCTATATAGTCTTCCTACAAAGCCACCAAGACACAATTTATTTTACACTCCTACGAGGGGGAGGAGAGGAACAAAAATCACCAGAAACAGTTTTCCGAATTTTTTTCTAAAACAGTACATTAAATCTATACCATATAGCTGAATGAGACTAACTGACTAAAGCACACATTTACCGCTCAAAGATAGAAACTTCAAACTTTGGATACACGAAAAATTTGACCTTTCAAGTAGGGGGAAAAATATAAAATCGTAAAACTTTATTCGAAACTTTATTCGTAAATTTCGAATTTTTTGCTCCAACATATAAAACTCAAGAACGTTTAAACACACAAATATCGTTTTTATATCATCCTGAGCAGAAAGAAATATCCTAAAATTTTTAATTTAATTATATTGGTGTACAACCATCTAATTTTGAAATATTTCTTTGAAAAAATTATACTTATAGCTGACGGTTTATTTATTATATTTTATAATTCCAATTTTTTTACTTTCCTTATATACATAATGTATAAGGAAAGTATTGTGACGGGGTCGAAAATTCGAATTCGAGTTTTCGACGGGAGAGCACGTTTCAAGCATCCCTGATCACGAATCAAACATTTTTGAAGTGATGTGTATGTGTGTGTGTGTGTGCGTCAGTGAGTCTGTGGAGACGATAACTGACGAACGAATGGACCGATTAGAACGAAATTTGGTACAAAAATCACAATCCATAAACACTGGAAGCCTATTGTTTTTATACGCAATCGAATGTTGAGAACCCCCCTAAATTTTCGCGTGAAATTTTGAAAAAATCGTCAAAAAATCAAAATCGCTAATAAAGTTACGCAAATAGGCATTTCTTATGTAATTTTTCATTAGAAAACGATTGACATAAATTTTAGAACGCTAATGTGAACCGTTCTTGAGATATTGCACATTTTAAAAAAAACTATCAAAAAGTCATATAAAATAGAAAAAAAAATATTTCCTATTGAGAAACATGTTCACTTTTCATATGTAATAACATGTGATAAATTGGGTGACATCATTCTCGTGGATCTAGCTCGTTCCATTCATGAAAAAAGATACTTTGAGTAATACTTTTGTATTTGAACGTCAATAATCATTTATCTGCTGTAAGAATAACTTATTTCTTCTTCCATAACGCTTGGCGAGATTTTGGCGACGAAATTGGCGGAATGTCGCCAACTTGGCGACTTTTTGAAATGTTGCCAAGTTAACGAAATTCTCGCCAAATGTTAAATGACACTAAATCGATGAAAATGATGACTAATTGTTGAAAATTCAATATCTTGGAAAGAATATTAGTATCTACTATAAGAAAAACCTATTTTTTACTGTAAAAGTAGTAAATTCGTTACATTATATAAGGAAAGTCATGTGTTGCCGACATCAGATTTTTTATACAGTTTTTGTAAACATTTGCAACCATAGTAACAAAGTTACGCTTCCCATACTGAATGAGTTTGCTGGCAATTTTTTTAATTAGAAATATAGTGTTATAATTAGTTGATTTCTAGATTAAAATGTTTGAAAACGTTGAAAATAAGGCAACGTGTTGTGAGCGGAAAATTAATATTATTGTTTTATATACAGCAATTTCCCTGTTAATGGAACTGCAAAATGCTCTCCATTTTTATATGCTTAAATTTGAAACGTTTTTTAATATTAAGAATTTTTATTAAATGTATAAGCCGTCACATGTAGTAACCAAATGGCTAGTAGAAATATAAGTTTCAAACGAAAAATGTTTATCGAAAAATTATCTATAATAAAAATTATTTTCATTTTTTGCTTAAATAAGCCTATAGACCATCAAAACTCAATAAATTAAAAAAAAAATGATAATAAATTACATGCCAACTTTAGCGTGAAAGAAAGGAGTAGAAAATTTTCAGAATAAAATGATATTTGTAATACACTACTTTTATAGATTTTAATCAAAATTAACACAATAGTTGTCAAAATGTAACACAATTGTTGTCAAAATGTAACACAACAGTTGTCAAAATATAACACAACAGTTGTCAAAATATAACACAACAGTTGTCAAAATATAACACAACAGTTGGCAAAATATAACACAACAGTTGTCAAAATATAACATCTGTTATCAAAATGTAGCAAAACAGTTGTCAAAATGTAGCACAACAGTTGTCAAAATACAACACAACAGTTGTCAAAATATAACATAACAGTCGTAAATATAGTCGCTATTATCAAATGACTGAATTGTTTGGAAGTATTTTTAATAAGAAATAAATAACTTAGGAGTTATCACGAACTAATTTCGAGATACTTAAAATTAAACTTTTCCACATGAAGCACTGTTTGGAACAACTTAAACAAATCGCATATTTGGTATCATTATTACAATTAATAAAGCACGAACTAGAGTATTTGCCAAAAAATAATAATTTTAAATGTAATTTTTAGAACCAAATGACATCCCTTTTGGGGGGGGGGACGGCCTTTTTTTTTTTTTTTTTTTAAATGGAATAAATAATAATACTAATAATATTTTTTTTCTCTTATCAAATGAGTGAATAATTTGAAAAGTACTTTTCACCAAAAGAAATGAACACAATTTTTACCTTCATAAAAATGTTTTTTAGTAATTTGTTTGAAAGTCAATAGTATTGTAACGGTTATAGTGAAATGTTAATAAGAAAACTAATTAATTTAAGAAAATTCATAAATTACTTACATAATTTTCTCATTAACATTTTTTTGTGGATGTTACAGTAAGTTAATAAGTTTGATTTGCCTTCTATTCACCCTATATTAAATCTAATACTTACATTAACAACAAAGTGAAGATTTATAAACAGAAATGTTCTCTGTACCTACTTAATGAATTTAGGGAGCAGCTGTGTTTTTTCTTACGATATTTGTCAAGCAAACGCATAGTGATTATCGGACAAAGAAAAGAGAGGACAGTAGAAGATATTTCTTGGCTTGGGCCCAGAAAGAAGTACTTTTGCCTTGAGGTAAAAGGGGCAAAAAGGGAATCGATTTGGTAAATAATATACTACATATGGGGTCTGCAGTAGTGTAACTAAGAATTTCAGTCTGGCTCTTCCATCCTTTAAATAAAAGTATTTAAGAAAATGTTTATATTTCTGTTCGTGTTTATATTTCTATTTTCATATATGAAAAAATTTCAAATTTTCTTTAATTTTATACCCGTAAGCAAAAGGTTAAACTACTTGAAAGATATTTGCCATAGCAACTAGGGTTGCAATGCATTCATGAGAAAAAAAAATCTGATGTGGGCAACACATGACTTTCCTTATATAATGTAATGAATTTACTACTTTTACAGTAAAAAAAAATCTGATGTGGGCAACACATGACTTTCCTTATATAATGTAATGAATTTACTACTTTTACAGTAAAAAAAAATCTGATGTGGGCAACACATGACTTTCCTTATATAATGTAATGAATTTACTACTTTTACAGTAAAAAAAAAGGATTTTCTTGTAGTAGATACTAATATTCTTTCCAAGATATTGAATTTTCGACAATTGGTCGTCATTTTCATTGATTTAGCCTCATTTTTATCCATTTGGCGAGATTTTCGTTAATTTGGTAACATTTCAGAAAGTCGCCAAGTTGGCGACATTCCGCCAAATTCGTCGCCAAAATCTCGCCAAGCGTTATGGACGGAGAAATAAGTTACTCTTACAGCAGATAAATGACTATTGGCGTTCAAATACAAAAGTATTATTCAAAGTATCTTTTTTCAAGAATGGAACGAGTTAGATCCACGAGAAGGATGTCACTCAATTTATCGCATGGTATTACATATGAAAAGTAAACATGTTTCTCAATAGGAAATATTTTTCTTTTTATTTTATATGACTTTTTGATAATTTTTTTAAAAAATGTACAATATCTCGAGAACGGTTCACGTTAGCGTTCTAAAATGCATGTCAATCGTTTTCTAATGAAAAATTACATAAGAAATGTCTATTTGTGTAACTTTATTAGTGGTTTTAATTTTTTGACGATTTTTTCAAAATTTCATTCGAAAATTTAGGGGGGTTCTGAACATTCGATTGCGTATAAAAACAATAGGCTTCCAGTGTTTACGGATTGTGATTTTTGTACCAAATTTGGCTCGAATCGGTCCATTCGTTCGTCAGTTATCGTCTCCACAGACTCACTGACACACACACACACATACACACATACTTTCACACACACACACACACACACACACACAGACATCACTTCAAAAATGTTTGATTCGTGATCAGGGATGCTTGAAACGTGCTCTCCCGTCGAAAACTCGAATTCGAATTTTCGACCCCGTCACAATACTTTCCTTATACATTATGTATATAAGGAAAGTAATAGGATTTTCTTATAGTAGATACTAATATTCTTTCCAAGATATTGAATTTTCGACAATTAGTCGTCATTTTCATTGATTTAGCATCATTTTTATCCATTTGGCGAGATTTTCATTAATTTGGCAACATTTCAAAAAAGTCGCCAAGTTGGCGACATTCCGCCAAATTCGTCGCCAAAATCTCGCCAAGCGTTATGCACTAAGAAATAAGTTGTTATTACAGCAGATAAATGACTATTGGCGTTCAAATACAAAAGTATTATTCAAAGTATATTTTTTCATGAATGGAACGAGCTAGATCCACGAAAATGATGTCACTCAATTTATCGCATGGTATTACATATGAAAAGTGAACATGTTTCTCAATAGGAATTTTTTTTTATGTGACTTTTTCATAATTTTTTTGAAAAATGTACAATATCTCGAGAACGGTTCATGTTAGCGTTCTAAAATTTATGCTAATCGTTTTCTAATGAAAAATTACATAAGAAATGTCTATTTGCGTAACTTTATTAGCGGTTTTGATTTTTTGACGATTTTTTCAAAATTTCATTCGAAAATTTAGGTGGGTTCTGAACATTCGATTACGTATAAAAACAATAGGCTTCCAGTGTTTACGGATTGTGATTTTTGTACCAAATTTGGTTCGAATCGGTCCATTCGTTCGTCAGTTATCGTCTCCACAGACTCACTGACACACACACACACATACACACACACACAGACATCACTTCAAAAATGTTTGATTCGTGATCAGGGATGCTTGAAACGTGCTCTCCCGTCGAAAACTCGAATTCTCGACCCCGTCACAATACTTTCCTTATACATTATGTATATAAGGAAAGTAAAAATCGAAATTTTTGGCACTTCTAAATGACTGTTAAACTTATTTCCGATGAAAAAATAAAATATGATCGCAAAAGAAACTCTCGAATGTCTGAAATCTTAATCTCGATACCAGCGTTCTATGGACTGAGCTATCTAAGCAAGAGAGAAATTCTCACATTGATAAATTGAGGTTGAGACTTATTTATTTTTTGTCACAAATATTTTGCCCAGTTTCTCTCATGTGTTTATGTGAGTCTCGTTTTACTTTCCATACAATACATGGCCATGCGAAAGGAAAGTATTGGAATCGTGTCGAAAAATAGCAACTCGAGTTTTCGTACGGAACCACGCGTTTCGAACATAGAACACGAAAGAGCTATTTTTAGCGTGACGACTGTGTGTGTGTGTCTACCTGTGCAATGTATGTATCTACTAGAGCTGAAAAACTAACGGGCCAAATTTCACAAAATTAGTCACTTGGGAATTACCCTGGTGCTGATTAGATTACGATACCATTCGGTACAGAAAAGACCCCCCCCCCCCCCCCCCCCACACACACACACACACATTTTTTTTTTTTTTTTTTTTTTTTTTTGCGAAATGGCCCGCAAAAAAAGAATTTATCTACTCTAGCTGAAAATCAATTTGACCCAATTTCACAAAATTTGGAAGATATTACACCTGTGGGACACTCTAGTGTTGATTAGATTTTGGTACGATTCGAAAAGAAAAAATAAAACCTGTGCTTTTTTTTTTTTGGCGAAGTGGCCCGCAAAATTGCCAAAATCTAAAATAAGAGTACGTAGGCTCAAATGTATCCATTAAATGGCTAGTTTATACGTTCTTTTTACGGACGAAAAGAATAAGATCGACTTTTATGGGACTTTAGGACTTTAGGGTTATGGAACTTTAGGACTAACCGTTCTCGAGATATTTTAGTTTTTTTGTATTTTTGCCACGTTGCCTTTGAAAATACGGCCAATCGTCAAATAAAAACGAACATTGAAATAAAGCTGCGAACTGAGTGTGATTTCAAATAATTATCCCTGCTTTAGGACTTTAGGGTTATGGAACTTTAGGACTAACCGTTCTCGAGATATTTTAGTTTTTTTGTATTTTTGCCACGTTGCCTTTGAAAATACGGCCAATCGTCAAATAAAAACGAACATTGAAATAAAACTGCGAACTCAGTGTGATTTCAAATAATTATCCCTGCTATTTCGTGCCATTAAACTCAATTTCACGAATTTTGAGAGAAAGAAAGAGAAAATGAATTTGTGTCTGTAGGGAAAGGCATGTGTTGCCCACATCAGAGTTTTTTAGATCCATGGTATCAAAAACATGGCTCATAACATCGCTCAGGCACCAGTATAAAGTTTATTATGTAGTCTGAATCAGGATGGGAGCCACCTTTCAGACAGATTTCTACTGACCGAGCTATTTGGGCACTGATGGAAATTTAATTTAATTCTCTTCCCGTTTAGATCAAAGCGTGCAGGACCAGGATAATGACGCATAGCAGGGCAATCGCTTTTAAATCCCAAATTTATGGAACAGTGCCGTAACTAGATTTATGGCGCCTTGTGGCAAATAATTTCAAGACGCCCTTTCTCATAATGCATAGTTTTTGGTTCTTAGGCCAAAAATATGCTCATTGCCTCTCTTGTTCGACGCCCTGGAGCTATTGCTCCGTCCGGCTCCATGACGGTACGCTATAGCTATATACCTGAGAACCCAGACAGTCCAGCTCATTCGAGGGTATGAAGAAGTTGAATGAACGGCCGAGAAGGAGATTAGCTATATACCTGGAACTATTGCTCCGCCCCGCTTCTTGACGGTATGCCATAGCTATATACTGGAGCTATTCCTCCTTTCCGCACCATGACGGCACGCCATAGCTATATAGAGAACCCAGACAGTCCAGCTCATTCGAGGGTATGAAGAAGTTGAATGAACGGCCGAGAAGGAGATTAGCTATATACCTGGAACTATCGCTCTGCCCCGCTTCTTGACGGTATGCCATAGCTATATACTGGAGCTATTGCTCCGTTCCGCTGCATGACGGCACGCCATAGCTATATACCTGAGAACCCAGACAGTCCAGCTCATTCGAGGGTATGAAGAAGTTGAATGAACGGTCGAGAAGGAGATTAGCTATATACCTAGAACTATTGCTCCGCCCCGCTTCTTGACGGTATGCCATAGCTATATACAGGAGCTATTGCTACGTTCCGCTCCATGACGGCATGTCATAGCTATATACCTGAGAACCCAGATAATCCAGCTCATTCGAGGGTATGAAGAAGTTGAATGAACGGCCGAGAAGGAGATTAGCTATATACCTGGAACTATTGCTCCGCCCCGCTTCTTGACGGTATGCCATAGCTATATACTGGAGCTATTGCTCCGTTCCGCTTCATGACGGCACATACCTGAGAACCCAGATACCGTCCAACTCATTCGAGAGTATGAAGCAGTCGAATGAACGGCCGAGGAGATTAGCTATATACCTGGAGATATTGCTCCGTCTCTCTCCATGACGGTAAGCTACATCTATATATAATTCTCTACTATATTTGTAGCTTTTCAGATTTTCCTGAAGACTCCCCTGTGACAGAAGACTGAAATTTTGCATACTTATATTATCAATTAAGGGACAGAACTTAATTGAGCCGATTTTAATCAAGACGACCAATTTCGACCCTAAACAACACACATTGTTAATCAAAATAAAACTTAAAATATAAAATTGTTAGTTTTTTTTGTCTAAATACAATTTACATATAGAATAGCCAATTTTGTCTCATTTCTTTGGAATTTTTGGGTGATTTGTTTGGGATTTGTTTTAAAACATCTCACGACGCGGATACAATGAAAGAAATGTGACGGAGATGAAACAGAAGTATGAAACGGAAGTATGAAACGGAAATGACATATTTTTTATGCATGCGTTGATGAAAACCATTCTTATAATTTGACGGTCCAGGTCGATTGACGTCGGCGACAAATTAGGTGATCTTGGCTATAAATTTAGCAAAATATGACTAACTTATAGACATTTGTCAAGTTTTAGAATCTTCTCTAATTTTGCAGATTGGCTAAGAACTTCATAAGTTTGGCTAAGAACATCATAAGTTATGTGTTTTTAACAGAACTTTCCACAGAGGGTAGTTAAGATCGTCAGTTGGTTTTCATCGTGATATGAGTTAAAAGTGTCCACTGAATTCAAAACAGAACTCAATATGTAATATTTCTTTCGACTATATAACTTTTTAGGCTGTATTATAAAACAATCCAGTTATAAAAGTGCAAAATAATATCTTTTTTAGATCTGTGACATTTGCGCATCCACATCTACGTTATACGCCAGTATGCGCTAATAGCTTGCGCCAATAGAGTGACTACAAACGTTTCATCGCCATTAAATTTGTCGTTCGTGTCCGATTCAGATAAAATAAACTGCATTCTATTTATTTATCAAAAATAGTACATAATTAAAATAAATAAATAAAATATCGAAATTTTCCCTATGCACCTGTACCCATCGAAATATGTGAAAGAAATGCTGCTTATAACGAGTCTATAACAAGTAACAGAGTTACCATTTTTTTTAAATTTTTTATTCTGATATTGAGAATGATACAAACACTGTGAAATATGAATGAGAAAACCTAGTGGAGACTGACACTTCATACACTTCTTTTTTGTCACACCAATAATTGGTGAAAACTAATAACACGCTTCAACTAAGCGAATACCAGACAAAAAACAGCAATCCATATTCAGTTTCGTCACCCATCGCTTGTGAACATCGGGATTAAAATCGGCGTAGGCGGATTTAAAAACTGCCGAAGGCAGAACACACAAGAGTTGACATAATAAAACAGATGATCGCTCACAGTGTAAACAGTAATCTAAGTGTCAAAACTATGGTTATGGGTTTGAAATGTTACATTATTTTTTCGGAATCAAGTCGGGCGTGGATGTTCGAAATTGTAGCATTAACGCAAAACAATGATTCTAAGGAAACAGATCAGTTAATCCTAAACGCCTTTCGTGGAGATTTAGATGAATCGGCAGAACAGGCTTTTCTATTATTTTCAGCAATGTTTCGGCATTTTTATTTTCTTACACTGTAATGTTGTGATGTCATCAGCAATACTGAAACGAACTCTTAAAATTATAAATTTAAAAATTGTCATTAAAACCTTGTTATTTCAAATAATTCATACTAATTACTTTCCTTATATACATAATGTATAGGGAAAGTAATGTGACGGGGTCGAAAATTCGAATTTGAGTTTTCGACGGGAGAGCACGTTTCAAGCATCCCTGATCACGAATCAAACATTTTTGAAGTGATGTCTGTGTGTGTGTGTGTATGTGAAAGTGTGTGTGTGTGAAAGTATTATGTGTGTGTGTCAGTGAGTCTGTGGAGACGATAACTGACGAACGAATGGACCGATTCGAACGAAATTTGGTACAAAAATCACAATCCGTAAACACTGGAAGCCTATTGTTTTTATACGCAATCGAATGTTCAGAACCCCCCTAAATTTTCGAGTGAAATTTTGAAAAAATCGCCAAAAAATCAAAACAGCTAATAAAGTTACGCAAATAGGCATTTCTTATATCATTTTTCATTAGAAAACGATTGACATAAATTTTAGAACGCTAACATGAACCGTTCTCGAGACATTGCACATTTTTCAAAAAAATTATCAAAAAGTTATATAAAATAAAAAGAAATTTCCTATTGAGAAACATGTTCACTTTTGATATGTGCGACCACCATTTTGACCATGCGATAAATTGGGTGACATCATTCTCGTGGATCTAGCTCGTTCCATCCATGAAAAAAGATACTTTGAGTAATACTTTTGCATTTGAACGCCAATAGTCATTTATATGATGTAAGAATAACTTATTTCTCCGTCCATAACACTTGGCGAGATTTTGGCGACGAATTTGGCGGAATGTCGCCAACTTGGCGACATTTTTAATTGTTGCCAAATTAACAAAAATCTCGCCAAATTGACAAAAATGACGCTAAATCAATGAAAAGGACGACTCATTGGAGAAAATTCAATGTCTTGGAAAGAATATAAGTATCTACTATAAGAATAACATTTTTTTTAACTGTAAAAGTAGTAAATTCATTGCATTATATAAGGAAAGTCATGTGTTGCACACATCAGATTTTTTTAATTATCCTCATTTAATTTAAGCATTCTTTATTAAATTAATATTCTACATTGGGATATTCAGTTACTTGTTCAGGACAAGTTTAGGTCTTATTCTTTTAATATCGTGTATGGAGCGCTGAATCCTATGATATTGTTCTGGCTAACCGATATTCAGATCAGCAACGGAATTTAAGCCCACGAGCGCGTGTCATATTTTAGTGCCCCCCCCCCCCCCCCCCAACTCTCAATAAAGTGTTCAGATGACGCCGATTTTTTTTTTTTGGGGGGGGGAGACTCTGGTTGACATATAACTATTATATAGAACAGTGTTTTCAAATCTTAGAACGATCGCGTACCCTTTTGAGATTATATTTCATTGACGTATTCCGCAGAAATAGTTCCAGGAAAGTAGTTTTAATAATACAATCAATATTTTATTATCTGCAGATTGTAGATTAGTAGATTTTGCTAACAGTAGACATCAAGTTTGATCTTCCGACGCCGCCTAAAATTATCTCCATGCGCACGCAGTGTATGGGGCATGATGTTATATCTACGAGTCTGAAAGTCTATCCAACAGGTGATAGGTCAGGGGAAAGACAGCACGGCTTGTGTGGTTTCCTCCTGCACTAGCTATCAGTTTAACACTAGAACGACGGAACCGCATAATTACTTTGAGAAACGATTCCTCCAAAACGGCTAATCCCAGCCCATTGAAATTTTATGACTTTTCTTATTTTCTTAAAGTTATTGAAAAAACAGAAGAAAATTATTCTAGGTTTTATAATAAGAGAACAAATCAACGATCTTCGCAGAACGACGGCAGCGGTCAAAATGACCGCTAGAGCGATTTCACACGATAATGCAATCTGACTGCGGCGTTTCGCTACTGTAAGCCGTAAGAATGATTGAATCAGCTTTTTAACATTATTCGGCGTGTTTCAAAAACGAACAACGGCTGTGCCCGTTCTGGATGTAAATTATTGAATACAATTTTGGCGCGATGTCTCGTGGGAAGACTGACTACTGATGAGTGTCTAGCACTTTTGCAGCAACTTAGCGAGAATTCCAGTGATGACGGCGGTGATAGTGATGCAGATTTTGTAGTTTCTGATAAAAATGAAATTGCAGAGTACAGAGTCAGCTCCTCAGAGGAGCAAACAGACTCCGACCATAACGATACGTTCAATTCAACTAGCCTTCAACGCAATACCTCTACTTCAGCAAATCTTCGAGCCAAAGATGGTACCGAGTGGAAAATATTGCATCAAAGTACCGCTATTTCCGGGAGATTTGGTTCTCAAAACGTTGTGAAAAAAAAGGCTGGCCCAACTCCGAACTGTGCATCAAGAACGCTTATTGCAAAAAATGTGTCGAAGAAACATCCTAAATTCTGTAACTATGATGTTTCGGTTTTGAATTAAAGGTATGTTGTATTTTTTCTATTGCGGTCCAATTGACTACTGCCCGTCGTTCTAGGCAGCTCAAAATATCCGTCGTTCTAGGCAGTTCAAAATATCCGTCGTTCTAGGCAGTTCAAAATATCCGTCGTTCTAGGCAGTTCAAAATATCCGTCGTTCTAGGCAGTTCAAAATATCCGTCGTAGGCAGTTCAAAATATCCGTCGTTCTAGGCAGTTCAAAATATCCGTCGTTCTAGTGTTAAATTACATGGTACGATCCTCGTCGTCGAAACAGATAGCTTACACCTTTGGGTATGTCGGAAGGTCTGGGTAGGAAAATATATATATATCACATTGTTTTATTAATATTATTATTAATTTCTGTCAAGCAATGTTTTTCTGGGACTAGGTATGTATATCTCGCTTATTTTAAACATAATAATTAGCTTAAAGCTTCCCGATTTTTTTATTTTAAGCCATTTGTTATCCTTGGCGACAAATTTAGCGCAATATCACCAACTTGGCGACTGTTGGGGAAGAATCTGCAGAGAAAGTCATAGATTGCCTTTCAACAAAACCCGTAGAGGAGGTGGCGTACCACGACAAATTCCCGGACCCGTGAGGCCTACAGACCCTGGTCTGGATTAATAAAGAAAACGTTCTATACACAGGTTTTTTTTTTCTGTTTTCGGGATTATTGTTTTATCGGGGTTCGGGCATGCTTTTGGTAGGCCTGCTGCTTATATCAGACTGTTTTTAATTTTCGATTTAATTTTAAATATTAGACTGGCGTAAAAAAAATCAATAAATACTCATTATTGACATTAAATGAGAAAAGAAAACTAGCTATTCAAATGATGCAAAAATAAATCATCCTGTTTAAAATTTGCATGGCAAACATCTTTAGCGGTAACCCAGAGGCATAATAAATATTGAGTTTAAAAGAATGCTAACCACAAACAAAAGAAAACGTAGACACGGTATAGACTCACAGACAAAGTCAATATTACCTTGGAAGATGAACAAAACTGCTGCACAGGCGATAAAGGCAAATAACTGTGGGTGTCAAAAATCGATTCTCCGCGAAGGCAAACAACGACAAAGCTATAGCTCAATTCTCGCTGATGACGTATGAGATATAATATGTCCAAATACGTTTTTTAACTATAAAACTATTATCATTCTCCTGCCTGTAGGGGAAGTTCCTAAAGTTGAGGATCGCGTTCCCATGGCAGAAAACAACGTCTAAGGATCAGTGTCCCGCTAATCACTCGCTTGTCAATGGAATCTGCTGTTTGAATATTTATAAGCAGAGCGATAATTTAAGATTTATATCTTGCAACTTCCTTGGTCCATCAAAGGAAAGTTGTCGTCTATTCGAGATAAACTTAAATTACGTCATTATGCATAGAAAGTGATGTGTAATGGTAAAGAAAGCAAAACACTAATCCTTTTTCAATTGAAAAATGCTTAGACTACTTTTAGTTAAAGAGCAGAATCTTGCCAATTACAATGGCTTGCTGCGATAAACACTTGCAACTTGAACATATTTACAAGATAGTTTACATAATTTGATTGCACAAGAAGTTCTGTCTGGAAACATCGTAAATGGGAAACTTCAGTTACCTTCATTGATATGCCGTTCATTTTCCACCTCGCGCGGGCCACATATCCGGAACACAAAACTTATTCCGACACATTAATGTTGAATCATTTAACTAGGATCAGTCGTATTTGCTTAAGTTTAAAAGCAGGAAAAAGTACCGGTATATTATGATAAAAATTGCTACTAGTGACATAAACCGTCACGTAAGACTAACTTATCTGAAAAGAACTTTTAACCTTCATTTCAGTAATTGACTCAGATCAAGACTTTGTATCCGATGCTTCGACTAAACCGTAGACTGGATAAATACGAACTTACGACCATCCATAATCCTGTTCGATGTCGATAACCAAGACAAGATAATGATATTTTCGTAGTGAATCTCTTATATATACTGGGATGGGTACGTACCGGAATACTACGTTGTCCGGGGTTCAACCTAAATTATGCAAATGAGTTTGTATACGCGTCGAATATTCAATTTGAATAAAGACTTCTGCTGAAAGAACGATGTGAGTTACTCTCGAGAATGAAGTAATTGGTTCAAAAATAAATTTGAATTTATGAATATCGTTCAGGGGAATAGTGAATCACTATGTTTACATTCTTCCAGCAGAATCAACTTGCTATGTGCAACCATTTTGCCTCTATTCAATATAAATTCAATTCTAAAGTGCATATAATTTTAGTTGCATCAAAAGCTTTATCGCAATGAAAATAAAACACTTATCTTTTCCAGTTTCGTACCCAAGTTATTCTTTTAAAGTATTTAGTGAAAATTATCTAGAAGTTTTTATGTTCAAGGTGGTAACAGCTTAAGTGATGCCAAAGAATTGAATGTATTTGATCTAACTGCCTGTCACATAACTTTTTGTGATACTATTAACATCCACAGCGCAGTTCGAATTATTACTTCCCGAATACTATATACTGCCATCATTGTCTTGTGTACTAGCATTGTTTTTCTTCTCACATAATAAAATAAATATTTGTGTGTGTCGTCCAAAGCTAGAAAGTTAAGCGTCGTATGGCTACGAAATTTGGAACATAGGTACTTCAGGACCCGGGACGATGCGCCTTTGCGAGATATTTTTAAAATAAGGATTAGTGTTTTTTTTGTTTAACCCGATTTCGAGCAATTCTCACACATATCGGTTCTTTAGAGACCGAAAATATTCACAGATTTTTCGTCTTAACATCATCGGAAAGATCAATGACCGTTTTTGATGTTTGAACCAAATCCGTAGGAGAATTTCTTCATATTTATGCATTTCTTTTAAATAGATCAAGTTTTCGTTCTATAGGTTAGCTGATACTTTCGCCGCGCCCCAAAAAGTAAGATTTGAAAAATTTTATAATTTGGCAAAAAGTTTTGAGCATTCTAACAAAAAAAAAACCATTTTTGAATTAATACATTATTTTATTTTTGGGGATTTTGTAGGCGAACGCATAAAATTCAGATTATCGATTCTGCAAATGAAGCCCGGCATATGGGCCAAATTTTATGAGAAGAAATTAGCAATTTTCAGAAATCTGAAGTTTTTGAGTTTATGTAAAGTTTGTTAGTCGTCTTTTACTGCCGCAACCACTTTTGGATGTACTTTGCAATTTTGCATGTACTTTGCAATTTTGCATGTACTTCTGATTTCCGCTTTTTGACTCATAAAAAGTTTCTATTTGACGAATGGCTTCCAAGATATCTCTTGTGTTCGATATTAATTCTAATTGATCATTTTCATTTACTGAGAGACGAAAAAATGACGAGAAACATATCCAGTATAAAATGATCCTATTATATTAGAACACAAAATGATGACTTATTTATTTTTAAGTAATATCCGTAAATAATTATTTTTAAATAATATCCGAGAGATCCAATAATTTTATGATGGTATAACCAAGGCAAAAGAACGTTATTCTTATAGAGCTCAAGAGGGAACTTCAGAATTTTGACGTAATAGCCGATAAGGTTGTTATGACCGCGTTTGAATG
The DNA here is from genome assembly GCA_951213105.1 of Amaurobius ferox. Taxonomy (NCBI): domain Eukaryota; kingdom Metazoa; phylum Arthropoda; class Arachnida; order Araneae; family Amaurobiidae; genus Amaurobius; species Amaurobius ferox. Next base: position 95,204,140 of record OX578148.1, read on the forward strand.
TACTCAGACTGTTCGACAGGCACTTAGCATAAAATGGAGCGCAATTTATAGTTCTGTTATAATGGAAATTACGGTCAGTAAAACAGTATTTTATCTCCAATCACAGTATGCTTCCTTATTTTCAACGTTTTCAGATATTTTACTCTAAACCACAATTATTAATAAATATATTTTCAATAGTTTGATTATAAGAATAGCTAGCAGACGACGTCGGAATTTGAAGCGCAACTCTGTCACCATGGTTATAAATGGAATAAAGTACTGTATAAAAAGTTAAATAAAAAAATTAAAAAAACCTATCTGCTATAAATGTAAATTAAAATATTTCAAAATTGGTTTACTGTGTACCAATAGAGTTAATAGGACAATATGCGATTTTTTTTTCTATGCATGATGCAGTATAAAATCGAATTTTGAGTGTTTAGCCTTTCTCGAATTATAGTTATAAGAATATAAAAACAAAAATTTCCAAGATTTATAATCATTTCGAGCAAAATTCCAAGATTTTAAAAATTTACCGCTTTTTATACGTCAAGTCCTAAGTGTGAGCGAAATTTCAAGTTCACCTTTAACAGTTTGGGCTTAATCAGTCAGTGTCACCCAGCCGTATGATGTAGATATCTTTTTAAATAATTTAGAATATTTTTGAAAGAAGAACTTGCAATCTTTGAAAAATATATCATCTTTTAAATCTAATACTGACTGTGATATAAATGGACACATGGAATATTGAATCAGTCAGTGTCACCCAGCTGTATGATGCAGATGATATTTTTAAATAATTTAGAATATTTTTGAAAGAAGAACTTGCAATCTTTGAAAAATATATCATCTTTTAAATCTAATACTGACTGTGATATAAATGGACATATGGAATATTGAATCAGTCAGTGTCACCCAGCTGTATGATGCAGATGTATTTTTAAATAATTTAGAATATTTTTGAAAGAAGAACTTGCAATCTTTGAAAAAGATACCATCTTTTAAATCTGATACTGACTCTGATATAAATGGACATATGGAATATTGAATCAGTCAGTGTCACCTGTCACCCAGCTGTATGATGTAGATATCTTTTTAAATAATTTAGAATATTTTTGAAAGAAAAACTTGCAATCTTTGAAAAAGTTACCATCTTCTAAATCTGATACTGACTGTGATATAAATGGACATATGGAATATTGAGAAGACGCACTCGCGATATTTTATAATGCTTTTTGCAAACATTTTCAGTTATGACAGAGACATGACAAACACTTTCGACCCAAAGAATGTGAACCCCAAACAAAAGACACCCTAGACACGGCACGCACTCGACGGAAAAGTCAATATTATCTCTCAGAAATGCTGCTAAGAGAGATAAAAGTAAATAACAGTGGGTGTTAAAAATCAATTCTTGACAAAGTCAGGTAGCGACAAGGGTGACATAATATTCGCGCTTTTCAAAGTTCTAACGTAGGCAGCATGTGATTTTCTGTGTTGACTCAAACTTGTTTTTCCGGCTTTTGTTAGGTATGGTAATTGAAATCAAATATTTTCGGTTTATCACGTAATTTTTTTGTGACGTTGAGCAAGGAACCCGATTGGTTGCTTTAAGAACCCAGACCATTCAACTCACCTATTGAGTATTGAGTATTTAAATGCACGGTCGGGAAAGGATATCTTCAGTATATGAAGATACACAGCCATAATATACAGCTTGGTCCTCATCCCCGAGCGTGCTGTATTTAATTAGGTCTTTGAAAAAAGTAACAATTGAAGAATAAATATGAGTTAAACAAACAGTTTTACACATTAGAATAGAATGATCTTTACAGGTACGTCCAACTCGGCACGGTTAGGAAAGAAGGTTATTGTGAATGACAAAATTGCTGGAAAAACAAAAATTTAAATTTGAATACGCAAAAGCGAATCTAGAACATAATATTAGGAGGATAATTTAGAGAAAATAATTTCGAAATAAAATTTAGAAATATACAACAACAACAAAAAATGAATGTGAAGAAAGAGGGGGGAAAAAGCCAAAAAGAAGAAAATGAAGGAAGACCGTATATAGAAACAAAATTTTAGAATAAAAATTCGGAAAAGTAATTGATAAATTATATGATAAATCAAATATTTTCGGTTAATCGCGTAATTTTTTGTGACGTTGAACAAGGAATCCGGTTGGTTGTTGAGTCTAGATGACTTACGGAATCTCTGCTTGTAGGAAAATAATATATAATGACGGGTGTAATTGCCCCTTATGAGAATACAAATTATTTGTATTTTCTTGAATGATGCAGATATAAAAATTGGGTGACTAACAATGTTTCAAAGCAGTTATGAGCTCCCTTTAACTGGTCAGACACAGCGTGTACTTATTGAAAGATTAAATATACCTGCGAAATAAAGATAAAAAAAATAAAAGATTAAATACCATACTTTCGATAAGTACACACTGCTTGACTTGGGCGCGGTAGCCCATTGGTTAGCGCGCTGCAGTTGCACTCGGTAGGCCCGGGTTCGATTCCAGCCACTGCCAAAACTGCCGCCGTGTTCATGCGGAGTACGATCACGTTAAACATGTGGGTCCGAAAGTCCTTCCGAGAGGTTGGTGGTAGGGGAAGGAGGGTACGGTCCCTGTTGATGCCTCCCCCACTGGGTTCCGGTCTAAATTGGGTGGCACTTCCCGACCGTCCAAACAGTTACCTTACACCTTTCTGGTAGGTCGGACGGTCTGGGTTTCAACAACAACACTGCTTGACTTGAGGAATGGGGCTTATACAGTACTTTTTACTTTCCCTGCAATACCTGGTAATGTATAGGGAAAGTATTTGAATCATACCAAAAATCGCAACTCGAGTTCGACTAACTAGGAAAAACTATTTTTAACATGACGTCTGTCTGTGTAATGTATATATCCACTCTAACTCAAAAACTAATGGACCAAATTTCATAAAATTTGGTAAGTCACTTGTGTGTGATCCTGGTGCCGATTTGTTTTTGGTACGATTAGGGATAAAAGAACCCGCATTGTTTTGCGAAAAAAAAGTTTAACACGTTTTGGTCAACCTAGAACACGAATAATATATTTCTAGAGCAGTGCCTGTGTGTATGTATGTATTTCTAGGTCAGTGCCTTAGTGTTATGTATGTATTCAATTTAGTTCGAACACTATCAATATTTTTCATAAAACACTTTTATAAAATTTGTTTTTTAATTTTTTGTTCATAAATTTTATTAAGCTTAAATTTTATTAATTTTATGAAGTTTTGTTCATAATTTTATTTTGTTCATAAATTTTTTGTTTATAAATTTTATTAAGTATAAATTTTATAAAAAATTTTTAAGTTTTGTTCATAAATTTTATAAAGTTTATATCTGGTCTAAAGTAAGTTACTCTGGTATAAATAAAATTTTGGTACGATTGCGAAAAATAGAACTCGCCATTTTTTGAAATTAGCATTTGTCTGGCTAAAAATGGAAATAAAAGTAATCCTAAAAAGGGCGAACATTTTACGTTCTCTTCTATAGTTTTATAGCATGGAAATTGTGGTATGTAAAACACCATTTCACTTCCAATCACTGTATGTTGCCATCTCGTCCAACGCTTTCCGACAAATCAATATGTATTCTTATTTTTCAATTCTTTGTAAAAAATAGTCAACAAACAATTTTAGTATTTGAAACGTAATTCGGTTACCATAGTTACCATAATTGAATAGAAAACTATAACAAAATTAATTGATGTCATACAAAGGAAATTGTCTGCTGTAATTATAAATGAAAATATCTCAAGAACGACTGATTGTACAACCATGGAGTTAATCAAGAGAATTTAAGATTTTTTTTTCTGCGCAGGATGGTATAAAAAATAATTTTTTTTGCGTCGAGATCATCGCAAATTATAGCTGAAACAATGTTAGATCTAAAAATTCCTCGATTTATAAATTTATCGAACAAAATTTCAAGGTTTAAGATTTTATTTTCATTTCTTATAGGCCAGCGTGTTAGTTCAGACTGTGTTATGTGTCCCTTAGTCAGTTAGGCTTATTTAGCTGTTGTATGTATATGCTTGTTTTGCGTGCATTATTTATAAAAAAAATAATTTGAGTTATGGTTTGGGTATAAATTGGGCTAGGAAGAAAAGGATGAGGAAGCGTTACTATAGACACATTTTTAATAACAGCCACAGCAGATTACAGAACATCAACTCAAGAACACAAAGATATTGATTCCATGCATATGACAGCAACTGCAGCTTGGGTAACGCTAAAAAGAAGCAGCGCCATCTATTCGCAGTGTCGACAAAAACGACAAGAGAGTGGTAGTTAATTTAAAACATTTACAACAGAAATTAAAACACTCTTCAAGCTAGGTTGAACAGTTCTTGATCGCATTATCTTAAAAAGTTCAAAACCGCCAAATGAAAAAAGAGATAATTATAACCGCAAATTCGATGCAGTTTCAAACACGCAACCATTACATATGTTATTTTGTGCAGTGACAGTTAAATTAATGAATATAATGAAAAACGAATTTCAGTAAAATGTAATTACGAAATAATTGAGCGTGAAATTCCTTGATGAAAATGATGCCATCTCTAGAAAATGAAATTGAAAATAAACGGTATTACATAAGAAATTAGAGATACATACGTTCCCTGAAGAATTTCTACCTCATTATTTTATATTCAGCTTTTTCTATATTTTATTCATGAATGCAGAGCGTTATGATTTAGGAGAAAGAAAAAGAGAGTATTGAAAAGGACGAGACGGGCATAAATTCTAAATTCCAGGAATATGTGGATTGGGAAAAGAGAGCGAGACACAGTGTGCTAAAAATAGATTTTCTCGATTTTTCGAATTTATAATGAAGGCAGAGAGGTGTATGTTGATTCCAATAAGGAGCATAAATGTAACAGGAAGTTTCAGCGAGAAGTTATGTAAGTATAACTAAATGAAAGTTTACCAAACTTTTTGGATTGATTTATTTAAATTATTCTTGTTTATCTGAAATCAGTGTGTAGATTTTGAAATAAATAAATAAATAAATAAATAAATAGCTCCCAATTATTGTTTTCCTTTTTTGGAAAAATATTCTGAATTTCCGAAAATAATAATGAACAACATTGCATGAAAATAATAATGCAACGTTCGAAAATAATAATGAAACGTGCATTTGCAACGTTTCAACTTAAGTATGTATTAAAGTATATTTTATTCTACAGATTACTTAAAATTGTATCAGACTTTACGTACTGAGAAAGATAATCCATGAAGAAATAAAGATTTGATGTGGACAGCACATGACTTCCCTACAGACTCAAATTTCTTTTTCATCATGTATTCCGTAATGGATTAATTTAGGTTTTATCGTATAACTACAGGGTTCCTAGGAAAGGCCTTAAGCGTGCTAATAACATTGTAAGAGAAGGGTCTATGAGTATATACGTTAGGAATATCCAGTAGCATTGCCCGAAAAAAATATTTTGTAAGGGGAAATAACAAAACATCTTGTTTTCTATTTCTTCAGTGGGTTCTGATGTGCCTCTGTGGGGTTATAGCCTCCCAGATTATCCACACGCCACTGGGTCCGGCCACACAGATAGCTACCATATGCCTTAGGGTTGGTCGTGTGGTCTGGGGTTTCGACACGCCACTGGGTATATCTAAAGTAAAGTGACAATGCGTGATCAAATAAAAGTGATTGCAGCATCCCTAGCGAAGAATTAAAAAAGTTAGGATAACGAACTCGATAACAAATTCCACTGCCTTTCAAAACTCGCCAGTTGGCAGTATTTCGCTAAATTTGGCGCCAAAGTCAGGTAACCCGTACCTTCACATAATACTAAAGGTTGCCTGTAAATGTGTTTTCTCCCTGTTAAAAGATGGCATGCCAAAAAGCATTTTACGCATTCCTAGCAGTATGAAGATAGGAATGCGTAACCTATTGTCACTGTGAAATAAGTTACAAAAGAAGAAAAAAAATATTTTCCAGGAGATTTTATTTTTAGCGATTATTCTGCAGGCGATGATTTTATAGATACAGAAGCACAAGAGAACGGTAATGCCATTATTGCTGATAATACGTCTGATGAATCCGAAGAAACAGAAATTGATTTAAAAAAAGGAAAGAAAATATCAAACATTGCCGCGGCGAACATCTAAAATTTGAGTGGTTATTTTGAAGAGCAAGCACAATGTTAGATGCAGTAACAATTTAGATGCAATAGGAAAAGTGTTATTCAATTGTGTTGCAAATTCAAATATCAAAATAAATTTACAATTTTTTTTTTCTACGTAAATAAAAGAGCAATACATTTCTTCAACTGTACTATAATGATTTTTTGTTTCACAATAGTCAGATAAGTCATTCTTATTGTTTGTCTTATGCCTAAACTCTTTAACGGTAATTGCGAATATAGGTTATAACGAATATTTTCCCTGTACCTTGCTACTTCACTATATACGGGCACCACTGCATACTTAATCGCATTTATTTTAATTTCAGATTTTGTCTATTTTTGCTGGTTGTTTCTAAAGAAAGATCGGTTCAATTCCCCCCCCCCCCCCTCGTATCAAAATCTAATCAACAACAGGATGACGCATAAATGACGTAATAGCCGAATTTTATGAAATTTTGGCGTATATTTTTTTATTTAAAGTGCATAAACGCATTGCACACACACACATTTTCGTGTGTTTTAGACTGACCATAATGCATGAAAATGTCAAAAACTCGAATTCTAATTTTCAAACCCATTTCAATATTTTCCCTATGCATAATCATGTATGTAGGGAAAGTAAAAATATTTTTGATAGTGAAAAATTAGGAATTATGTTATCGAATCTGGAGACTTGATTGAGGATTTGAGATGATTTTCCATTGCACTGCGCATGCGTGGAAGACATGCGTGACGAAGTGAACTTATCATATCCTTAGATTTTCTTCGCAGAAAGGAGCTGTAAATCTTTTATGACAACGTTAAGTATGTATGCATGCATGCATGCATGCATTTGTTGGTGCCAAACAACAGTTCACAGAATAACCCAATGGTTATCTATAATGCTAAAAATACACAAATCCAGTATCTTCTAACAAAATACTATTCGTAGGAAGACCAATAGCGCTTAGATATTACAGAACCTCTAAATAATCTTACATAATAAAAGATGTGTGTGTCTGTGCTCTCTGCGGGAAATATAAGCGTCGTACGACCATGAAACTTAATACACAGGTGCTTTTGGACCAGGGAAGGTATACCTCGGCGATATTTTTTTTCAAATTCGAATTACTTTTCAGTTATTTTATGTTTTAGCATGCTTTTGAGCCATATTCATACAAATCGGTTTCTTAGTGACCAAAAACATTATCACAGAGTTTCCATCTTGACACCACTGGCGAGATCGAAGAACGTTTTTTCCCAACGATATTCGAACTGCATCCGTAGGACCTTCATATTTATTTATTTTTTTAAAACTGCATAGAAATTTGTATTTTTTTATGTTATGTGACACTTCTTTAGTCGTATCCAAAAAACTAAGATTAGTTCTATTAGAAATCAATTCTACAGCTAGGCAAAATGTTGGGTGTATATCTTCGCATTCCAACAAATTTTGGGTCATTTTTTTAAGGTGTAAGGACCTGTAAGATTTTCAATGTTCCAGCATGAAGTTCTGTACATTTTTGGACCTGCCGACTGTGCATGATAACCGGATGCAGAGAATTAAGCCACGCCTACGCAAGAGGGAATCCTTTTGGTGGATTGTTAATTTTATTTTATTTTATTTTATTTTTTTAGCTTTCAACGTTTGGGAAGTCGTGCTATTTTCGCTTAAACTAAGGATTTCGAATTTCTGCAGTGAGTTGGATTGAAACTGATGTAGTGATTTGGATACTGAGTGGTATTATTTACTTAGTGGGCGGTTATTTAGGACCCGGCCAACACCGGGTAATTCGTTCTAGTAATCTATAAAGGTCGTTAAAGGAATCCGCTCCTTAGATATTCTAAATATATGTATTTATGTATTTTACTAGTTTTTTTTGGCCTGTCACCTTACAGTTCTTTTTTAGCGGTTATTAAGAAAAGACACTGTTTGACACGAGGAAGAGAGATCAAAATAATTGTAGCCACCTAATTTCTATATGCCTGATTTCTTTAAGGAAGTATAGGAAAGTTTTATTCTCACTAGCAGTAGTTTTATTTATTGTGCTAAATGTTGTTGTTTTACCATGGATCAATTGTGTTTAACTGTTACTAAATTGCTCGTTGTTAAATTACTCTTTAGTCATTTTAACTTAAACTATGGAGACAATGCCAATAATTTTTTTTTTAAAGATATTATGAGTTTTTCGTTGATTATGTAAAAAGGACAAAAATGAAGATTGTGAGTTTTGTAGGTAGACTACTTATATAAAGAAAAAAGAAAAGGGTGAAGGCGATGAAAAAAATAAATAAAATGCACAACATTGCATTCATTAGTCTTGCAATGGAAAACGAAATTTAAATTTCAATGCCATTTTTATTTATGTAATTGCCAGAACCACGAAAACAGTCTGAGAGTGTACTTTGTGTGAGCATCATTTATTTATACAGTTGCACCTTCAAAAGGATTGCGGCAGACTATTTAAACAACGTTAGACGCAGCGTAGGAAACAATTGGTGTGTAAACAGGGTATACCTTGACAATCCGGTGCTTTGCGCATTGAAAAGCGGAAATGTTTAAAACGAACGGTATAGTTGGCATTTCCTATTTTGAAGCATGCAACCAAAGTAATACAGGAATTTGACGAATAAAATACCTTTATACAAACACACACACACACACACACACACACATATATATATATATATAGTATACCCTATTAGAAATATTTCCGATTCATATATATATATATATATATATATATTTCCAATATAATCCCAATATTGGGCAAATATTAGGGTTACATTGGCCTCCAATATTGGCTATTATTTTCATTACAATATTACGCCAATATTGGTGTTATATAGAAAATATTTGCGTAATATTGTCCCAATATTTTAAGCTAATATTGGTTCAATTCCGTCAAAATGTCCCCTTGTTTATATTGGTCTAATATTGCAGCCAATTATAAGCCAATATTGTATTGCTACTATGGTATATATATACATTCTGGAAGCTTCTCTACCTCCTTCATTCAGTTACGACTGCTTCGCACTTATGTGTAGTAAGGGATCCTACCTCAAGGATAATGGTAATACTTGATTTCCTATTTTATTTCATCTTTTTTATTCAATTCTTCCTATTTTTTTCTTCTTTTTTATTCAATTCTTCCTCATGATTTCGTTGATGAATCATAGGAATATAAGAGAGTATTTTGTTTGGGTTTTAGAGGCAATGAAATTATTCGTTTATTTCGGATAAAAGAATGGGAGCAACTAACGAGTATTTTGTATTCAGATTTGTATGAAAAATATATATCAAATAGAAAATAAATATTTCTTTTATTCCTGAAAAAAGTAGATTTCTGTGTTGAATAGGTGATTTTTGGTGAATTTTTTTCGAGAGTTAGGCTTAGAGTAAAAAATGTGCCGTCTTTTGGGACCAGTTCGGAAGCGAAACGCTCCGTCCTTTGGGCCGCGACAGCTCCGGAATGCCGCCGTCGCGAAAGGGTTAATGCTTGCAGTCTGTTGTATTGGTATTTATAGTAACTTGCTATTGCCAATTCTGAAACAAGCATGTGTCTGGGTTAATTAGAGCTAGATGCATACACTTGAAAATGTGTCTAGTCTAATTAATCTTCATAATTAATTCATTGCTGAATATTTCTTTTTTCGGCATTGTGGCCGTGGTTCAACTGTTTTGTTGATTTTAATATTTCGTTATTACTTGATTTGGTTATTATATCTTTCTAATTATATATATATATATCTAAATAAAACCTATAGGAGTGCATATATAGTGCATGAAGATCAGAACAATATCTATAAATACAACATCCAACTAGGGGTTGTATAATAAATAACGCGCATTCAATTCAACCTTAATTAGTTAATGGATGATGATATGCAAAAAGTAACGAGAGATGGCAGGGAAAGTTGTCCATTGGAGGAATTGGGAAAGAAAATGAATCAATGAATAGTATATCTGCCTGAAATGCTTTCAGGGGCACATTCTATACAGATGCACTAAAATCCGTTGTTTCTATATTGTTGCACATAACACGTGGTGAAAAAGTCGTGCAATTTGTGCCCAACAACGGAAGAAACGAGATCCACAGAAAAACAACACAGGGGGGGGGGGACAATATATGAAGTGGTACAACTAAATGACCATAAAATAACACGTAATTATTAAAAATATAACACATAAATGAACAAAGTGCGCAAAAATGGAACTCACAAGCCTTAAAAATCAGTCAGCTAGCATCCGCACCATACATGAGTGAAAAATGCGATGGAATGGACAGCGAAAGAGAAAGTTAAAGTAGAAGTGTTTTGATAGAGATATGTTAAATCCAAGAATTCAAACATAATACGTGAACACTACGATCCCCACAGATTGAGAGCACTTAATAAATTTAAAAATATTTAAAGAGTGAAAACGATTAAAATTATAAATACTAAGCATGTGTTACATGTTAGATTAACAATATATTATCTTTAGAGATAGAACTGTACATTAAAATAACATCTATTTATTTCGCTAATTATAGCATATACATAAGAGGAAATTAATAAGTTAACCATAAGAGTTAAAATTGAACTTGAAGAGACATAGTATAGCACCTAAAACTAAATAAAAAAATCTTATTGACTTTCAATTTATATATATATATATATATATATATATATATATATATATATATATATATATATATATATACACATACAATATATACGTATATATATGTATATATATAATGTTTAATAGATTTTGAATTAATTGTACGTGCCTTTTTAAATTAATTTCTCTCAGGAGAAGCAAGTGTGTGTAGGGGGGTGGGGGTGGGTGGGTGGAGGGAGCAGAATAGAGGAAGGGTATTTCCGAGAACATTTATTTTGTTGTAAGTGCTCGTTAATGGGTTACGTAGAACAAATACTTTGGATGTAAGCAGAGCGGTCAGTTGTGGATGGGGGGGGGGGGGGGCACTACCAGGCTATATATTTCTCTACGAAAAATAAAAACAAAAGCTCTAGATAAGCAACGTGTGTTTGTTAGTAACACAAATAATTACAGATTTGCCTGTGAAGTTAATTTTGTTTAGCGATAATAAATATTCTTTACTTTTTATTTTTATAGGGTAATTACTTTTTATAGGTATATTGTTAGCAAAAGTATTTGAAAAAAAATTATAATTTAGAATTTTATTAGGATTTGTATGTATATGCCATTTTTTATTATCGTCGCTAAGAAATAGAAGCAGACAGCCAATTTCCTGTTTAATCATATTCCATTTCTGGATACATTTTTAGTACATAAGCCGAAATCCACCCCGGCTATCCATTTACGTCGAGTTTCTCAGAGTAGACCGACGTCCACATGCAAAAGTTAAGCACTTGCTTCGGCCAGAGGAGACGTTTCAGAATGTTCGATTGGAGATACAGCATTTTAAAAGTGACTCGCCAGGACATGTGAAGCATGCAGTTTCTACACAAGGACTTAATGGAAGATCATTTAGTGGTGAGAAAGCTAATATTATAGGCATATTTTAGTCGTATAGTTTATTATAGTTCTTCAAGGCTAAGACTTCTGCATTAAAAGGTAAATTAGAATGAGCGATCTCACGCTGCTGGCAGGATTAGTGACCAAAATTGCTGATGTCAATGAAAAGAAGGAATATGTTTATTCTGTGGTAATATTAATGGCGAGAGATAGGATAATATAAGGTGTTGAGAAGCGCGCGGCAAGAGAAATGAATTTGGAATAATAATTAGGAAAGAAAAGGATACTGTAACTGAGGAATTTAAAATATCTGTATCATATATTAAATGACGAGGTAACGCCAATTATATCTGCCACTTTTCTTTATATTATGGGAAAGTCATTATAGATTCCATTTTTATTTATTCCGTAAGAATATAATTTTAAACAACCAACACTTATATATCTTCAAAGCATATAATACCGATATTTTTTCAAATATATTGTGCTATAAAGCAGCATTGACCACATACCAAATAAAGCTCAGCTACTTTAAATTCCATTCGCGACCATAACTGAATGCATTTTCAGAGAAAGTCCCCATTCCGAGCCACAATTCTGCAATAATTCGAAGAGAATACGTAAACATACTGTAATAATTCAGCCTCAAGCGGGTACCCAACCGTTACTGTCTTATAGTTCCTCTATGAAATACGATGAGAGGTTTTTGGAACTGAGGTTCAACGTTCGATTATTCTTTAAAAAGTCAGTGTTTCTAAACTTTTAAGCATTCGCTCACTCCTTATTGCAGATTAATCTTATTAATGTACACCTTGATGTCCATTCAGACATTAGATTGATCTTAATGGGGCGTTCTTTCTGTGCATGACTGTAGTTCTTTCTTTGGGTGGCCATTATTCTATGCAACAATATCATGATGCAATTAAGTGAATATTGTTACGATGTATACTCTGGAATCATGGGTGTGCGCTCAAGATAAAAGAATGAGTCCACGTTTATTCATAAGCACAACGTAACCAGAAACAATACACAGTAAAACAATACTTAAATACTTCACTAATTTCACAAAATAACGGATACTATTCTGAAAACATTGACAAAGTCATAGTTCAATGTAGTTCGTATCTCATCAACTCCTCTCCAACTGAGTGGTGACCTTCTATAAACTCTCTCTGTAAAAACTTGTAGAAATATTTCATATCTCGTAGAATAATCACTATATCGAGGTGCTCCTCGAATTTTCGGGAAGTTGCCAAATGCTGCCAAATTGGCGATTAATTGCCAAATCTGGAAACCCTTCTTCAAATGGTAACCCTAGGCTCATGTAATGGGAAAGGATGCCTGGTTGTCGAAAGAGACGAAATAATACAGAGAGGGACTATTACACGTTTGCAACAATATTAAATGTTTAATAAGAATGCATTTTAAAGTTGGCTACAAAAATGTATTAATACATTAAAGCGAATTACCCGACGTTTTCCGGGCCCTAAATAAGCACCCGCTACCTAAAGAACGCTTCTTGATCATTCCGATGGCGTCATGGTGGAAACTCTGTGATAATATTCTTACGAATATGTAAAAAGTTCCACTATGCTTTGCTTCTATTCAAATAATATATAGGGACCTTTGCTTCTATACAAGGTTTTGCTCTATTCAAGGAGAAAACAACTTTACAGGCAGCTATTCTTATTATGTGAGTGTAGGGTTACTAGAATTTATCTTCGCGCAGGGACACCACATTTGGCGATTTATCATCAATTTGGCGACTTTTCAAATATACTAGAACATTCTCAAAATATCGAATATTCTTGGAGATACGCCCCTTCTAGAAACTTTTACGGAGAATATATAAGGAGTCATAGTTTAGATGACAGCAGTTGACGTGATACGAGCTATATTAAATTGTGAGACATATCAATGTTTTGAGAATAGTATCTGCTATTTTGCGAATTAGTCGAGCATTTAATTGCTGTTTTACTATATCTGGCAGTTATTTTATGAGCTTGTAAGATATTCTGTAAATCTTGTAAGATAGTTATCGAGCTATTATTTACTGTATATTGTTCCTATTTACGCTTATTAGTGCTTTTAAATAAAAGTGTTAGTTATTCAGAAATTTGGACTTATTCTTGTATCCTGAGATTACACACGATTCCGCGGGATATGTTGTAACAATATTTTCGGTCGCTAAGGAACTGATTTGAGTGAAACAATCATGGCGATTTCATCTCCAAATAGCACTATAGATGGCGCCATCAAAGAAACCTGAGACTATTGGAACTGAGACAAAGTTTGACTCTTAAATTCATAGCATTTAAACTAATTCGAATTTAAAATAAATCTTAATTAGATTTAAAGACGATGCAATAACTATTTACTATCTAAGAGAGTTAAAAGGAAAAGGCTGTTTCCTATCACAATATTAGAAAAAGAATTAAGTGCGCTTTCTGGTGAGAATGCAATATGACAAATGCAATATAAACTAATTTAAATTTAAATTTTGTTTGTAAAAGCGCTCAAAATATTCATAAATTCAACTGAAAACAATATTTAGAATATTTTAAATTTAGCGCCGTAGTTTTAGTTTAAGCAACGCGTAATAGATGGCGGTACCAGTTAGAATTACTGCTTTATTGGGATACGAGATAGGACCGAATTTTGGCTATTAAATTCATAACTTCATAATTCGAACTTAAAATAAATCTCGCCGAGACGTATTTTTTCTGGTCCTGAAGTGCATATTTGTATCGAATTTCATGGACGTACAATATTTTGATTTTTCGCTTGACTTAAAGACTTGAGAAAAATAATTCAGTGTATCAACGACTTTTAACACTTGATTCATGAACGCTTTTAATACTTGCTCTATCTTGTGTAAAGTCATTTCGTCCCACATATTTAAATTAATAAAGGTATTGTGAATTTATTAAGTTTAACATCTTATATTAGAGGTTGTTATTCCTCAAACTATGGCCAATGCCCCAGATTCAATGTATATATTTTTACTTCAATTCCAAATGAGTCAAACTGGAAGATTGAAGTTGCATTAGAACTCATCTAATTACCTGGCAACAGAGCAACTTGGGAATGCAACAGATCAGGGTCTACTTGGCTAATGGTGGCAGGCTGAACCAGAATATGCTCGCAGTAACCATCGTCGGGGTCTTCTTCCCTCACGGCAACCGGAGCAAGACCGAACATGAGTTCATCATCGGGCTTGGGAAGATCTTGCAGTTTGCTGGGAGCTGAAAGGAGGGAAAATACTGTTAAAAATAAGAAAAACTTGCAAATCCATTAAAAATTCTAAATAATGAACAGTCACAAAGAATGACTGGACTGCAATAGGTACAATACACTTTGTGCGCAGGATAAGAAAAACTTGAGCAACGTATAAAAGCACAAATAACACAATAATGCAACATGCAGTTGTTTCAAGGATACGCTGGATCCCAGTTGTCACTGCAATAGAACCAACAAACCCGAAGTTCAAATGAGGAATACCCACTCCTCTTTTGGACTTCAGGTTTCGGATATAAATGAAAGGCCTTTGATAAATGAAAATATCTTTAAAAAAATTACCAATAAGTGTTAGTGCATAACTTCTATCATACTACTTTGCTCTGTTTTCCCCATCTTTAGCCCTACCTGATAATATTTGACTAGCATGCTTTTGTCCTAGATTCGATTCTCCCGCCCTAGGAGCCATCACTTCGACCACCCCTAGATTTTTATCTAGGGCAAAGGCAAAATAGGCATGCATTATTGCGTTGAACCAAACATATTTCCAGTCAAAGTATTTAATAAACCCCTTAAAACCATATATTATAGCGTTGAACCAAACATATTTCCAGTCAAAGCATTTAATAAACCCCTTAAAACCATATATTTATGAACTTTGCCTTTGTAGCTCCGTGCGGTCTGAGCTAAATCGTTAATGCATTTCCTGCCGGCCACGTGGAAGGACTGAAATTGTCAGTTTTCATAGAAGTTTGCAAAAATAGTGGCTTATGGCTAGTTTCTTTATGTTTCTTGATGTTATTGCAGACATTGGCTATTCCATGCTGAAGAGCGCATAATAACCGGTACATTATGCTGGTATCTGCAATGAAAGTGTCTTCTGAAGGTATTTAATATTGCCTTAAGTTAACACCACAAACGGAAAATGTTACAATTGCCTTGTAACACGTGATGTTCCAAATGACTTCATAAAAGTTCTAGAACAAGATTTAACGCAGACATCCATTTAAAATTTTGAATCTGTTACCAACTTTGTCCACTAAAATCACAAGTTAAAAAAAAAAAACGAATTTAAATCAGTCTCAAGGATTCCAATTAAATTATCCCAGAATCACTGCATTATCAACACCTTCCATAATAACCTTATTTGAGCATAGAATTAGCTGCAGAGGAGTAAGTCACAGATGAATTGACATCTGCAAACACATCTCAAAAGCAGTTTTAAATCTTCAAGAGGACAGTCGGCTAATAGAAAGATTAAGCAGTTACCCGACCATGAACTTTAGGTGAAAATCGTGAGTTCCCGGGAAATTATCGGATATAGCCAATGCTAAAAGAAATATGACGAGGCAGATACAAGCAGTTTCTTCTTTCAAAAATGAACAATTTCCTAGGTCACTCCATTATGAAACCACTAAGATAAAAGAAAGTGGATTTTCTCACTAAGTACGTTATTGTGATGAAGTTGCTCAAGACGTACAGCGAGCGGAAGTAAAGGCTACCGAATGGAGAGGTGAAAAATAAACGACGCTTAATGGAATATTTTAACAAGCAATAAAGTGGTTTTTTAGGTGTAAATAGTTGTAATTGTGGTATAGTCTAATTCTTCAACTAAGGATGCCTAATAATCAGTTTTGCACAGCGTATAATGATAGTAAATCAGAGGTTACGTGAAAAAGGACCTACTTTGAAAAGGTTGGTAGCATTTTTTAAACAAAGTACACAAAGTCAAGGACAATAAGAATGACAGCCTGCATAAGCTTTTAATTTTGTGAAGTAACGCTAAAGTGCAACATCACACAGTCGTCGTTTAGCAGGTCAGGTAGAAAAACTTTAGCCACAGCCTCTTCATGGTCTATTGCATGATTTTATGTGGCCCCTGAATATTGTAAAACGCCACAAACAAAAGTAAATATATATTTTCATACGAAATATATATTTACTAATAGACAATGAATTATTCATATGAGGTAAAATACGCCATCATAAGTACTAATGGATGGATTAACATTTTAATCATAAAATTGTACAAAACCGAAAAAGTGTGTGTGTGTGGGGGGGGGGGGGGAAGCGTTAACGAACGTCACAAAATAAGTCCGCTTCAGATGAAAGCCCAGAATTAAGTGGTGTTAAAAATATAACTGCGGAAGCGTAGAAGTTTCAGGTGTGAGAACAACATTCTGTGATGTTAGCTGAGGCAGCAATCCTTAAGAGAAATGGCGAAGTAAACGGGTCAGTGTAAGTTGATTGAAAGTTATAGGAAATAACTTGATCAGTTCGATCTTAAAATGGACGGGCTGGTCTCAATGTAACATTTGCAATGTGAAAATTATAAACTGATGACATTATTCGCTAGACTTATGAAATATATGCTTGAAAGAAACTAGCATAAGAGAGAGAGGACCACTTGTGGTAATTTACTGTAACATAGGTAAGTAGTCTAGGAAAATGAGTTTGGACAAAGGGATTAATTTAGAAAAAAGAGATAATTTTCAAGGGAAAATTGAAAATTCTATAGTATACTATAAAATGCACCCAGCGTTGCCAGAGTTTTAATGGATATAGTAGTCACAATGCCTCATTAGCTAAATAATATTTAAGGCAGTTGTCAATGAAAAATAAAAAGGACACAGTTTGCTCAATATCGTAATTTTGTAACAAGTTTACACAAGTTCCATGGTCCTTATATAGATTGCGTATATCAATGAGGTTATAAAAGACAACCAAATTTTGTTTGTAATGCACAGAATATTCCATTTATAGTATCGAAGTATTCCACATATGAAAGAAAACTACTCACAAAGTTAAATATTCTGTTATTACTCACAAAATTAAATTTTCTTTTATTACTCACAAAGTTAAATATTCTACTCACAAAGTTAAATATTCTACTCACAAAGTTAAATATTCTATCATTTCCTTTAAAGAAGTTTCTGAATTTCTAGTTATCTGATCTAGTGTTTCTTTCAACACTTTTTGGCATCCAGCTGGAGTGACGGTGGGGTGAGGGTGGGGGTGGGGGTGGGGTGCGAATGAAATTTTAAAGGGGGGCAAGTTTTCCAATATAAGTTTTTATCTTTATATTTACATGTATAGAAGTAATTTCTAATATATAGTAATTACTCATTAAAACATTTCAAGAACATACTTTCTCTAGCTAAATAAGAGGAGGGAGGAGGGGTTAAAATATTGCAAATAAGACTACAGCTGCAATCTTATACTGAGAATAGTCAATCGTGAAATTAAAATATATAATGATATAAATACTGCCACGCAAGTGGAAACTAGGTTAAAATGCGAAGTTTAACTTACAAAGACTACTGACAAGACGATTACTAAGATTAAAAGAACTTTTTTTAATAATAAATATAGATTTTAATACTAAATTTTCTAGTACACATTTTTGTCGTTTACAATTTATATCTATCGTTTTTGTTTACTACATATTTCGAGTACAAGTTAGAAAGAAAAATAACACTCCCAAGTAGAATTAGTTTTTCGAAACACAAGTTATAATTATTAAAATATTAAAATTGTTTTTGTATATTCATTTTTATATATATACTGTTTTTATATATTCATAATGTGCGCTCTATTTTCGATAAAACAAGAAAATATATTTACATTTTTAACACTTTCCAACATAGTAGAAAAGTGTTTATGATTTTGGTCATTCTGTCTGTCCGCACGATAACTGACGAAAAATGACTTTATTAAAATGAAATTTTAGTATGTTGTTGAGACAGTCTGCGAGACATATGGGAATAGAAATGAATAATATCTCCCAATTAATTTCGGAGTGAACCCAGGTTGAAAAAATGAAATACATTGAATCCTATGGGACCTAATTTTTCAAAAAATTTTTAAGCGAAGTTAAAATTCACAAATGTACCACCAAATTTCACCAAAATATGTTAGGTAGTTTTTTAAATAAAAATTGAATTAATAATTACATCCATGATATATGAAGAGATCACGCGACTCATTGCAAAATAAAATATGGCATACAGGTCTTTTTTCCGAGTGTAAAGATTGTGATATTTAAGGATTTTTTAAATTTATATTTAGTACTAGCCGTCTACAGCGATCAGCCTTCGTCTGGTACAGCTACCAGAAAATGTGCAAATATCGATTTTTCACCAAAGTTGTGAGCGGGCCTGGGTGCCTATGCTGCTCGTTTAAAAACTATCTCTCAGCATGATAATGGAAGTGGTTGGGCCCTGAAGGTCAACAGGGTGAGAATCGATAGCGGTACTAGACGATGGGCGGTGTAGTTAGGTGAAATGAGCGTAGCCAAATAAAAAGAACATCAGACATCTTTGATGAGCATAATTGGGCAAGAAATAAAATATGAAAAAGAAAAATGCAATTAAACATTTATATCATGTGTTTAAATCTTGTAATTGTGATCACATGTTTTGAAGTGTAAAAATAAAGAAAATGCTACTCTTTTGTATTCATTTCCACATACACCTTTTTTGAGGTAGAGTACATGGAAGCGTTACCCTTTTTGTTACACACCGCTAAATGAGGCGGTGTCCCCTATAGGCATATTTCCTCATTCAACGTTTTTCCCCCAAAAAATTACATAGTTCTTTGTAGCCAAACTTTATAAATAATATCAAATATAATATGGGCCTTTTCGACATAATATTTGCGAAATTACGGTTAAATTTCACTTATCTTATAAGTAGAGATATTCCAGAAAGAAAATATAGCCATAGATATGACAAATTTGACTTTCGTTGCCAATTGCCAACAGCAAAATTAAACATTTCCTAAACTCATATCGTTTTGAGTATTTTATTTTTGACGAAAATATTTAAATATACTAAAATAAAGTATATTTAAATATACGAAAATAAATAACCATTATAATTAAATCAATTCTGTTTGTCTTTATCTTAATATATAAGATTATCAAAAAACGTCACTTTAAAGAATCTTCCATTAACACGGTGAATGAATCACGGCAGAAGAATCGCGTCCGGGGTTTATTTACAATCTCTCTCGCAGGGCAATTATCTGCAAGGATGAAAAAATGAAAGCTACTTCAATTGCTTCAAAGAGCATCACAAATCAAAAAGAAGCTTTTTGAGAATATTATTAAGGCAATCGATCAGGAGGCACTCATTTTTATTTTTACCACTTGTATTGCAAATGTATCAAATTCAACTTGCGAGAACTTTAGTTATATTTTCGACCCACAGATGGCGGCAAATGTAAAACGTTACTGTAAAGATTCTCCCATAGATTCATGTCCGAGTTTGTTTACAATTTTGCGCTACATTTTACGTTAGATTAGATAAAAATATCAGTTCGTTTGTTTTGGACAAACCGTAGGTTTGTCTATCCCTTTGAAGAGTGGATCGTCCCGGAAGCGTTCCCGAGTGGATCGCCCCGGAAGCATTCCCGAGTGGATCATCCCGGAAGCGTTCCCCGTTAAACACACACTCTGTTTCGTTATAAGTAGAGATTGCGCTAATAACGCTTCATTTTTTATTTTAAATGATCAATAAACTTTGATTATTTCTACAACGAAGCCTAATTTTAACGAATGCAAAATGTAAACAAAACAAGCGATCGTAAGGTGATTTGTATAAGAATTGCTAATTTTTTTTTTCACGCAAAAGTATTTAGATCAGGAGTTTTGAATATAAGTGATATGAATGAAATATTCATGAATTTTGTATAGAGAAGTAGAAGATTTATATTTCAATGAAGTTGTAAGTTTTCAAGTATTATTGTAGTGGTGATAAATTAAAAAATATCACCGCGGAATGTATCAGATTTTAGAGATGTTTTAATAAAATTGAATTTTAATTGGGAAGTCTTTCATAATCAATGCTTATGTGTGATTGATCTTGTTATATATTTGATTCGGGGGTATAAGCTTCCAACGTGATTACGTTTTTCGCAATGCCCCATTTGTCCGACAGAGAAACCCTAACCATAGATATTATTCACATCAAAATGTTGCATTGTGTTATGTGATTTCCTTGGTGAATAAAAGCACACAAAACTTTCTTTTTTATTATTGTCTAAATTTATTAACATATGACTCGCTAACATAACATGTTACGGGGAGGGGGGGGGAAATGGTCGTTAACGTGGGAGGGGCACCGGTGCATGCCTGAAAGAGACACTGATATGATAGTTTATATTGTAAGTTTAAAATCCGGAAACCATGGTTAAATAGTGTGTTAGTAATTATCAGGTGAGCATTTTCACTTTCCTTATATACATAATGTATAAGGAAAGTATTGTGACGGGGTCGAAAATTCGAATTCGAGTTTTCGACGGGAGAGAACGTTTCAAGCACCCCTGATCACGAATCAAACATTTTTGAAGTGATGTCTGTGTGTGTGTGAAAGTATGTGTGTGTCAGTGAGTCTGTGGAGACGATAACTGACGAACGAATGGACCGATTCGAACGAAATTTGGTACAAAAATCACAATCTGTAAACACTGGAAGCCTATTGTTTTTATACGCAATCGAATGTTCAGAACTCCCTAAATTTTGAAAAAATCGTCAAAAAATCAAAACCGCTAATAAAGTTACGCAAATAGACATTTCTTATGTAATTTTTCATTAAAAAACGATTGACAAATTTTAGAACGCTAACATGAACCGTTCGAGATATTGCACATTTTTCAAAAAAATTATCAAAAAGTCATATAAAATAAAAAAAAAATATTTCCTATTGAAAAACATGTTCACTTTTCATGTTTAATATCATGCAATAAATTTGGTAACACCGTTCTTTCTCGTGGATCTATCTCGTTCCATTCATGAAAAAATATACTTTGAGAAATACTTTTGTATTTGAACGCTAATAGTCATTTATCCGCTGTAAGAATAATTTATTTCTTCGTCCGAAACGCTTGGTGAGATTTTGGCGACGAATTTGGTGAAAGACGCGAACTTGGCAACATTTTAAATGTTGCTAAATTAACGAAAAACTCGCCAAATGGATAAAAATGACGCTAAATCAATGACGACTCATTGATGATGACGACATGAAAAATGACGACTCATTGACGAAAATTCAACATCTTGGAAAGAATATAAATAAATACTAAAAAATTATCTATTTTTTTTTACTGTAAAAGCAGTAAATTCATTGCATTATATAAGGAAAGTCATGTGGTGCCCACATCAGGATTTTTGGTTAGGTATGCTGTGTTAAAAGGCAAGAGTTGATTTTTTATTTTCCACAAATGGTTTACATTCCTTCCTTATAAGATTGCTAATAAAATCATCACTTATAGATCTTTATCGAGGAGAAACGTTAAGCATAATTTACACTTTAGGAACATTCCAGAACGTTTATAGGGAAAAGAAAAAAATCAAACAATTGGATCAGCCAATCCATTACTGGCATCATTAGCGTTAAAGGAACATTTCCGTGCGAATTAACTTCTTTAAGTGCGTCTGTTTATTTGTCTGTGAAGCAGAAGGCAGACTATAAACACATTAGACATATAAAAGAACAGTTTGTTATTAAAACTGATATACGAATGGAATGCCAACAAAACAAGAAATTCAATTTTACCTTCTTAAACTTCGCCAGTTGTTTTGAAGAAGATAGAAAATTTTCCGTTTTTAATATACCTCGAAAACTAAAAGTGCTAGCTAAGAACTATAAGTAATTTGTAGTAATTCAAGTAATTTTGCCATTTAATATTGGTTTGATATTGGATCGATATTGTATATCTTGGCATTACATTGGAAATATTTTCAATTTAATTCCAATATAGGGCAAATATTGGGGTTACATTGGTTTCCAATACAGGCTAAATATTTCCATTACAATATTACGCCAATATTGGCGTAATATTGTCCCAATATTTTAAGTTAATATTAGGCAATTTCGACATAATGGCCACTTTTTAACACTTTACAACAAAGTTGAAAAGTGTTTATGACTATGTTCATTCTGTCTGTCTGTCCGTTAGCACGATAACTGCCGCAAAAATGACTTAATCAAAATGAAATTTTAGTATGTTGTTCAGACGGTCCGTAGGACCTATGGGAATATAAATGAATAATATCATCCAATTAGTTTTGGATTGAACCCAGGTTGAAGAAATGAAATACATTGAACCCTATAGGACCTAATTTTTCAAACATTTTTTAAGTGGATTTAAAATTCACAAATTTCACCGAAAATTTTAGGTAATATTCAAATTATCCCATAAAATATATAAAAAAAATTTCAGCAAAATTATATTCAGTAGTTTTTTAAATAAAAATTAAAATAATAATTACACCTCTTATATGAAGCGATCACGTGGCCATGATATGAAAAGATCACGTGACCCACTTCAAAATGAAATATGCATCCATCTTGTCTCAAAATCGTGATTTTTAAAGTTCTTTTTAATTCATATTGAGTGTTGAATTCGTCCTTAAACCGCTTTATTTTTGCTTAAATTATGTGCATCTACATACTGAAACAACGCAATTACAATATATTTGAGTTTAAAGGATCATCCAAATTTGATTATTTCTACACCGAAGCCTATTTTTCACTTATGTAAAATGTAAACAGCAAAATATGTAGAATGAGTTGTATAATAATTGCTGTATTTCTTTAACGCAAAATTATTTAGCTCATGGAGTCTGCATCGCTGATATGAAAGAAATATTCATTGACTTTACCGAGAAAAGGTCGATTTTTTTCGAAGCAGTTTTAAGCACAGAGTTTAATTACTTGTAGTTCCATGGTCTTGAGTTTTTAAATAAAATAAATTATTTTAGTATTGTGATGAATGAAATGAATGGGAAAATGTTAATAAATGAAATGCTGCTTTTATAGAGAGAGCCAGGCCTGTTATTTTTTCTATAACGTCATTTGAATAAATTTCAGTTGTTTTCGATGAAGTTTTCAAATATAATAAATTATTGTAGTATTATGATAATTTTAAAAATATTACCGAGGAATGTATCGCATTTTAGAGATGTCTAAACCAGGCAATTTATATTTCAATGCCGTCATTTGAATGAAGTTCATTTTTTTCGATGAAGGTTTAAGTTTTCAAATATAATAAATTAATGTAGTATTGTGATAAGTTTTAAAATATTACCGAGGAATGTATTGCATTTTAGAGATGTTTAAATAAAATTGCATTGAAGTTAGAAAATGTTTCATAATCAATGCTTTAAGCATGATTGATCTTTCTTGTTTAAATATACTGGCTATAATTTCAGTATTTATTATTTTGAATAATTTTAAAATAGTGGTTGTAACATCCATATTTTAATTCTTTGAGCTATTTTGAAGAATTTTTATTTTACAGCATTACATTTCGGCTCCATCGCTTTTATTATTACAGAGATCTCCATTTAAAAATAGATGTTACACATTTTGGAACACAATTGCTGCATTATCACGTAAATCTTCTGCATACGTGTTTTTAAACTGAATATTTATTACGGCGATGTATCTTGAAAATAAAACAACGACGAAAAAGATTACGTGCTCTACATTGCAACAGGGATACGAGTTCCGTGCATAATTTACGGGTCCGGATGCAGCGTAAATTTAGAGTGACATTTCATGGACGATCTTCTAGAGAAAATAAAATATTTTAATTTATTCCGCTTCGACAGCACGGGCGAATGAAACAGAGAAACGTTTCTAAAAGAAAGTAATACTCGAGGAGAAGCAGAGCGTAATTACCAGGCTATGGATGTCAGAACATCAGCAATTTCTAGATTAAATACTATCATAGACCGTTGAATTAACTGAAAATTTGCAATGTCATCTGTTTATGATTCTAATTTATACAAGGATGTTGTGCCCATGCAACACTCAGCAAGCCGATCTAAATACATCAAAATAGAAATAATTATCTACCAGAATTTATTCTTTTTTTTTCAAAATTTAAATAAAAATATTTAAAAAATCAGCATCGTGCGTCTAAATGATTACAACTACAGCGTGTTACCTTCACTTTAAAGGACTCTATAAAAAAATATTTCGATTGATGCAATACTTGACAATGCAACCCCCGGGGGTATCTCCCCCCCCCCCCCCCAAAAAAAGGGGCCTATTGATGCCCCAAACAAAAATAATGTATCTGGGCTATTTTTCACAACAATGATGAAATTATTCAGTCTTTTGATTATTGGGCCATAAATAAATCCTTTTAAGCATGATTATGTCAAATTTTGTCCTATGCTGTCATGTTAAAAAAATAATAAATTTCGAAGTTTTTGCTCGATTTAAAAAAAATTCTATCTAGTTCTAAGTTTTTTGATAACAAAGCCGGATATACCGTTTTGTGAAAACTCAGTATTTGTGGCTGCTATTGTGCACTCAAGAAATCGACCACTGACATCAAACAGACATCACTCCAAAATTAGTCAAACCTTGTTTAGGTCTTGAAACGTACTTTGCCATCAAAATCTCGAAATCAAAAGTTTTTCTGGAAGGAATACTTTCTCAAATGAGAAAGTACTACGTACGAGTCCACAGAAAAATGAAATTCCCCGGATTATGCTTTCAAATTACGAGTATATAACCAAGAAATGTATATTTATCATAGCTACAATGACCAATACTTTTATTATAATTGTATATATTGTAATTTTATGTTAAGGAGCGATTGATTAGATTTATTTTTGTTTCCTACATTTTTGTTCCCTATTATTTGTTTTTTTATTAAAATTTAGAATATTAATTTATAACGATGTAGTAACGTTAATATTAGCAGACCTTTAATCTGTACATAAAAAAAGGCACCAGACAGAAAGTAGTACATGATCCACGTCCGTCCGGAATAGTAGGATCGCAAATACTGTAAGCATGGGTGGTAATTTTGGTTTAGAATTGGATATTACGCGGGTTTTGCGACTATATTATTGTAAGCCAAGCCAAGACGCTTTCTTAAGGGGTGCCTGCGTCCGGAGAAAAGATCGAGATAACGCCTCTATACGCGTAATTCACGCTATAAAATATGCAAATACGCTTTATAAATTAAGTAATGCGTATTTTTACGCACCGATTTTTTAAACAAAAAAGGAAAGAAAAATATTTTTAGAATCGCAAATGAAACAGATTTGGCTTGAAAATAAACCATTTCTTATTTTATCCGGCATCAAGTACATTGTTACAAATTTACGATAACAAAAGTTGATTTTTATCCTTCTGTTCAACGCGCTTTTTACCGGAAAGCAAACGTACATCAAATTGATGTACGCATGGAGTTAGAGGATGGTAAGAACATCGGTAAGAATATCGTCTGCAGAACAACACATTGATGTACACCGAAAATAGACTGCAGCCAGAGGATTAGTGATGAAAAAGCGTAGTATCAGCGCATGCTCTCGTTTTTTTTTTTTGTTTAATACTAACTTTAGAAACATTTTTACATATTTTTGACATTCTTAAAATAAAAATTAACTTCCCCTTTTAATACATACTTAGGTGTAACAGAGGAAGAATTACGAGAAGAATTTTTTCAAACGCAGTCTTTATATTGTAGAAATCCTAGCATGAAATGAGTTCTGTAAATTGATTTTGTCCTCCACAGTAGATGATATGCCAAAGTACCCTGGATTTTCAGCACTTGCTCAAATAGCATTGATTATGTCTCTTTCAACAATTGTGTGCGAAAGCGGATTTTCAACACAAAGGTAAGAAAAGGTAATAATATACAAAAAGCGCTACCAAAAAGTGGGGCTAATAATAGTAAGGCTGATGAAGAGGATGTAAAAATAAAAGTATTATTAATACAAGAGAAAGGCGATGTCTGGCTAATATAAGATACTATGAATAAAATTCAATATATATATATATATATTCGGTTTAGAGTTTATTTTAACTGAAAATAATGATTCAAAATGCAGTTCTTTTTAAATTATTACAAAACAATTTTACATTTATATTACTAGCCATTTATCCACATTTGTAAAGCGAAAACAAATAGCAAAATATGCCGCATATAAAAATAAAACTTTGCTAGTAACAAAGTACAAAATAATCCTACAAAAGCTCATTGATTTAAAAGCAACTGAACAAAACTCACTTAAAAATAAACACAGCATGCAAAATAAAACTCGAAAAGTTTAAACGTATCTTTTCTTTTAAAAATACATTCGTTACCTTTCGACTTATGAAAGAATAAAATTAGATTATTATGATTGTATAACTTTCCGGGAAAAAACATTTATTTCATTTCGTTAAATTATTTTAAACAAACACAGCCATAATGCTCCAGCATTCCTACACAATACGTGCAGAACAGTGAAAAGAAAAAAATAAATAATTTTAATGGACTGCAAATTTAACTTCCTGCATGGGAGGAGATTAGTAACTTCATTGTTATGTTTCCCATTTTGTTGTTTTTGCTTCAGAAAAATTTCATTAGAAATGTAAGTAATCATTGAAGCAATTCCGAATCTTTTTACAGATTCTGACAATAAAATGCGGACATGTTTTAAAAATATTCTACATTTGAAAAGCCTTTTTGTGTTTTTATAAAAATATTACACTTTTATTTACAAAAACAACATTTTAACCATTTCGCTATATAATCTGTGGAATTTGAATCTCCACACGGCGCACACATCCATCCATATTTCACAGTGTTCAGGCTTTTATTGTATCAACAATCATTATTAGACTGAATAGAAAGTATTTATCTTCTGTTCAATTGTCCTGTTCTGTAAAGATTTCGAATTCAAGTTATTATTTTAAAAACTAGTGAGACCCGCGGGCATTCGCTCTATAAGTAATAAGCAAAAAAGAAAAATAAAAACACGCAAGAAAATTTCCTACTTTTGTTGAGTTTGTTTACCGAGTTGAGTAGTATATCTCAAATAAAAATTTATAAAATGATAAGAAATAAAAGAACACCATGGTCTCACTTTCAGTATCTAATGTCATATGCCACTTAAAGATCCATGGTTACATCGCAGTTTTTCGCTGTGAAAGAAGTATAGTCATTGCACTATAAAGGGAACGGGCTGCCCACATCATGGACTCACTTTCAGTATCTGATGTCATACGCTCGTAAAACTCCAGAGTTCATGAAATGCTTATCCGTGATTAAAACACGTTTGGCTACATTTTGTAGCAGCGTTTCCCAGAGATAGATAGATAGATAAATCAAGGTATTTATATTAAGTTATCAACAGCTTAGTGACTCCGAACGGTGCATTTGGCTTATCTGTGTTAACATATTGGCTTAATTGTGTTAAAATATTGGCCTAACTGTCATCAAAGAGAGAAAAAAGAGACTAAATTGAAACAAATTGACAGAGTTTTATCTAAACCCATACTAAAACTGCTGCAGAAGATATTTATTTGACATAATAGGGTTATTTGAGAATGTATGTCTTATTCAGGAATACGAAAATAAACAACTTTTTTCCGCACAAGAATCTAATGTATACGCACAGTCTGTTCAAAATGATCCCAATCCGGAAGAATGGACGTTTGAATTCGAGAAAGAATACGACAGTGTACTTTGACAAGCACTGCAGGTGTCACCGTGTTAGAGTTCTCAATAATACGGTTTCTTAATTGGTATTTATTACTTTTCGTATACGCGCTCCGTACTTTCCTGGTGTAGATTCCAATTAATTTGGTAATCCTCTACAACTTTGTAATTGCCATTTTTTCTATCTCGCTTTGTTGCTGAATTAATTATCGTAACTTCTTTAAATTCTTCACCAGGAGCGCTGTAATCATTTTTATTTGATCGGACATGGTCATTTCACTTAGACCTAGCGTGTACATTTACAGATCTTTCCTTAAAGAGTTATTGGGACTTTAGCGATTTACACCCTAAGGACTTTCCCAGAAACGCTGTATATATGAGATGGAAATAATGAAACGAAACAAGGTTATACTAACTATTTAAATACTCCGCTACGGATGATGCATTCACTTTTCTAGACCAGACATGGCCATTTTACTGTAGATAAACTTAACGTGTGCACTCAGGAACGTTTCCTTACAAAGTTTTCTCTACGGTAGTATGAGAAATTAAATACAATTCATTCTTTCTAATGCTCCAAATTCAATCTACAGTGTACGAGTAAAAATTACTGAAATTAAAAAAAAAAATTGAGAAACTCAAATTATCTACCACTTAAAAAGCAAAAGAAAACATTTTTTTCAATTTATACTTCAACGCATATATTGTGTAATCTAGCAAATAAAAACAACGAGCTTCTATATAAAGGGTAAATGAAATAATGTCACAGTATAAAGATCAGTACTACATTGTGAGACTGGAGATTAAAGGCGCCTGGTGCTCTGTCCTGAACGACAAATCCGTTCTATATTGCGCAATAATGTCGTAATATGTAATGATGTCAAAAATGAGGTGAAGAATGAAATGTGTCAATTCAATATTAGGATTAAAATTGTATTTTTAAATATTTATATTACACTAGCAGTATACCCGTTCATTGTACCGAGTATAAAACATAAATAAAAAAACCCTTAAAATTCACAATTATGTCCAAATTCCTGCAGTATTCCAAATTACATTGTTATTCACAATTAAACATTTTATTTAATTATCTCAAAAAGTTTAAGGATCTATGTTCTCGTTATATAAAATTATATTCACAGGCAGATCTGAAAAATAAAACATATTGGCCCTGTTTTTAAATAAATTTACAAAAAATCTGAAAATTGGATCCATATATGCCAAAATGAAAACGTTAAAATAATATTTAAGAAAGCATTACTATAAAAGTATTATTAAAAACACAGATGACGTAAGAAATTTAAAATCCGAAGACCGGAATTGATAAAATCTAGTCAAAAATGCAAATGCAGTAAAATTTATTTTAATATTCTTTTTCATGATTTCAATCCAAAAAGATTTAATGAAAATCGTCTGCTGTATAAATTAATTGTATTTAATTCCGTTGCTAAGCAAAACGATATATTTTTCTTCAAATAAATTTGCAAAAATATATCGTCTGCATAATGCTATGTTCGTTCTTTTATTAATAACTCGATAACCCCAAACCTTAGAAACATGGACTAAATTTTAAGTGGGGCTATTCCAAGGCTACCCACAAAAATTTGATGAAATTCAGTACAGCCATTCTCTCGTGTTGATGAGACAAACACACAAACCTACATACAGACAGATTTTCCATTTTATTTACATTAAATACATATTATTAATGATTAAAAACATATTACGAAAATGCAAAAAACTTGGAAAAAAAATATGTAATGACGATGCAAAATTATAGTGAAGTTCGTAATTTAAATGAAAAATCTAGATTTGATCATTAAATGTCAAAACCTTTGTCCATTACTTCGAAAACCATTTGTGATAAAAGAAATGACGAAAATTAGTCGAATAATAACAACAGTGGTATAAAGATCTATGTGTAAGCGCATTTTTCACTGTCTGAATATTTAAGGGGAGAACTAAAACTTGTTTTCGTTTATTGAGAATTGCGGACTGGCAGTTAAATACGAAAACTAATTCTCACAAACAAATTGGAGATGGCTTTTAATAACACCACCACCTGATGGCAAGCAAGAACTGACTGCAACACCAACAGTGCATTTGGAAAATTAAATCTAAATCGGCTGCCGGAAATTAATTTAAGAAAATAATGAACAACATCTAGGAAATGTAAAGTACTGTTGGTTTGTATTAAAAAAATATAAATGGAATATTTGTATGAATTCATATTCCACATTTTTTTTAAACGAAAAATAAGAACTTTAAATTTGCATTAGAATAGGAAGTTAAATTGATGTAGAAGATGCAAATTTTGTTTTCACCTTGGTGCTAAGGAATACTGAACATTAATTTGAAAAATATATTAAATAAAGTTCCAACGTAAAAATAACGATGAAGAAACCTGGAATTAAAACGTTCGATTGTAATTTACTTCTTTTTACATCATCATATATTTCTGTTCTGCGTATTAATCATATCACAAAAATTCGTGTTTTCAACACATTAATTTAGACATTATGGGAAATCGATAAAACAAATTGAGAGCTTTCTTTTACGTCGATCTCACTGAAAATTAAATATGCATTTGGTTGTTACCCAATAAAATAGGCATATCATATTTCACAGTGGCGTATTTGAAATTCAATTTTTTTTGGGGGGAGGGGGGAGAGGGGGAGTCAAGAGGTTTTAAATATTAATCTCAAGGAATTTAAATTAGAGGTATGTATAGGCTCGGGCCTAGACCGTGGGATTGGACCCGACCTGACCCATGGGCTCGGTCTTCGCTCGTTGAATAAGACCCGATCTAGCCTACTGGCTCGAACCTACTTCGACCCGACTTGGCCTTCGGGCCGAGCTCAGACCACGTTTAATTAAATTCGGGTAGAGTTGAGCCGGTTCAAAATAAATAAAAAAAAGACAATAGGCACTGTTTACTTAAAATTTAACACTGATATTTTATTTTTAACTTTTTCTGCGATTTTAATTTCAATTATTAGATTCCGAATGTTTCTAAATTATCAAAATTAAATAAGTTCTATTCTTAAAGTAAAACACTTCCGTCAATTTCTTTCCGATAACAAATATTGAATGAAAATTCATTTGAGCAAAGTGTTATAATTTAAAATTAATATATGGATATGATTAATTACTGTCTTGGAAATTATTTATATTTGCGTATTCTGAATATCTACCACTTTCAATTTAAAATTATATGTCATAATCAAAGAAATAATTACCTATGTATACCTACATTACATAGGAAGCTTAAGCGAATTGAAATATTAAAAAAAATATTAACAATTGTGACGCATTACATGTTTATCTTGCTGTCACTGAAGTCAAGAACACAAGGTGCTGATGAGCTCTAAGAAAAAAAGCATTGCATTGTTCACTAATAACTTAAATGTGTGAATAAAGCATTTTTTTTTTAACATAATCTCTAAACATTCGTTTTCTCATTTAATTTTTGATATTATCAAACTAAAATGATACAAATTTGGATCATTCTACAAGGCAACAGGCTTCAATGTGTTACAAAAAAATTCGGACCTGTCCGAGTTGGAGATGGCTTTAAGTGCTTTCGGGACCGGTTAGGTTAAAAAAATTCATGGACTTTGACCGCGTAAAAATCTTAATATTTTCGGGCCGGGAAATTTTTTAAATTAGATCCGTGCAGACACAGAATACTATATTTAGTCTGTGCATGCAGACCTCTAGTCACTAAATAACTGGTTTTTGTGACTAGAGTGGTTTTTGGCATCGAACTCGAACTTACAGTTCGATGGTTTTTGGGGACTTCTTCTGCCAGCTTCAGGACCGGAATTTTTCTAAATTTGTAGACTTCGGATTTACTGTAGTAGAATTTCCTTTCTATTACAGTGACACAGTAGCTGAAGTACTTTTTTTTTTTAAATATTAGTTTCTAAAACTTGGATATTTATTTCATTTTTTTATTAGTATATCTTTCTTATTTATTTATTGGAAGTTAAAACGGGTTGTTTTTTCTTGTTAAAGGATTTTAGAACCACAAATTGAATGGTGATTCAGTAGATTTTTTTTTTATCACATGTGTATTTAAGACGAATTTTGAAACTTTTCAATGTTAAGGGGTCCCCCCCCCCCCCCCCGTTTAATATGTCCCTGACATTTCATTGAAATCGCTTCGTTCTTTCGTGAGATATCGCGCTTCCCCGTGTGGGAAAAGTATATTTTTCCATATCTCGAGATTGGCTACTAAACACAAGGTTGGGAAGGATATGCATTTTCTAAATAAAATGCAAAAATACTAAATAATTTTTATACTAAATAAACCAACAAAATACTAAATAAACCAACATTCGCGATAAATACAAAATACTTGCCTTCTACAACAGAAAATAAATACAAAGCATTTAATTTCGAAAATAGTACAAATAGCAAATTCCATTAATAATATCTGAAAAATTAACAGGGATGCTAACCGTATTTTGTTATTAATTTTTGCTATTTTGCTATTAATGTCAATCCTACAGAAAACACATTTTCGAATTTTTAAATAATTTTTGTGGATCTGATTATGTTATGTCACATGTAAGAAATAAATTTTATTATTAACACACATTTAACTAATTTTAAAAAATCAAGTAAGCGATTTATGCTAAAGGGTTTTTGTTATATTTTTATTCAAAAACTTGTCTGCCAATATATATATATATATATATATATATATATATATATATATTGAAAAAGTAGTGGTAAACTACAAATTACGTACTTTTTGTATTTCATTTTTGCATTTTGTATAACTTTTGTATTTCCTTTTGTTAACTTTTGTATATCGTTTTTATATTTCCTTTTTGTATTTTGTATTTGAATTTCCCAGCTTTGCCTAAACAGCGTTGTACATTCATATTTGGTGAAACGTATTTGCAAAGAAATCCCTCATTTGATAATTGTCCGCATTATACACAATTTCCTCTGAACAGCAGCATTTGTTCAAAATATCAACCCTAGACTCAGCCGGACGTCACTGGTACAATGATTCATATCAAATCAAGAATGCTCAAAATCCATTAAAGTCAGAGAATTGAAATTTAGGCCCTCATTCAAATACTTTCCTGACACACATACAATACAATATAGGAAAATAATGAAAAAAGAATAAAGTCGCCGATTTAAATAAACATTTTGAATTTGCTTATTAAAAATGTCAAAATCCCAATGAATGACAATTACTTGAAGCAGCAACAGAGGGGGGGGGGGGTGAAAATGTTTGCGCTAAGAATAAATCCGCGAAGAAATGTATTATCTAAATACCAAAAGAAAAATCAACATTACCTCCTTTATACAGCAGGAATTGTCGAGTGTACTTAAATAAGTGAAAAAAAAAATTCTCAAAATTGAAAAGAAGGAAATGTTAAATAATACCACTGCATAATGGAACACGAAAATTAACTACATTACCGGCAGGGTTGCTTAGTGGTGGCGATGGTCCAAAATTAAACCTCTGCGACTTGATGAAAATTAATGCAAGAAAAAGAAGAACGGAAAATAATGATTACATGGCCAAAACTAGATGGGGATGTTTGTAAGAATAAAATAATATCCAGAATAAAATATAATTAGAAATAGAAAAATAAAAATTAAAAATTTGCATTAGAATAAGAATTTCGATTGAGGTGGTCATAGTAAATTATGCTTTCGTAGTTGAAGGGAATCGAAAATTATTTTTTAGAATAAGACAAATAAAATATTTTATGCAGTTTGGGGAATAAATAAGCACGGTGCTGAGACAAATAGAATAAACATTTTCAGTTATACTCTACTATATCTTTTGTTATAGATTCTGCGTCAGACAAGGCAAATTTTGCATTAGGATATGAAAAATTGAATGAATTTCTTCAAGGGCTGATTATCAAAAATAATAATATAAAAGGAAGATATAATTTCTTCTACAGACTCAAATTAATTTGTTCTATATCGTACATCATTATATACATCTTTATACACATTTCTATATACATTTACGTTTATTGCACAAAAATGCATATGAAATAGATGCTTATTTGAAATTTATATTATAGTGTATATATATATATATATATATATATATATTATATTATATTATATATATATATATAAGGATATGGATTAATCACTAATACCAACTATTAATGACGAAACATTAACACAATAAAAATACCAACATAAGAATAACAATTATAAATACTTAACAGTATAATAAAAGTAAGATAAAATTAGATAAGATAAATTAGTAAGATAAAGATTAACACCAATTCAGCGCAAATGCAGCTAACTTTAGTTTAATTTAGTTTTTACTAATGAAAATGGGATGTGTTACATGTATGTATGTGTGTGTGTATATATATATATATATATATATTTCGGCCTTTTGGCTGTATCGTTGAGCGAAACACATTTGGAACCTCTGCGGATGCGAAGATCCTTGAAAAGCTGGATCTACGGAGATTCTATCCAATTTCATATTTTCGGAATGCATCTTTTCTCTTATTTTTATCATTTTAATATTTTGAGCCTCCAGATTTTGATAATAATTTGATGTTTGAACTTGATTTGTATGTATCGCTCTTGAAGGTAGATAAATTCATGTGTATTATTGATATTTTAAAATTAAGATCACTTTGCCTTATATGGTAGCATTGTTTTCCTTATGTCTGATATTTCCTTTCATATCCTCTTTACTTTATTTTCCTCCGCATTGTTTTTGAACCAGGGTATGACACTGATCATGTTTAAATAAGTCTTACAATTTTTATTTATTTATTTTTATCTTTTTTATTATATATATATATATATATATATATAATGTTTGTGTGTTACGTTCTGTGGATTGATCGAGTGAAAAGGCTGTTTATTAATATTAAAACACAAATCATTAATCTTATTATTAGAGTACAACTTTTTATATTGCTCTGGCTGAACCTCGGCCCTACATGTCCTTCTGAGTTTCAGAGTAGTCTGATCTATACATGCAAGTTATATCGAAAGGAATTCTAAAAGGATAGGATTGATGACCGCCATTGCATGAGAAATATGCAGTCCTTGCGTTTTCTATATTATAAGCATGTGATGGGGATGCAGTTATGGATGGGAAGGTCTTTGAAATATATTTTAGTCGTATAGATATGGCTATTGGTTATTCAAGGCTAGGAGAGGAGAGAAATTCGAATGAGAAAGTTAACGCTGTGGTTAGAATTAGTGGTCAAATATGCCGTTGTCGATAAAAAGAAGGAATTAGTGGTCAGATATGCCGTTGTCGATGAAAAGAAGGAATACCCACGGTTTATTCTGTGGTAATATTAATGGCATGGGATAGAATTTAAGGTATATGCGCGCAACATGACATCGGAATTTGGAATAAGAATTATTAAATAAAAGGGCACGTTAATTGGGGAAGCTTAAAATTTCTGTATTTTATATATATATAAATATACATATATTATATTTTAAGTTTCCCCCAATAACGTGCCCTTTTTTTTCATAATTATGATTCCAAATTCCTATTTCATATCCAGCATGTATTGCAACTATATTAAATTCTATCCCACGCCTCTAATATTAATAAAGTCTGCCAGCACTTTCTCTTTACCTCGACCATACCATATATGGTCACTAATTTAAACCTCTGCGTGAACTTTCTCATATGAAATTGCTTCCCCATCACATTTTTAAAGCATAAAGAACGCAAAGACAGCATGTTTGTTATATCGTTATATCCCTCCCCCTCTGAAAGAACTATACATTGTGTGAACCAACGCAGACTGCATTGAGATGGCTTGAGAACTGGTCGCTTACGAGGAGCGCTGCCTTATGTAAGTAATCATGATTTTTGAGTGTCATATACAGCCCTGATCAAAAGGCATCTTAATTTTTCAACTTTAACTGCGGGTATGTTACTTGAAATCACCTCATTTGTTTATGACTGCATACGTAGTAGGAAGTTAAAATGAAAATGCAAACGTCATTTCAATGACAACCAATAAAACATTTCCAGGACAATAACTGGAAATTCCAGGTTTTTGTGGAAGCAGCCGGTTGCATTCTGTGTTCTGGTTTGTACACGTGCACACGATTGTTGCTTATCTCATCTAAATTTAAGGTCTTGTCTGTATAAAATGCCGAAAACTAAGGAGCTTAGCAACGAACAACGGTTGAAAATTCAATTTTTATAAGGGCAAGCCAATAAGACGAGCAAGGCCACTGTGAAATTGCCAGAAAATTGAAATGTTCGAGATGCGAAGTGCAATACACTATCAAAGTCTTAAGAATACTGGTAGTCATTTAAATAGTCAAGGAAGTGGGATAGAAAAGATCACTACACCCAGGAGTAGCCGACTTTTGAAACGATTTGCAGTGAAAAATCATAGAAAATCTTCATTTCAATTAGCTGCTAAATTGTCAGAGGCAACAAGAAAAAGAATCTCTGCTCTAACCACTAGAAGACGGCTTGTAGAAGCTGGATTGAAAGGCTGGAAGGCCTAGAAGAAGCCATGAATTTCCGAAATAAACAAAAAGAAACGGTTGGAATGGCTCTTAAACATCGTCATTTTATTGAAGAAGATAGGGCGAAACTTCTGTGGTCTGATGAATCAAACGTTCGGGTATGTTTCATTTCACTTGCTTTTATTCAAAACTAGCGTGAAATTGTCAATATGTAGCAACTTTTTTTGTAAAGCTCTTTAGAATGTTAGTAAAATAATTTCAATACTGTAGATAGTTGAAACACCTGGTGTATCTTATGTGAGGAGACGACGTCAAGGTGAGGAATATAAGGAAGAGTGCATAGTACCCATGTGAAACATGGTGGTGGCACGATAATGTTTTGGGAATGCATGGCAGCCGATGGAGTGGGAGAAATGTACATCTTTGAGAGACGAATGAACTCTTTGACGTACATAAATGTACTAGAAACAACACTGCAAGCATCTTTTTCATGAATTTTCGGCGATACAAACATGGATGGGGTCAGTCTCCAACAAGCCAATTCAACTTGTCATACATCTCCTGTGACTATGAAGTGGTTGTGAAAATGGTGTACACTTCTTGCATTCTCCTCCACAGTCTCCAGACCTGAACCCCATTGAACAGTTGTGGGCTTTTCTCAAATCCAAGATCAAGAAGAAGCATTCCATTACTTCAAAAACAACCTTAAAATTCATATTGTAAGAGGAATGGAAGAAGATCCTGAGAGAAGAATGCAGTAGGTTAGTACGCTCTATGCCTAAAGGAATTAATGCGGTCATAAAGGCGGAAGGAGGTCCAACCAAATATTGATAAGTTTCAATAAAAATGATTATTTTGAATCTCTGCACTTTTATTTTATCCCAACACATTAGTAGTTTAAAATAAATGGATTTCTAGGGTGCCTAATACTTTTGATCAAGGTTGTAATAAAGTAGATTTTTGATAATCTGAAAAGTCTCTTCACTGGACTATTGTAGCTGCCATTACACACACACACACACACACACACACATATATATATATATATATACTTTTACTCCTTACTCACTTCTACTATTTGTTCCCCTCTGATTCCATGGTTTATTTTCTTTTCTTACTTCTCCCGGATGCATCTCAACTTTTTCATTCAGTTACAACTACTCGCCTTCACTGCACGTATATACACTGTTCCTGCTTCATGGTAATACTTGAGTTCTTAATAATTCTTCAATTCTTCCTCTATTAAAGTTTGTAGTCTGAGTTTACGGCATTTATAATAACTTACTATTACCATATCTGAAACAAGCATTTGTTTGGGTTAATTAGGGTTAAATGCTCAGACCTGACGAAGAATCTAGCCTAATTTACCTCTAATTATATATATATATATATATATACACACACACATACAATTTGAATTTACGTGGTGTTATTTCAAAACAAAATACATTGTACCGTGTACATTGTACCGTGAATTCTGCACGCCATTCTTTCTCTGAAAGAAATAAAAGTCAGTGCATTAACATAGGGAAAGTCTTGTGCTTCCCACATCAAAATTTTATTTTTTTTTTCTATTATAAACTACGAAATCTTTCTATAAGTTATTGATATAAAAACGCGGCCGAACACTTTCCATAGCGGTTCAAGTTTCAATGCTTTCACAGGCGAAATACGACGAAAATGCGCACAAAAACCGCATATAAAACTCAATTCGGAACGCGATTTAACCACTACACAAGAATTTATCCATAAATACATCTCAACTTTTCATCTTCCCAATAGGAGGTCTTCCTGTGCGACTTAAGCGCGAGTTGCACACAGGTAGGAACGATGACTCATCTGAGGATTTTTTTTTATTTCTATTTTTTTTTTTTTTTAGTTCCATCTTTTCCATGCCTCAAGGACGATTCCACGAACGGCCTCCCTCAATAAAAAAATTATTTCCTCTTCGGAGAATGAAACGCGATGCGTTTTTGAGAGGCAGGTCCTCGGGCTATTTTGTTGGAATATACACACACAGGGAAGTGAAGAGAAATGTACAGTTAGGGGGTGTTTCTGTTGTCGGACGAGAAGGGAATTAAAAGCACAATTTTTACTTGTGCGTTATGTAATGAAATGTTTCTGTTCAGAGTCATGGAATCAGCTTTTCAAAGAACTCGTACCTCGCTACTACATATGGGCTGTCTCTATGTGAACTAATGGAAAATTATTAACACAAGGATGGTGTTAGCAAATGTGTCGCATAATTTTGCATGAAAAATGAACACATTTCACGATAGTTAATATTTTTTTTTTAATTTTATGTAATACTAGCAGTAAATCCGTTCTGCGTACGCAACATACATCATAAAGAAGTTTAAAATTCACTATTATGTGCAAATTCCTGTAGTATTCGAAATGACACATTGTTATTTAAAACATTCTATTAAAATATTTAAATCAATGTTTCTAAAAATAAGTTTCAGAATCTCTGTTCTCGGCATTCAAAATTATCTTCACAGGGCAGATCTGAAGAATAGAAGATCGTGATCCTGTTTGAAAACAAATTTACAGAAAATTTGAAATTAAATCAATATATACTAAAATGAAAGCGCTAAAATTAGACCATAGATTAGAAGGTATACACTCTTTTTGCCAAAAAAAAAGCACCCCCTAAAAAATAATCCAATCATCTCGAAATTTCGCATGCAAATTTCTTTATACCAGTTATGCAAATGCTTAAATTTGCAAGGCCATTGAGTGTTAACTTCGGTCAAAGCGCGCGTTTCTACTGCGCAACTAGCATCCTATAAAACAGGTTAAAAATGTGGACGGTTTGTCTTTGCTCGATATCGATGTTGCAGGTCTGTGGAGACACAACAATAATGCCGCTGCGACGTTGCCGAAGACCTTATAAGCAATTATACGAGTTCGAACGTGGTTGTACAGTCGGGATGTGTGAAGCTGGCTGGTCGTACCGAGCAATAGGCCACCACCTGCACCGAACGGACACTGCTGTGGAAAGGTGTTGGCAGCAATGGCTGCTGCAAGGAACTCATCGGCGGAATGAAGGCTCTGGATAGCCAAGGAGCAGAAATGAGAGACAAGATCGGATGATTGTGCGACAGGCCAGAACTGACCCAACGGCATCATTGTCCGCCATCCAATGTGCCTCTCCTATACCACCCGTGGTACCTTCCACCATATCACGGCGCTTGGCTGAGGCGGGAGGTTACACTCATGGCGGCCTTTAAGATGTCTGCCCATAACCCCACAACATCGACAGAGTCGTTTGGAGTGGTGTCGTAGCCGAGCATCATGGCTCCCAGCAGACTGACATTGCATAGTATTCAGCGATGAATCACGCTTCAGTCTTTCATTAGGTGACCTTTGGGTACGTGTCTGAAGGCGCCAGGGCCAGCGGTCCCAATCAGCCTTTGTTTTACACATGCACACAGCCATTACTCCTGGTGTGGTGGTGTAGGGTGCTATCTCCTACGACAGCAGGTCGCCCCTAGTCATCCTGCGTATAACTTTAACAGTTCAACGATATGTTGATGAAATCCTGCGGCCGTTTGCGTTACCCTTCATGGCACGTCATTCTGGGGCCATTTTTAACAAGATAATGCCACGCTACATACGGATCGCATATCTGTAGACTGTCTCCGTGCTGTTGATACTGTTCCTTGGCAAGCAAGGTCACCAGACCTTTTGCCAATCGAGCATGTATGGGACATGCTAGACCGCCAGATTCGGGCACCCCGAAATGCAGCAGATCTGGAGCAACAATTGAGGAATGCCTGGCAGAATGTATCGTAGGATGACATTAGGAAACTTATCACTCCTTACCTAGACGTATACAAGCATGCATTGCCGCTAGGGGGGTTTCACCAATTACTGATTTGAAAATTCAATGTGCAATTAATTGCTAACCATTGATAGGTTCTGCGGCCTTGATTTTGCAATCATTTCATTACCTGTATATGGGCTGTACGCATATTTAATTTTAATAAAAACAG
The DNA here is from genome assembly GCA_951213105.1 of Amaurobius ferox. NCBI lineage: Eukaryota > Metazoa > Arthropoda > Arachnida > Araneae > Amaurobiidae > Amaurobius > Amaurobius ferox. The sequence continues at coordinate 95,244,926 of OX578148.1, forward strand.
TCACTTTCTCCATGGTGCTTAATTTTTTTTGCAAAAATGTATATATATATATATATATATACACCCGTGTATTAGTAGAAAATCACCAGTACTACAATATATGAGTTTCAAAAACATTTGTCAAAATAAAACAGATGACGTAATAAATTGAAAATTTCAATAATCATGTAATCTTTAAACTTGAGGCTGTAATCGATATAATCCATCCAAAAATGCAATTTCGAGAAAAAAAATTATACACATTTTTTTATTAATGAAATCGTAAAAGATTTAATAAAAATCGTCTGCTGCATAAACACATTGGATTTAAATCCATTGCTAAGTCTCATGATAGAATTTTCTTCAAATAAATTGGCGGGAAATAACATCGGCAGCATAATGCTATCTCTATGGAAGGTTAATTGTCAGATTTTTATTCATATCTCGACAACCCGTGATCCTAGAAACGAACTAAATTTTAAATGGGGCTATTTCACGGCTACGCACAAAATTTCGGTGCAGCCGTTCTCCTGTGATAATGAGAAAAATACACATTCATACAGACAGACAGATTTTCAATTTCATTTACATTGATTTCTCCGTGAATTTTGCCTGCATATGTTAAATGTTTACGCGATATTAAAGAAGAAACACAAACAGTGGCTCCCAAAAGTGTTCGTACACTTTAAACATTTGTAGAAAAAGCGCTGTCGCCTGGAATTTAATTCGAATATAAAGTTCAATATTTTTTCATATCATCTCCATATGATTCTGAATAAAACCTAACTTTTTTTTAAATATTGACTCATTTTTATTTTTTATAAAAAGGAAAATGCAAGGAGGCAGAGAAAGAACACGTCACAAAAGTGATCGTACACTGAAACATTTTCGGATAAATTCATAAATAAAATTATTGTCTGTCGCTTTTTTTTATTTTTGCATTGTGGTGACATCTAAAAGTGAGTTAGGCTTAATCTTTGCTTGCTTCGTAATATTTATAGTATTATTTAAAAACGGATCGTAGTCGTAAGGAAACAACAAACAGCATTCAAAAATTGATTATTTTTCATCATAGTATTGGTAAATTAGTTCGTAATATCGCTAAATTAGTAAATTTATCCCATTCTACGGTGCAGTATGTGATAAAACGCTTTAAAGAAGAAAATAGGATCGAAAACAAGGTAAGAAAAGGTCATCCGGCAAAGTTAACACAACGTGATCAGAGATTTGCAGTTAGAAAATTTGTGAAAAATCCATGTTTGAGTGCTGTAAAAATATCTACAGAATTTACTGAAAAATTTTCTACTTCAATTTCACCTGAAACTGTTCGACGAGTGCTTAGATCACCTGGATTATATATAGGCGTTCTGCCCGAAGAACATTTTTTGCGAGAAAAATAGAAAGCTTGGGCTTTCCTTCGTAAAATCAATGATAAAGAAGTCCTAAACGTATTGGGATATACCAAAGTTAAGATTACGCTACCATTGCATATAACAGAATTCATGGACCCGTTTCGCGGTTATTATGCGTTCGTCAGCTTGGAATATCTACAAGAAAGAAAACTCTCCAAGTGTTACAATTATGTATTCGATGATTGATTAGAATTTGCAAAAGAGTTAAATTTCCTAATATAGACGGTTAGGTTAAAATCACACGAATTAGCAAGGAGTTGTTTTCCCATCAAGTTCACCGACTTATTCCCTATCACTCTGTCAGAGCCCTTAGTACATACCGGCATAAGTCATGAAAAGATTTGAATGAAATCAACTGGCATCTATCAATGAACGTAAAACACTCGAGGCTTATTCAACATCAAAAGCCGTCATTTCTCAGTTATTTAGGAGAAATACCCACAGCTTTTTATCACACTCATTCGCCTCGTGCTGGGTGTAGGTGTGTTCAGACAACACACAAAGATGCTAATAGTTGGTCTGTCTCGTATCTGGACCATTCAGAAAGGATACGCATGGCTGCTAATGGTTCTACGTACTGTGAATTCCAAATTGGAGAAATGGTTTCGATTGATTCCTATGGAGGGATCCTAGGAAAAGATTTCCAACGGATATAGCAGCCCGGAGGAACAAAGAAATGGAATTGGATAACAGTTTCACTTAATACATCTATCTGCATTAGACGACCTGGATAGGAGAGAATTCGAATTCTGGAATTTAGAACGACTTTTAGCGCGAAATGGAATGTTTGTTTTATTCTAAGTGACTGTAATAAGGATGCGAAAGTGGGAGAAGGAAGCTTAAAGTGATTTGTCAACTCCCTTTTTCTTAACACCTCTGTCTCTACCAAGGACATTTTTGATCATAAGCAAAGTAGACAAATGCTCGAGCTAGGGGCCCGTCATCTGTACAATTTTTCATTCTAGAAATTTAATGGTTGGGGGCCCCAGAATATTCTTTTGCTTAAAAGGGCCCAGGTTTCTCTACGCTAGACCGGTTTTATTACTTCTATTTTACTTAATAAATGAAGATGGCTGTCTACCTGTCTGTCAGTGCAATATGTTGCGTGAAATCTAAGCGTCGTACGGCCATGAAATTTGGTACCCAGATACTTCATAACCCGGGAAAGTGCACTTCGGCGTTATTTTCTTTAAATTCAAATTACTGTCTTCGTTGTTTTATAGTTTAGCCTGATTTACAACGATTTTGGGCGCTATCCACACAAATCGATTTAATGACGGAAAATATCATCATAGACTTCCTATCTTGACACCATTAGAAAGATCGAAAATTTTTCTTTAAAACAAACTTCAGACCGAATCCATACAATGAATAGACGAATTATTGTGAATTTTTAAATTATATATACTTTTTGCGTATTCAAAATGTTTCCGATATTTAAATTGCAATATGAAAAACTTGACGAGTAATCCTATGTTTATAATGTAACAACTGCTTCTTAAAATATCACGCACTGCTCCAAAAATAAATAATTTCCTGAAACCACCAGTGTTAATTAATTATAAAATGTTTTTAAGGCAGTAAATTGTTACAATTTTCGAATCATTTTCTTCCGCGCACGTTATTTCCTGATCGAAGTTTTTCGACCTACTGAAATCATGCCTATAGTAGGAGAAATTATGTTGTCCATTCGCGCATGCTCATAATGGATGTGTTCTTGGAATTTGCCAAGAAGCGTTCTGATGTGTGATCATACACAGTGGTGGTGGTGTATGTGTGTGTGTGTGTGTGTGGTGGGGGGGGGGGCATTTAGTCCCTTTCGCGTTTACACGAGTGGTCAAAATGGAGTATTGGATTATGTTGTTTGCGGAAGATATGGCCAATTATGATTCTCATATTGTGATTTGGAGATTTTATTTGTATTGTGAGGATGATTTTAGTTCAAAGCAGGCAATTTGAAAATGGAGCATGGTGTTATTTGTATCTGTATTATTTAAGTAGCGGGCACTTATTTGGAACCTGCGTAACGTCGGGTAATTTATAGTCTTACATGTACAGGGTATATAGGAAAATCTTTAAACACCTTAATAACTTTGTAAGACAATATTTGTGAGTGTACACAACATTAAGTCTAGTGACCATGTCCCATTGATTTCAGCGCCCTTCGCGGAGAATTTAAAAAGTTAGGATCCGAACTCCGCAAGAAAGCGATATAGACGAAAAAAGACAATTACAAACTTGTATTGCATTGCGTAATGAGTAGGAATCGACACCAGGAAGGAAAGAAACTGGTATATGGAAGGTAATACATATCTATCAAAAAGTCGTATCAACAAGATCTGTAACACAATGACACCTGCAACGCTTGGCAAAGTATGTCGTATTTTTTCTCGAATTCAAATGCGTATAGTTGTTGACGGAGGGCTTTTTAAACAGGCTATACACTGGATTTCTATGATTGCTAGTACTGTTTATTTTAGCATTCCTGAATAGAACAGCATTTCGCAGTTAACCATATTGAGTCAAATAAATGCATTTTGTAGCAGTTTTATTACCGATTTCATTTTATTTATCAGCAGTTTCATTATTGATTTTATTATCATTAGACAGTGTTCTACAACTTTGTAATGGGCTTTTTCCGCCTCTCGTTTTTATTTTTTTTGTTATTCTAACTTTTTGAAATCACTTTTGCAATCACTTTTATTAATTTTACTATAGACCTAACGTGTACCCTCATAGTTATTGGGTGCTTTAGAACTTTCCTTGGAACCCATTAAATCATTTTTTAGAAGATAGATTCGAAAATAAGTTGATGCATTCCGGACGTCTTTTCTATCGAACATAATTTTATTTAAGCCATGATGGAATTGAGCTATAAACATGGTGGATAGACAGTAATCTGATCCAGACATGGAGTTAGAAAAAGTAGATAAAACTCCTTTATATGGATGAAAAGCTTAAAAATGCCATAATACTTTGAGAATTATATCTAGGTGTTGCAAGTGTTAGTAAAGTAACCGCTATTGTTAGTTGACACACCAGAAAGGCGTAGTATTTAGTATATGTATTTTTTATTATTTTTAAATTAAGGGTTCTCTAATTGTGAGTATAATTAACCAGTACTTTTTCATAGTTGTAGGATAAAGTACAGAATATATGGAAATAAAAATAAATTGAAAGGTAAAATAATTTTGAATATGTAGGAATATTCCTTATTTTTTCAATCCTACTTTGCATTGCTCTAATTTATTTTTACAAAATTGACAGTTTAAATAAATATTTGAAGCCTTTTGCTATAGGAATGCATACAATGCTGGACTACTTATCGTATCCCAGCGCCACCTGAATTATTGTCTCAAACGATATTGCCCTTTTCTTAATATGAAGTTGATATTACCTCCATGGATCCACATTTTTTACTCATTCAGATAGATCTGATGACGTGCATATTACACAGCAGTGGCTCGCGGCTGGACAGATTGTTCTAGAAGATTTGAAAAGCACAGTCAAAGAGTTATCACGAAATGGCGAATATGTTTCTCAGGCAAGTGTCGGGGAAATTATATACAGGATATGTACCATCGGATTTTAAACAACGAAGTAGATAAATTATTGAGCTCCAATGATGACTAAGTTTATGAGATCGGCATATTTGGTAAAAATAGTTTGATTATGACGGTTAAAAGAATTTATCTTGTTGCAGACGTAGCTAAAAATTTGGAAAGAGTTTAAACTAGCCTCGGAAAATAGGGTTCTAAAGTAATGCTTTGGAATTAATAAGATAATAGGATAATTATTAGGATTTGGAATTAATATGTTTTGGAATTAAGTTTCAGATCAGCTCTCATAATAAAATTTTTGAATAAAGCTTAATGAAAATGGGCGATTTTTATAGCGAAGTAAAAATTTCTGCTTCATGTATATGCTTAAACAGGAAACATCTAAAGAACATTTAAAGAAAATTTGGTACAGTTGATGCCATTTATTAATTGTAGAGTTCTATTGATTTCGAGCAAGATCAAACGTTTGGAAAGGCATTTTTGAACATTTTCACATAAATTAATTTGAACAATGACAGTCAAATATTAAAATAATAAATTTGCATTTCATTTTGTTAGGAAAAGAAATGGCATCAATTTCAGAACGCTGACGTAAATCATCTGCGAAATAGAATTAAATAAAATAATTCAACATCACATAAATAATTCTATCATTTAAGAGACACTTCTCTTATGGGAAAATTCATGATGCTTCTTTCAGAAGACGGGTTTATCTACGGGAAAATATACTACAGTACTATGAAGAATGGTAAAACAAGATTCTTTAAGTAGGTGAAGCAAAATGCAATTTATCTGGTAAGTAGAACTTATAACTTCCTACACGAGAAAGGACACCCAAACCCTTGTACCACATTTAAAAAAGAGACAGATGGGTTGTTCTACTTTTTTAGTTTTGCATATATTAAAAGACTGTTGATATACGAGATTAAATTTTCTTTATTTAACATATCTAAACTTTAGAGTTAAAAAAAGAATGATTCTTTTAAAAATAAGTCCTCAATCAGTAATCGTCTGCCAGATCAAGAGAGAGCGAATCCAATTCTCGACCATTGTATGAAATGCGTACTAAGAGTGATCCGTTATGTGCAAAGATGTGGATCTCAGCAAAAGCGGGAAAAATTATCAATCATGCTTGATGAAAATAGGGTGTCACGGGAGAAATGTTAGGGATAGTGAATTAAATGTCATTGTTATGGCGAAGTTGTTTTCCCCTTACTCTTCTATCTATGAAACAAACAAGGAAGAAAAGAGCATGTTAGCATGCATTTTTACTTGGCAACGGTCTTGGCGACAAAATTTGAAAAATATAGCCAACTTAAGTGTATTTTGGCAAGTTCCAGAAAATACGAGAAAGAGGTTGAGGAGAATGCTATAACGAAAAATTTTAGAACGTTTTATGAAACTTATAAATATTTGAAATGTGGTTTGTTTGTGTTATATACAAATATAGTAATATATACTATTTTAATACAACTTCCACTCATTTTCTAGTTCAAACTATCATTTTTTTGGCAGACTACAATATTAAATTTCGAATTCTAATCATGCAAGAAAAAAAAAAAAGAATTCTAATCATGTGAATTATAAAATCTTAAATTTCGAATTTTAATTATGCGAGTTAAAAACATCTTAATTTCGAATTTTAATTATTCGAATTAATAAAACCTTAATTTCATTTTAATTAAGTGACTTAATAAAACCTTAATTTCGAATTTTAATTACGCGAATTTAACAATCCTTAATTTCGAATGGTAATCATCCGAAAAAATAAAAACCAGTTTAATTTAAATTCTAATTATATGAATTAAAAAAGAAAGCCTAGTTGTAGTTCTTATGTACAATATTTGCACATTTTTTTCAAAGCTCGTTTAGGCCCAGAAAACAACGAAGCCCAACTCAACCAAAGGATCAGATTCGAGTCCGTGGAAACCCCAGATCGTCCGACTCATCCAGAGGACTTGAGTAACCATTTGGACGACCGGGAAGAGATTCGAGTCCGTATAAATGTCTTATCTAATGCTAAAATTTTTGGGTCCATCACCGGATTAGGATCAGTAAGATATTCAAAATTCCAGCAAAACAAATTTCTCCTTTGATTACTGTCAAGAAATGGAGCTTTGGTTTTTATTATCTTTTTAAGAATATATTTAACTCGAAAAACTTATGTTTATCAATCCAACCATCTACTCAAATTTAGAATCGTCTGCATTTAGTTGTTAAATCACCATTGCCATTTATGAAGTTCAATATAAATAAGAAATAAATTCACGCATGTTGTTTGTTCTTAGGTGTCGTATGCAGGTGATAAGAAGTCCAAATTAGATTACTGAGAATCCAAAACACTTCCTGCATAAGAAAAAGGCATGAAACCCAAATCTACAATTTCATTGACAGATCACTTGTCCTACTTCTTCAGCCAGAGTGAATTAAATCTTAACGCCAGTGATGAATTACGTGCATTTATCTCCCATCAAATTCTTCCATTGCTGTGTTTAAAGAATGCAATGTTTCACACACTTTTATAATATGAATGTTTTATACAGTTTATTTATATCTATATAAATAAAATTGAAAATCTGTGTGTATGGGTGTATGTGCTTTTGTTTGTCTCATCATCACGGGAGAAAGGCTGCACTGAAATTCGTGAAATATTGTGGGTAGCGGTGACATGGCCCCACTTAAAATGTAGTCTATGTTTTGGGCTTCTAAGATCAAGGGACAGGACAGGATATTAAAAAACGAATCTCTCAAAGTTAGCATTATGCAAATGATATTTTCCTCGCAAACTTATTCGAAAAAAAAAAATGATGTGTTGGTATGCTGCGGAATAAATCCAATGAATTTATCAAAACACTTGAAACAGAGGGACAGACAGCCATCGATCATGACGAATTCAATAAAATATTTTAATAATGCGATTCGAATATTTGACTTGACTTTAATCAATAGGAACTTTATGTTCTACTAAATGGAGAAAAATTACAAATGAAAAAAAATTGCTTAATTTGCTAGAGATTCACAGACATAAATCCCATCAAAGGTTTATTCATATTCAGGGATATCTCAAGACGTGCCAATTCCACTAATAGAAAATCTATTATTTTTTTTTTATTCCATCACGATATTTTTTTAAAACATATAATATGTATTGTAGGGAAAGTGAAAATAGTAAAAATAAACTTTAGGGAGGGGGAGGGGAGTGAAATTAAAAAAAAAAAAAAGAATAAAAAACAAGGCCAAAATACAAGAGAAGCCTTTTCACTTTTGGCACAATAAGGGAGAATAGATTTGACGCCTTTTCAACCAATGGGATTTGAATAGTCTCCGTTGAGGGAATTCCTATTTATTATGCAGATCAGCAAAAGCCTTGGAAACCGAAGTGGGTGAATCACATTTCAGACAAAAACTAGCTGCGCTATTCAGCTAGCTGCTAATTGTCCGTAATTCGGTTAAGAGGATAGTAAAACTTTAAATTTTTGAAGAAAAGAAATGGTGTTCTCAAATTTTAATACTTTGTAGTCATTTAGATTAAAAAAAAAAAGTTGAGTCAATCACTTTTTTGAAACTAAAAAAGCTCCGAGCATAGTTTCATTAACACAGACAAAAATCTAATAGCGTGCGCAAGTTTCGTTAACATAGTAAAACAACGCAGATTCGAATAAAGCTTTGTACATAGCTTGACTAATCATGTTTTAGATTAAACTAACTAATCATGTTTTAGATCGAAGCGTTATTTTGTGTGTGTGTATATATATATATATATATATTAATAAAAACAGTTGCTGACGCAGCCGCCGTTTGATAAATTTCTCGTTTCACGAGATTATTTGCTTCGTACCACAAAAACTATTGCATATAAAAATATGAAATTTGGTACACTTGTAGAGAAAGCTTTGGGAAATACGCTGAAATAAACCGTTTTTACTTTCCTTATATACATAATGTATAAGGAAAGCATTGTGACGGGGTCGAAAATTCGAATTCGAGTTTTCGACGGGAGAGCACGTTTCAAGCATCCCTGATCACGAATCAAACATTTTTGAAGTGATGTCTGTGTGTGTGAAAGTATGTGTGTGTGTGTGTGTGTGTGTCAGTGGGTCTGTGGAGACGATAACTGACGAACGAATGGACCGATTCGAACCAAATTTGGTACAAAAATCACAATCTGTAAACACTGGAAGCCTATTGTTTTTATACGCAATCGAATGTTCAGAATCCCCCTAAATTTTCGAATGAAATTTTGAAAAAATCGTCAAAAAATCAAAACCAATAATAAAGTTACGTAAATAGACATTTCTTATGTAATTTTTCATTAGAAAACGATCAACATAAATTTTAGAACGCTAACATGAACCGTTCTCGAGATATTGCGCATTTTAAAAAAAAATTATCAAAAAGTCATAAAATAGAAAAAAAAATATTTCCTATTGAGAAACATGTTCACTTTTCATATATAATATCATGCGATAAATTGGGGGACATCATTCTCGTGGATCTAGCTCGTTCCATTCATGAAAAAAGATACTTTGAGTAATACTTTTGCATTTGAACGCCAATTTATCTGCTGTAAGAATAACTTATTTCTTCGTCCATAACGCTTGGCGAGAATTTGACGACGAAATTGGCGGAATGTCGCCAACTTAGCGACTTTCTGAAATGTTGCCAAATTAACGAAAATCTCGCCAAATGGATAAAAATGACGCTAAATCAATGAAAATGACGACTAATTGTGGAAAATTCAATATCTAATAAGTTATATAATATATAAATATATATAATAATAGTTATATAATATATGTCGAAAATTCAATATATATATATATAAAACTCATTTTTTCGTCCATAACGCTTGGCGAGATTTTGGCGACAAAATTAGCGGAATGCCGCCAACTTGGCGACTTTTTGAAATGTTGCCAAATTAAGGAAAATCTCGCCAAATGGATAAAAATGACGATAAATCAATGAAAATGACGACTAATTGTCGAAAATTCAATATCTTGGAAAGGATATTAGTATCTACTAGAAGAAAAACCTATTTATTTTACTGTAAAAGTAGTAAATTCATTTCATTATATAAGGAAAGTTATGTGTTGCCCACATCAGATTTTTACTTTCCTTATATACATAATGTATAAGGAAAATATTGTGACGGGGTCGAAAATTCGAATTCGAGTTTTCGACGGGAGAGCACGTTTCAAGCATCCCTGATCACGAATCAAACATTTTTGAAGTGATGCCTGTGTGTGTGTGTGTGTGTGTGTGTGTGTGTGTGTGAAAGTATGTATGTGTGTGTGTGTGTGTGTGTGTCAGTGAGTCTGTGGAGACGATAACTGACGAACGAATGGACCGATTCGAACCAAATTTGGTACAAAAATCACAATCCGTAAACACTGGAAGCCTATTGTTTTTATACGTAATCGAATGTTCAGAACCCCCCTAAATTTTCGAATGAAATTTTGAAAAAATCGTCAAAAAATCAAAACCGCTAATAAAGTTACGCAAATAGACATTTCTTATGTAATTTTTCATTAGAAAACGATTGGCATAAATTTTAGAACGCTAACATGAACCGTTCTCGAGATATTGTGCATTTTTAAAAAAAATTATGAAAAAGTCACATAAAAAAAAATTCCTATTGAGAAACATGTTCACTTTTCATATGTAATACCATGCGATAAATTGAGTGACATCATTCTCGTGGATCTAGCTCGTTCCATTCATGAAAAAACATACTTTGAATAATACTTTTGTATTTGAACGCCAATAATCATTTATCTGCTGTAAGAATAACTTTTTTCTTCGTGCATAACGCTTGGCGAGATTTTGGCGACGAATTTGGCGGAATGTCGCCAACTTGGCGACTTTTTTGAAATGTTGCCAAATTAATGAAAATCTCGCCAAATGGATAAAAATGATGCTAAATACATGAAAATGACGACTAATTGTCGAAAATTCAATATCTTGGAAAGAATATTAGTATCTACTATAAGAAAAACCTATTTTTTTACTGTAAAAGTAGTAAATTCATTACATTATATAAAGAAAGGCATGTGTTGCCCACATCAGATTTTTTTGATATATATTGTAGTTTAAGAAATATTTAATATCAAAGTTAAAGACAAAATATATGATCTACGAGTTCGCGTCCTGGATAGCCTAACAATAGCAAGACCACGAATATTTGCAGGCAGGTACCTACATGGGTGAATTTTTGCAGGACGGAGCCCCTTTTTTAATTTCGATGTAGTTTTTGAGATATTTTACTTTTTATGCACTTCTGAAGTGAACTTTGTTTTTCGTATCGTCACGTCTAGCGATTTCTCTGTCTCGTACCGTAAAAACTATAGCATACAAAAAAATATATTTTGGTACATTTTAGAGAAATAATAGGGTAACACGATGAAATAAACCGTTTATCGATTTAAACTTTAGTTTGGCATGAAATAGCTCAGAAAACGAGCTCAGGATCAAGGAATTCAGTTTTTTTAGGATTCCCTGGGCTAAGAAAATCCCTGCTTTTTTCTCCTAACAAAAATAGGCAGAAGCAGGGGGTAGAGCCCCCTAGTGTGTGTGTGTGTGTATATATATATATATATATATATATACACATGAAGTGTATTATGAAGTGTTATAATTGTGTTTTTTGTATATCTTATTTTTAGATATTTTTCTTTATATATATATATATATATATATATATAATATATATATATATATATATATATACAGGGTGTCTCAAAAACATTGACCTCGGCTTTTATTCCTTAAATATTGATCTTAGACATATAAATTACAAAGTTGCGTAAAAAAATGTACAGAATTTTATGTAATCGATAAAAATTTTCAGGGGATTAAATTTGAAGAAATACAAAATTTTTAAATTTTTATACGGTCCCCGTATAAAAACATTTCCAATGAGTAAAATGCGCCCCATACACTAATAAGGCGATGTACAAAATTTCAGCATTTTATCATAAAAAGTTCCAGAGATATGTTTAAACAAAGTTGGTGAGGGATTAATCACAAATTAAAATGTAAATGTTTACAGCAAGAGTGCAAATGACGCAACGCAGAAATGCATTATAGGCAAATAATATCTGCATCTTATCTTTAATGGATCTTTGGCATGGATGGAAAATATTTTGAACAATCTTTGTGTAAAGTTATTATTTCTACACATTGTAGATATTTTTGTACCAATAAATAGCAAAATTATTTTTTATTTATGTAATCACTGTTTTCTTTCGTAATTTGTGTATGACCCCTGAAACTCGATCTGCGGACATGATTCTCCCCCTCTGAGAACCCATGTCGATGCATCGAAAAGTGGTTTAAGTCAGCATTTTTGTCTTTTCATATCTCTGAGACTTTTTTATGATAAAATACTGAAATTTTGTACGTCATCTTATTAGTGTGTGGGGCACATTGGAAATGTTTTTGTACGGCGGCCGTATAAAAATTTAAATTTTGTATTTCTTAAAATTATCTCCTTTAATTAAATTATTTAATTAAAATCTTATTCTCCCTTTTTTACGCAACTTTGTCATTTATTATATATGTCTAAGATTAATATTTAAGGAATAAAAGTCGAGGTCAATGTTTTTGGGACACCCTGTATATATATATATATATATATATATATATATATATATATATATATATATATATATACATATATACACACTATATTATCGTAACTATCATGAACCTTACTCGCAATTATGGACAGCTGGTTCCCCCGAGACTTTCAGTAACATGCTTGCAAATGTTTTACAGCGTATTGATAACACCACTGATTTTGCTCAATTACTACCCAGCTCTGGTGGCAACCCTAGATAGAACCCGCATTAGAAATGAGGCTCCCTGTGGATCAAATGACCCAAATCGACACCCTCTATCTGGGTCTGTTTACATCCATTTAGGAACACACAATTGTCCCAATATCACACTCGCGTTTCAAACTCCAAAATAGAGCTGATGATTGCATTTAATCCTAGTCCAACACGAAGTGCCGAAAATGCCTTTTCACAAACAGACGCTCCAATGCCTAATTGAAGAGTATGAAATATAGAAATCTTAACCTACTTTAAAGTTGACGCTTCGAGCTTGCGGAAGTGCAAGTTTTAAATACAAAATTGTCAATCGATTAAGAACATTTCAAGTTCAAAACACAACTGTTCTTCTGAACACAAAGTGGGAGTTCCGGCCAGGAATGGCTAATCGGGTGCTGGAGCAAGGACATTACTTACGGCCTCTATAATTATGGTTGTGGTGAACTGGCCGAGGTAGCGGTAAAATAGAATAAGTGAAAAAAGAATTAATCATTTTTAAAGGATTAGAACATATTTGACAGATGCTGAAAATCTGTCAAGCCATGTAAGGATAATCATTGTTGTAAATTATGTATTTGTGTGATCTGTAAAATGTTGTCACATGTAGAAAGAATTAAATTTTTAAAACTGTTATAATGGACTAAAATTTAACCATTAACCATTTAACCTAAAATTAGCCCATTATATCAGTAATTAAATGGATAAAATTACCAGTGGCGTATTTAGAAGGAATGTATATTCCTCATTTTTTTTTTTAACTGTACTATAAATTACTGCTATAATGGATGAAAATTCTGAATGAATTTTCAATCATTAATTCTTTGCGTTGTTAATTTAATTCAATTTTGAATTCTAGTCATTTGTTTAAGACTGGATGTTTGTCACGTTATATTACTGTGTACATAAAGTATTTAAAATCTCTCTCCCCCCCCCCCCTTCATTTGCTCGCCGGCAGCACTTGCGCTCTAAAAATCTACGGTCTGTGGAAAACGCAACTTTTTTAAATATTTATAATTTGTGTACGATCCATTTGTGTACGATCCACATTATTTCATTACTTTCTTACAAAATGTACCTGTCCCACGGTCAGCTAAATTTGTGATATTTTGAATCAAGGATATTAAATTACCAATTCCGATAAAGCTATGGCGATTTTCAATGACACTATAATTATCAATATTAATTTCTAGACATTTTGAATTACTGCCAACTTGGCAAATTTTGCGAAAGTTTGCAAAGTTGGAGATATTCGGGGTGGGACAGTCTAGTGGTTGAGTCTAGGATTTCACTTGAACGACCCGAGTTCGATTCCCGCCTGTTCAAAAACTATCGACGTGTTTAAGCGAAGTACGATCTCGTTAAACATGTGGGTCCGTAAGTCCTTTCGAGAGGTTGGTGAAAGGGAAAGGAGAGTAAGGTCCCTGTGGATGCCTCCTTCTCGGGGTTCCAGTCTAAATTGGGTGGCACTGTTCCAGCCTTCCAAACAGATACATTACACCTTTTGGTTGGTCGGGCGGTCTGTGCCGAATAAACAATTCATGAATTTCATCCGCATCTGCAATAATCTAAATCCTTCAGATTTCCATAAGTAAACTCCCCTTGTGAAATATGCTTATCGCATAAATATGCTTATTCGAGCTCTCTTATCAATAAATTTTCTTATTCAAAAGAGCGGATAACAACTCAATAATTACATTCTCACACAAATGGCCTCGGAAATATCGCAGCTATTTTGTAAATTATTTCTTCTAATTAAGCATTTTAAATCGTTCAAACCAATCTCCCCCTTACATCCCCTCTCTTAAAATCTATTACTGCATCTGTTGTTGTGCAAAGCAACCTTTATAACTGGATGGACGACATAAGACGATTCCTTCTGAACCATGAATATGCACTATTGAATTGTACACTATTGAATACTGTGCACTATCGAATTGTACACTATTGAATACTGTGCACTATCGAATTGTACACTATTGAATATTGTGCACTATTGAATATTGTGCACTATTGAATAGTGTGCACTATTGAATAGTGTACACTATTGAACTGTACACTATTGAATATTGTGCACTATTGAATTATACACTATTGAATGCTGTGCACTATTGAATTGTACACTATTGAATACTGTGCACTATCGAATTGTACATTATTGAATATTGTGCACTATTGAATAGTGTGCACTATTGAATTGTACACTATTGAATATTGTGCACTATTGAATATTGTACTCTCTATTGAATATGTGAAAATAATTTGTTGTTAGAACTGGAAATATGTGGATTGTTTTCCACTCTTAAAAATCCCCGATTCCTATATTTGAGATATATATTTGATGGGGGGGGGGGGGGGAATAGACATTTTGAAAATATATTTTCGTCTTGAATCTTCCATCTATACAGGGTGATTTAAAAGAGATGGGCCAAACTTTACGAGTAACAGTACACACCAAACCAAGCATTTTTGAATGACTTAGAAGTTATAAAATGACATTTAATATACAAAAATTACAGTAATGGCTCAAAAGAGTGACCGCCAATTTGAATGCACGTGCAATCAGTAGAAAAACGCAAAATTAAATCTTTCCATATAAAAATAGTATTGTCAGACGAATATTTTCCGAAACACTATTTGAAGTTAGCTATATCATGTTGCCTAGCAACGGAATAAATTTATACGGCAGACGATTTTTATTTAATTTATCTGATTTAAATAATAAAGGAATTGATAGAAATATTAATTATATAAATGAACTGTATTATATTTTTTATTGGGTTGAATTAGTTACGGCCTTGAGACATAAGATTTCGGGAATTATTAATATTTCCGATTTCTTAAATCATTTGTTTTATTTCGGCAAAATTTTGTGAACCATATATATTTATTTCTATTGTGTTTAACCAATTATTAAAACTGGATAAAAATGATAAGGGCATTCTTGCGTACCGTTTTATGGCCTTCATTTTATTGTATGTTGATCAAACATTTTTTTCTTTGCAAATTTGTGTATATCGGAACCATGATATATATTATTATTATTATTATTATTATTATTTTTTTTTTTTTAAGATCTATCTGAGAAAATAATTTTGAACAGCGAGAACACAAATTCTTATGCTTCTATTTAGGGAAATTAAAATAAAGATGATAATATAATTTTTTGAAGAACATCATTTAGAATAGAATTGCATGGACTTGCTACTGGAATTTGAACATATTTTTTAACCCATGAGCAACGCCGGGCATATCGACTAGTTTTAAATACAAAATTGTCAATCGATGACGCGCATGCAAGTTTAGAACACCTATCCACCTCTTCTCTTATCTGCCCAAATCCATAAAATAAAAAAAAAATTGCAGCAAGATGATTTTCGAACAAAAAAATGAGTTCTGCCTCAAACGTTAATGGGGTGCTTAAGCGAAGACATTATGGTTCTCTATAATTATGGTTGCGGTGACCTGGCTGAGGTAACGGAGGAAATGAAAAAGTATGTATAGAAAAAAAGAGTAAGTATTATGGGAGAGAGGCTAAAGATATTTGTGGAAAAGGTGAATATTGCTCGAAGTAGTTGATAAAGAATAATTAATTCATCGCAAGCAAGATGAAAGTAATACAGTAAAAGACAATTGAATATTTGGAATATTAATCTTCAGTATTCACAATCTTTATTATTTTGGTCATGGAGGTAAAAATAAGGAGTTAAAACTTAATGTTAAGAAAACGCCGATATCGTTTGAGACAATAATTCAGGTGGCGCTGGGGTAAAATAAGTAGTGCTGTATTGTATGTATTTCTATGGCGAAAGGCCTAAAGTATTTATTTAAACTGTCAATTTTGTAAAAATAATTTATTATGCATATTAGAACGCAATGCAAATTGGAACTGAAAGAATAAAGCATATTCTTGCGTATTCAAAATTATATTACCTTTCAATTTATTTTTATCTTCCTATATTCTGTACTCTATACTACAACTGTGAAAAATTACTGATTAATTTACTTATAATTAGGAAACCTTAATTTAAAAATAATCAAAAATACATATATACTAAATACTAGATCTTTTTGTTGCGTCAACTAACAATAGCGACTTCTTTACTCATGCTAGTGACACTTAGATTTAATTCTCAAAGCATTATGGCATTTCCAAACGTTGATACTTAGATATAATTCTCAAAGCATTAAGGCATTTCCAAACGTTGACACTTAGATATAATTCTCAAAGTATTATGGCATTTCCAAACATTTCATCCATAGAAGTTTCATCTTCTTTCTAGCGCCATGGTTTCGGTCACATATGGCCAAATCGAAGTCTGCGAATAAAACGCAGTCCGTGGCATTATTTTTTCTGGCCTGCAATGCAAATTAGATTCTTTCTGAGATTCTCTCTCTTTTTTTTTTGTTCCATAAAGATGGATATTAATGGAACTAAACTAAAAAATATCTTCAAAACATCACTTCATGGTAAAAATAATAAGTCATTTTTTATCTTCTCTGCAATGCATAGTAAATTACAGGGAAAAAATATTGGAATCATGCCGAAAATCGCAACTCGACGGATCTACATGTTTTGGGACCTCTAGAATACGAAAAAAATATTTTTAGCGTGATGTCTGTCTGTGTGTGTGTGTATGCGCTATGTATGTATCTACTCTAACTCAAAAATTAATGGACCAAATTTCATAAAATTTGATAGGTGAGTCACTTGTGTGTGACATTGGTGCTGATTAGTTTTTGATACGATTCAGGATAACAGAACCTGTCTCTTTTGAGAAATGGCGCGCAAAAATTATCTGTATCCACTCTAGCTGAAAAACTAATAGGCTAAATTTTACAAAATTTGGTAGATAAGTTGCTTGTGGGTTACCTTGGTGTTGGTTAAAGCAACCCCATTACAATAAGATGGATTATTCTCGAGCTATTTACTTTTTAAATTTAGGGAAACTAAAGAAGCTTTTCACTCTAGTGAAAAAACCATTTAATGAAATTTCTTAAAATTTATTAGTCACATCCCTTGACGGTTATTCTAATACTAATTCGATTTTAGCATGATTCGTAAACATATAATCGAAATGGCCCGCAAAGATCGTTAAAATGTGAAATACATAAAATTGCTAAAATATATTAATTACTTGTTTGTTATGTCATTTTTGATAACACAGCGAATAAGACTAACTCAATGACTTTAGGATGAACCATTCTTGAGATGTTTTAGTTTTGGGGGGCTTTAAAGAGCTGAAGAATTTGAATTGCAAAATGAAACGAACATGTATTAAAACTGCCAATTGGGCATGATATTAGAAAATCCATGTTATTTTCTGCTGTTAAACTCAATTTAATGCATCATGAAATAAAAAATAAGAAAATGGATTTGAATTTGTAGCGAAAGTCATGGACAGCTCATATAAGATCCCCCCCCCTTACAATGCATGGTAATGTATAGGAAAAGTATTGGAATCGTGTTGAAAATCGCAACTCGAGTTTTCGACGATCTACACGTTTTGTCAATTACAGAGAAAAATTACAATCCTGCGTGAACTACATGATATTGTGCATTACATGTAAAATAAAGCAATCGTATTGCTTTGTCTTTGAAATTTTTATCGAATAATCAACAAAAATAAAAAATGTTTCATGCCAGTGTATGTCTACATTCTACAGCTCTGGTACTGTGGGCATGTAGTAGTACACGCCTACACGCAACAATTCTGGCACTATGGATTATCGAAGAAACGTGCAACTCTTACCCGATCTTATATAATATTGTATACATTACAGATGAAACAAAACAATCTTAAAGTTTGTGTCCTATGAGTTTCCCACGGAATTGGTAATAAAAATCAAAAAGATTTCAAGCAAGGTATGTCTACATTCTACAGCTCTGGTACCGTGGGTATGTTTTACAGTACACGCTTACATTCAACAACTCTGGCACTATGGATTACAGAGGAAAAGTGCGACTTCTCCGCTCTAATATAATATTGCATATATTACAGATGAAACAATGCAATCTTAGTGTTTGTATCTATGAGTTTCCCACGGAAGCATTAATAAAGATCAAAAAGGTGTCATGCCACTGTATGTCTACATTCTACAGCTCTGGTACTGTAGGTATGTTTTACAGTACACGCCTACATTCAACAACTCTGGCACTATGGATTATAGAGGAAAAGTGCAACTTTTTCCCAATCTAATATAATATTGTGTATCACAGATGAAACAAAGCGATCGCAGTGTTTGTGCCTATGAGTTTCCCACGGAATCATCAAACATCCGAAAGTTTTCATTCCTAATGATTGATCCAGCGGTCAATACACCATCGCCAACAATACGTGTAAATCGGGTAAGACCCGAAATCCATAAAAAAAGCAATATATTTGGCAGTCATGGCCATATACATACGCTGGAAGGTTTGGTTGGGAACCATTTCCGCATCACGAAGTAAACGAAGAAACGAGCAGAAGATGACGAAGTGAAGGAAGCCAGCATGGGTCGTTACTGATACGAAAGTGTGTGGTCGGGTTTTCCCGACCGTATAAACATCTGTCTGGACAAAATATGTATAAAAAAAAACCCTGATGTGATTTTCAGCAAACTAACAAGTTCCATTTTATTCACAGGGTTCTAGAAAAATTCTTAAGCACCCCAGTAACGTTGTAAGAAAAGGGTCATGAATGTATACGTTAGGTTTATGTATAGTAAAGTGATCCTGTTCGATCGAATAAAATAGATTGTAGCACTCCTAGTGAAGAATTTAAACGTTAGGATAAGGAACTCGTCAACAAACTGAGACATACAAAAAAAAATTGCAAAGTTGCAGAACATTACCCAATGAGTAGGATTTAACAATAAAAATCTGATGTGGGCAACACATGACTTTCCTTATATAATGCAATGAATTTACTACTTTTGCAGTTAAAAAAATGTTATTCTTATAGTAGATACTTATATTCTTTCCAAGATATTGAATTTTCTTCAATGAGTCGTCATTTTCATTGATTTAGCGTCATTTTTATCCATTTGGCGAGATTTTTGTTAATTTGGCAACAATTAAAAATGTCGCCAAGTTGGCGACATTCCGCCAAATTCGTCGCCAAAATATCGCCAGGCGTTATGGACGGAGAAATAAGTTATTCTTACAGCAGATAAATGACTATTGGAGTTCAAATACAAAAGTATTACTCAAAGTATCTTTTTTCATGAATGGAACAAGCTAGATCCACGAGAATGACACCCAATTTATACGCATGGTAGTACATATGAAAAGTGAACATGTTTCTCAATAGCAAATATTGTTTTTTATTTTATATAACTTTTTGATAATTTTTTTGAAAAATGTGCAATATCTCGAAAACGGTTTATGTTAGCGTTCTAAAATTTATGTCAATCGTTTTCCAATGAAAAATTACATAAGAAATGTCTATTTGCGTAACTTTATTAGCGGTTTTGATTTTTTGACGATTTTTTCAAAAATTCACTCGAAAATTTAGGTTGGTTCTGAACATTCGATTGCGTATAAAAACAACAGACTTCCAGTGTTTACGAATTGCGATTTTTGTACCAAATTTCGTTCGAATCGGTCCTTCTGTTCGTCAGTTGTCTCCACAGACTCACTGACACACACACACACAGACATCACTTCAAAAATGTTCGATTCGTGATCAGGGATGCTTGAAACGTGCTCTCCCGTCGAAAACTCGAATTCGAATTTTCGACTCCGTCACAATACTTTCCTTATACATTATGTATATAAGGAAAGTAAAAATGTAATATAAAGCATTTATTTCAGACAATAGGGTGAATCGCTATCCTATTGAGAAAGACTTTCACACTCCGGAATCTAATGTACAACCCAAGATCTATATACAGGCTGACGCAACCGCCATTTTGACACCAAGCTTTCCAGTCAGTTATCGTCTGCCTTTGCTATTTCAATGGTGCGTGCATCTTACACATCTGATATTTGATGCGAAATTCAGTCGTCAAATAGGTGCTTCTTCCTTTAAAAAATGGTACCAATCATTCAAGAAAGTAGCCTAAAATGATTTGGTTTTTTTCGAGATCCCGAATAAAGTATGAAAAAGTAACCTTCTTTTCGCCATGTACAACCATCGCTGCAACTGAGAGTCAAGATGGCCGCTGTTGAGCCAGCTTGTATATATATATATAGGAGACTTAGCCTGTTCAAAATGCGCTGCGTCAGCAACAATGCGCATTAGAGTTCGAGAAAAAAATATGACCGCGTACTTTGACAAGCATTGCAGGTGTCACCGCATTGCAGTCCCACATGATGCGACTTTTTTGATAGTATTTATTGCTTTCCACACACGCCTTGCTGATGTAGGTTCCTACTAATTAGATAATTTTCTATAACTTTGTAATTGAATATGAGTCGCATGCAATTGGCATTTTTCTTCTGTTCTGCTCTGTTGCAGTTTGTTGTGTTAACTTTTTTAAATTTCTCTTTTCGGGCAGCTGCGTCACTTTTATTAATCGCTCGTGGTCTTTTCGTTATACAAAGACTTAGGTCTTTTTGTTATACAAAGACCTAGGTCTATTTGTTATACAAAGCCCTAAATATTTTTGTTATACAAAGACTTGGGTATTTTTGTTATACAAAGACCTAGGTCTATTTGTTATACAAAGCCCTAAATATTTTTGTTATACAAAGACTTAGGTCTTTTTGTTATACAAAGACTTAGGTCTTTTTGTTATACAAAGACTTAGGTCTTTTTGTTATACAAAGACCTAGGTCTATTTGTTATACAAAGCCCTAAATGTTTTTGTTATACAAAAACTTAGGTCTTTTTGTTATACAAAGACCTAGGATTTTTTGTTATACAAAGACCTAGGATTTTTTGTTATACAAAGACCTAGGATTTTTTGTTATAAATTTTGCTATACAAAGACCTAGATCTTTTTGTTATACAAAGACCTAGGTCTTTTTGTTATACAAAAACCTAATTTGTATACTCGCGGATCCTTCTTTACAAAATTATTGGAAATATTTTTATAGAAATCCTGTATATAAACTAGTTTGTCTTGATATTATTTAACATTTACTGATTACATATTTTATTCTATTAGAATTTATGTTAAATTCCCCATGCTGTGCACATTTTGAAATTAAAATCCCTCTTCCTCCCCTAACGATCTCTGGAACGTTTTATAACCACCAGTAATTTGCAGAATTTGACAGGAAGTTTTTTTAAATATGATTGATGTCTGCATAAAGTCATCTCTTCAGAGCAGACAAATCTTTGAACAGACAATATAAGACAACAAAACATGCTGCAATACGCTAGTCTGGGAAAGATGCTTTTAGATGAAAAGAAAAATGTAGACTGAAGCAAAAAATAAGGACTTTAAGGACTCTTATATTAGAACTACCAAAAATATATTTGAATTGCGAGTCTCCATTAGTCTTTCTCATATATTCATATTCCCCAGTGTTTAGTTCTACTTGAATCATAATCATTATCAGGAAGAAAATGGAAAAACCATATCTTTTCCATATTTAGTATTAGTACCCAACTTATTCGTATATTTTTAAAATTTTCGTTTTTTAAAGTGGCAATAGTTTGATGACGCTCATGGATGCAATTGACATGTGTTCATAAAAACTATTGCGATACCATTAACTTTCATAGTGTTGTTCAAATTATTAGCCCCTCCCCCTCCATATACTATAACTATAGAACTTGGAATTATTGTTTTCCATCAGAAATAATGCTATAAAAATTTTAAAATTAAAATCATTTTAGTTCTAATTCTGAGAAATACTAAAAACTCTATCTCGTTCTCCACATAATGTATCTACAAATAAGATTTTATAACAGTAGATGCATTCGTTCTTGAGACCAACCACCACATCGCAAGCACAGAGACAGACATATTTCCAAAAGTGTTCAAAATGGGTTTAGGTTTTAAAATGGGCTTGCCTGTTGAAATCTCGAATTCAAACTTTTTCAGAAAAGCGATATTTTTTCTATACAAGAAAGTCAATATATGGACTACAGGCAAAAATAGGGACTTTAAAGGTCCTTATATACGTTCTAACAAAAGTCAGATAAAATTCTTGTGGAAATCAATTAGTAGGCGTCGGCATGTGATGTCATTATATTGCATATTCTTCCTGAAAAATTTCACCTATCGAATTGTAGTTTTCGAAACAATGAGCAAAAACGAAAAAACGAGGCAAACAACATATTTTCATAATATGTTTTTTTTGGTAAAATTTAATGATAAAGCTCCTTGTGTTGATGCATTTTAAGGGTATTTACTTCTTTTAGGGCATTTATTTATAGTTTTTGGAGCATGTTTTGCAAGTATTTGCTTATTCTATACAATTTTTATTGGGAAGAGGGGGGAAATTATTTGAATTTATCTATCATATTTACTTTCCTTATAGTCGAAAAATCGAATTCGAGTTTTCGACGGGAGAGCACGTTTCAAGCATTCCTGATCACGAATCGAACATTTTGGAAGTGGTGTGTGTGTGAAAGTATGCGTGTGTGTAAGTGAGTCTGTGGAGACGATAACCAACGAACGAATGGAGCGATTCGAACGAAATTTGGTACAATTAGAATCCATGAATACTAGAAGCCTATTGTTTTTATACGCAATCGAATGTTCAGAACCTCCCTAAATTTTCGAGTGAAATTTTGAAACAATCATCAAAAAATCAAAACCTTTGATACAGTTACACAAATAGACATTCCTTATGCGGTTTTTCCTTAGAAAATGATTGACATAAACTTTAGAACGCCAACATGAACCGTTCTCGAGATATTGCACATTTTTCAAATAAATTTATCAATAAAGTCTTATAAATTAAAAAAAATATTAACTGTTGAGAAACATGTTCACTTTTTATATGTAATATCATGCGATAAATTGGGTGACATCATTCTCGTGAATCTAGCTCGTTCCATTCATGAGAAAAGATACTTTGAGTAATACTTTTGTATTTAAACGCCAATAATTATTTATCTGCTATAAGAATAACTTACTTCTCCGTCCATAACGCTTGGCGAGATTCTGGCAACGAATTTGGCGGAATATCGCCAACGTGGCGACTTTTTTAAATGTTGCCAAATTAACGAAAACCTCGTCAAATGGATAAAAATGACGCTAAATCAATGAAAATGACTATTAATTGACAAAAATTCAATATCTTTGAAAGAATAAGTATCTACTATAAGAAAAACCTATTTTTTTATACTGTAAAAGTAGTAAACTCATTGCATTATATAAGGAAAGTCATGTGCTGCCCACATCAGATTTTTTTTTTTCAGGATAACTAAATTTACATATAGACCATGCTTTCAAATATTAGTTGCATCTTTCAAACATGCATTTTCCTATACAAAAAATTCATGATTGACAGATGACCCGATCCAAAATTGGACAAAAATCGATTTTATAAATAGTTTAAAGATATTCTAATATAATTTTTATCCAGCATTAATTAAAGCTATTTTTTGGAGTCCTCAATTTTCCTTAAATATTAAGAGCATTTTTTAAGGAATGTTTAAGTCATCAAACTCTGGGCCTTATATAAACTCTAAGGATTTTGTATAACTAACAGACATTTATTCAACATTCATGAATTTTAGAGGAAAATGAATATTTGGAGATAGAAAATTATGTTAGGTGAATAAAAATTGCATTTAAATGTAGTGTTAGAGAAAAAAATTCTAAAATCCAGAGCAATCCTTAACAATTATATTTCATCGTAAGAAAATGATTGTGTGTGAACTTCTCTATGTGGCAATTCAATCCCAAAGTATTGCTACATATAACTTATTAAATCCTTATCTCCAAAACAGGTCCTAAAGTTTCATGCTTGAGTAATACTGAAAATCACATTAAATTTTACAATATTCGGTCGAAAATAAATAAAAAAAATGTAACTAAGCTTAGGGCTTCGACGCACGCAGGCGTCTAACCCCTTATATGAGGATTTGCGCCTTAGGGCACATCTCCCCTCAATTACCCTAAATACATTAATCTGACCGAACTTCAACATAAATACAAAATTACTTTTTTTCACATATTTATAACACTGATAACACATTTTGACTTTTTGTGGGGTCACCATTATGTTGTTTTACCGTTACGCTGACCAAAAACAACATAAAGCTAATCTTGAGTTACCTTGTTGTTTTTAGTCGGTAAAACACCAGATTAGCTCTAGTTTTTGAAACACATATAAAAGAAGTTTTATACATTTGCATATACATACCCTATAATAATACTAAAATAGGAAATTTGTCGCTTGAAACGAATTTCTGGAGCATCTGTCACAACGTTTTATTGCATTCTATTTCGTTTGGTAACTTATTTCGAGGGTAGTAATGTCCTGATGAAACTTTTCCCCGTATTCGTTAATGCCAGCACAGCATTTAGCCAAGAAGAAATCCGGATGAGAATGCAAAAAGGGTATTTAAAGTGACCCTAATGTCCCTAGTCGCATCCTAGTCTCTCGTAGCACTGCAAGAGGCTTTCTACAGGCAGTACAAACCATGATTTCCCACTGAACTCACCCCCGCTATGTTTCTTTCAGGCATTCCTCCGGGGGGGGGGGCAATGCCCCCCCCCGGAGACATTTTATGTTAACCTAATTTCTATTTATGTGATAAATTTTTATATAAGGAAAATAGAAAACTTGTCCCCCTTAAAATGTCATTCGCCCCCCCCCCCCCCTCCGGCCAAAATATCCTGAAAGAAACACCGTACCCCCGTATCTTGAAAACAAGAGCTAATCCGCGATAAATTCATATTCATGATTATCATGTCCAATTTAGTGAAAAATAGCTATTTTTGTATCAGAGACATTTTGGATGTTGTCTAGTGTAATTATGAAACATAAACATAACTCAATCTTTAAATAATTGCATTACTAATACGAATGATTTCCAGATAAATTTCGACATCGCACAAGGAAAACTTGGTATATTATAAAAGCCATGCGTGCCTCTTAGTGAAGATTTATCTTCATGCGCCCATTATGAGTACATTAACCAGACAGTTACCATAAGAACAGATTCGATATCAATTAAGAATAGCTTTTTATTAAAACATAAAAAAATATGAGTTGAGTTTTGAATTATAAGTTTTGGAATGGATTGATTTGAACAGAAGCTATCCGTTTAACACAGAACTGTTTCAGCGTTAAATACATGTGTTAATAATGAGCGGTTAATAATTAACGTTAATAACTAGTGTTAATAATTAGCTTTTAATTATGAACTATATTTCTTAGTGGAGGCTTAGTTTTTCTTATATGTCTGTATGACCAATCAAGTTAGCTTTGAGCGAATTGATGCCCAACTATTAAACCCGCGTTGACTCTAAAAGAAAATCCTTTCATAGAATTTATAAAAATACTCAATAAATATTTCGAGTTATATAGTTACAATTTATTCCTGCAGTTGAAATATAATATTTCTTGTAAATAATTTATAAAAATACTCAATAAATATTTCGAGTAATATAGTTGCAATTTATTCCTGCAGTTGAAATATAACATTTCTCGTAAAGAATTTTTAAAAATACTCAATAAATATTTCGAGTTATATAGTTAAAATTTATTTCTGCAGTTGAAATATAATATTTCTTGTGTAAATAATTTATAAAAATACTCAATAAATATTTCGAGTTATATAGTTACAATTTATTCCTGCAGTTGAAATATAATATTTCTTGTAAATAATTTATAAAAATACTCAATAAATATTTCGAGTAATATAGTTACAATTTATTCCTGCAGTTGAAATATAACATTTCTCGTAAAGAATTTTTAAAAATACTCAATAAATATTTCGAGTTATATAGTTATAATTTATTCCTGCAGTTGAAATATAATATTTCCAGCCGATAATTATTTGATAATTATTTTGTTGGCATTAATTTTTTAATTACGCTGCTTCAGGTGATATAGAGGTGGTAGTTAATGCAATGCCAGTTGAATCTTCCGATTTCCTGGGTGCATATATAAATATATGCATATTAGCAGAAACATCAGATTAATAATAGTGATACTCTTCTGATAGGCAATGGAAAATTCTTATTTTTTTTTAGCCGTATTCCACAATCGGCTTTGCTCCTAAAAATTCTCAATTGATTTTATTCATACTGATAATGCTATTGAATCCATTTCTAGTTAGGCATGTTCTGTGACTTCCGGATCTTATATAAAAGCCATAACCTCAATTAAATAGCTATTGTTTGTTCCACCCTGAAATATTAACCCATATTAAAAATAAATAAATACAGTGGAGCCCGCATATAGCAAAGTCGTAAGGGACAGGAAAAATATTCGTTATAACCGATATTCGCAATAACTGATAAATAGCGTAGATATGCGATAAATAACAATAATAACTTACTGTCTGTATATCGAAAAAATAAAAATCCATTATAGTAAGATTAAAATATATTGCTCTTTTATTTATGTTGAAAAAATTATGTAACTTTCTTTTAAACATTTGAATTTCCTGTACATTTGCACAGTACTATTGCATATAAATTGTCACTGCATCTAACTTTGTGTGCTTTGAAATAAATAGTCACGCAAATTTTGAATGATTTCAACAGCATCGTTGATTTTATTCTTTCTCTCTTTAAATCAATTTCGGTTTCTTCAGATTTGGATTCATCAGGCGTATTACCAGCAATTCTAGCATGTGTAGACATATTATCAACATTGGCATTATTCATCTCTTATACTTTTCTTTTAACAAGATTATCGCTCACAGCATATTCGTCAAAGTAAGATCTTTTGGCAAATCTTCTTTTCTTGTAATGTATTTCACATTGAACTGTATTTTCATCCACAGGATCGAAAATAAAGGATTGTTGGATTTCTCTACAAAACCCAACATGTTTTCAGCAGTTCTTCTCTGTTTGTGTATACATATCAAACCAGGTATCACCTAAAAATTTGTAGGCAAGTTTTATGTGTTTAGGCTACCTCAACGTACCTAGGAATGTGTTTAGGAAAGCACATCAATGCTTAGTGCATCTGAGGATGAATCTTTGCTTCCAAACTAATTGTTGCTCCTGGGATTTTGCTTTTACTCCAGAAAGTTCTATAAAAATAATTTTTTCATTACCTATCCCATACTAAAAATTTCGTAATATCCAATGTACAGGCATCGAATGGTTTGCTATAAACGATACGTTTAACACTGTGGAAGTATTTCAGATCCAAGGTAGCCGGAAAACATTCGTTATAACTGATAATTTGCTACATTCGAGCTTGCTATATGTGGGTTCCACTGTAATTAAAATTTAGAAAACATAATGCTGGGGTATCGTGAATAACGAAGCACAATAATAAAATCCTCTACTTACACAATTCTGACGATGTCTGCGTTGCAATACTTTCACAATTTGGTACATAGTTCCTTTCCACTACTGACACAGGTTGAGAATCACTTGTAACGCAAGGATAATGCCTTAAATCTAAGGCAATTTCGGATTTCAGAAGCTCTAACCCTTCAGCATCAGCCTCTTTCTCAGTGTCGCCCTCTGGTGTGGTCTGGACGGAACTGTCCTTTGTGTCTATAGGATTAGAAGCCACATGACAGCACCTTGGAAACGTGGAGGATTGAGACGGGCTAGACGGGTTTGGCCAAGTCTTAGCAACGCCTGTCCACTCCAGTCTTTCTATACCTACATAATTGTAACATACAATATCAGTTAAAATACCAATACAAATAAAATAAAAATTGCAACAAAATTATAATTATTAAATGCAATTAACAGTCACAAAGAAATCCAGACCATATTCATCATCCCTTTTCTTACATACAGTGCCAGAACTCCATTATACATCTCACGATATGGTTGAACCAAATTCGTTATTATCAGAAATCTTCAATAGTGATTAACCGTTGACTTAAATCAATTAAATCGTATTTGGTGATTTTCAAAGTAGAATTAACAAATACCTGAAAAAAATTATTGAAGCTGACAATGTTGCCCGCTGGGATGGAACCAGCCGATATTGAATAAGCCTCTTGATATTTCCGATTTTTACAATGAACATCTTAATTATTTTTTCATTTCCATGATATAGGAAGAGGTGTCAATGTATTTATTCACAAGAAGATTGCTGGTTCAAGCTTAGTCAGAAAAGCTGCTTAATTTCAAAATGATTGTTTGTAATGTTTCTTGAACCGTTGACTCATTCAAAGTACGAAAACTTGCTACATGACTTACTTTTTCAGATCTCAATGGTGAACAATTTTAGCATTATCACAATATTTGTTTCAAATTTATAAAGTTCGAACTCAATCCACACAAGCATATAAAGCTAGATTTATGGCGAACGGCTCTTGCGCCATTTCAACTAAGATAGATCATATTGCGAAGTATTATGTGAATTAACCGTTCGGATCCGAAGATATCTTTTGGTCGAACCGTGTAATATATGATTACTAGGTTAAGTATTTATGGGTTATGCCCCTATGGCTGAAAGCCGGCTCTACGAAAGATGATGATGGAAGTAAAAAGAACACACTCAACCTCCCTTCATGACGATGATCACATTGACACTCACTAGATGGCGGCACCACAAAGGCGTTTAACCCTTTCGAGACGATTGGCACGCCCGCGTGTCGGCTGCGAACTTGCATTCAAGGACGGACGGCATGCACTCGTGACGGAGGAAACTTTGCCGTAAACGGAGAGTGGCACGCATGCGTGCCTTCACGTGGAACGTTTTAATTTGTCTACTATATGGCGTTAAATGTCCGTGGAACTAACTTCAATGTATTTTGCTGATGCATGACCTTGGCATAAGGAGGATCCAATGAATTATTTCTCCATTTGGAGCGGTGAAACATGATTTTGTAGTATAAACAGACAGCAATTCTCGCAGCATCAACAATTTTATAATTGAGTTTCGGGTTTTGTTTTTATTTCAGCATTATGATTTCGTTGGTGAATCATAGGAATATAAGAGAGTATTTTTTTTTTGTTTGGGTTTTAGACGCAGTGAAATTATTCGTTTATTTCGGATAAAAGAATGGGAGCAACTAACGAGTATTTTGTATTCAGATTTGTATGAAAAATATACATCAAATAGAAAATAAATATTTCTCTTATTCCAGAAAAAAGTTGATTTCTGTGTTGAATAGGTGATTTTTAGTGAATTTTTTTCGAGAGTTAGGCTTAGCCCAAAAAATTTGCTGTCCTTTGGGAACAGTTCGGAAGCAAAGCGCTCCGTCTTTTGGGCCGCGGCAGCTCCGGAATGCCGTCGTCGCGAAAGGGATTGCTTTACCCAACATTAGACGCTCTCGTCAGCTTCATGATTGAAAATACTTGGGGTCTCGCTCACCATTTTGGCTCTGACCGGACATACTTCTAGGAGAGGGAGTGTTGTGGTGACGGGTTCTCGTACCATTCCATTAACAAAAAACTATGCTTCTTTGTATAGAAAAGTCCTCTAAGACGAGGCTTTCTTATCCAAGGAAGAATAATCAAAATTGTTATTGACAATGCAGTCAACTTCATGTTAAAACAAACATTGGCAGTCATCATTTATTTTTGCAAATGACGACGCATGCCATTATTAGCTGATAATCAGATTTCATCAAAAAATAACTGCGCAGAAATACCCATGAATATGAATGCATTTGAGAATGAATACAAACTTATGAACGTCTTCCATAGGAAAGGTCTACAATTTTCAACTTAGCCAGAAAATTTTTTGAAGCTGTGCTCCTCGACAGGGTAAAATAAAAGTTTTTGGTGCCCAAAAATGTGCAAGATCAAGGATATGAGTTCAATTATCCATAATACCTATTTTAAAGAAGTGCCACAAATTTATAATGTTAAAATCCGTCAGTGTATTTTTACAGGAACTCTATGTATGTCTTAGGATTTTCTTCACAAATTTTTAACTTAGGAAGTTTATTTTGGTATTAAAATAATGCTGCAGATTTAGAATTGTACGACCTTCTAAAATTTTAAAATCGCTCATCTCTTTTTTTAAATTGGGACTATTTCATGACGAAAAACCCGTATTTTATCGAATAAACGTTCGAAATTTCGCTTTTCAATTTATAAGTTTGCTATATTTTGATCATTTATCGGAGTTTTGAGTTTTGGCGACAGCATGCGAGGGTTTTTTACTTTTCTATAAGGTGGTACAATGATTTGGAAACATAGTTTTTAATTTATTTTATTTTATGGAGATAGATCACGTAGAAGAATAGTAGGCCTTGCTAATGGATGGCCTAAAATGCTTTCTAAGAAGAGGGAGGGGAGAGGATCAATTATTTAGTACTAGCCGCCTTTGGCGACCAGCCTGTTCGCTACCCTTGAAAATTCTGACCGTGGCAAACTCGTTGGCGCGACCTACCAGAAAGGTGTAAGGTAACTGCTTGGAAGGCCAGGAAGTGCCACACAATTTAGACCGGAACCCAATGGGGGAGGCATCCAAAGAGACCGTACCCTCCTTCCCCTACCACAAACCTCTCGGAAGGACTTGCAGTCCCACACGTTTAACGTGATCGTACTCCGCGTGAACACGGCTGCAGTTTTGGCAATGGCGGGAATCGAACCCGGGCCTACCGAGTGAAATTCCCGCGCGCTAACCACTGGGCTACCGTGCCATCCGCGACAATCTCCATAACTTTATTTTTATTCGGCAATTTTGGGAATCGAACCCGGGCCGACCAAGTGCAAATCCCGCGCACTAACCACTGGGGTTTTCACCCTCCGCGATATTCTTCATAACTTATTTTTTATTCACCCAATTTAGACCGGAACCAAGTGGGAGAAGCATCCACAGGGACCGTACCCTTCTTCCCCTACCACCAACCTCTCGGAAGGACTTACAGACCCACATGTTTAACGTGATCGTACTCCGCGTAAACACGGCGGCAATTTTGGGAATCGAACCCGGGCCTACCGAGTGCAATTTCCGCGCCCTAACCATTGGGCTACTTTGCCCTACGCGACAATCTCCATAACTTTCTTTTTATTCATCCAATTTAGACCGTACCCTCCTTCCCCTACCACCAACTTCTCGGAAGGACTCACGGACCCACATGTTTAACGTGCTCGTACTCCGCGTAAACACGGCGGCAATTTTGGGAATCGAACCCGGGCCTGGTAACTGGTTGGACGGCCAGGATGTGCCACGCAATTTAGACCGGAACCCAGTGGGGGAGGCATCCACAGGGAACGTACCCTCCTTCCCCTACCACCAACCTCTCGGAAAAACATACGGACCCATATGTTTAACGTGACCGTACTCCATGTCAGTGGCGGAAATCGAACCCGGGCCTACCGCGTGCAATTCCCGCGCGCTAACCACTGGGCTACTTCGCCCTCCGCGACAATCTCCATAACTTTCTTTTTATTCACCCAATTTAGACCGTACCCTCCTTCCCCTACCACCAACCTCTCGGAAGGACTCACGAACCCACATGTTTAACGTGATCGTACTCTGCGTGAACGTGGCGTAAGTTTTGGCAGTGGCGGGAATCGAACCCGGGCCTACTGAGTGCAATTCCCGCGCGCTAACCACTGGGCTGCCGCGCCCTCCGCGACAATCTCCATAACTTTCTACATATTCACCCAATTTAGACGGGAACCCAGTGGGGGAGGCATCCACAGGGGCCGTATCCTCCTTCCCCTACCACCAACCTCTCGGAAGGACTTACGGACCCACATATTTAACGTGATCGTATTCCACGTAAACACGGCGGCAGTTTTGGCAGTGGCGGGAATCGAACCCGGGCCTACCGCTAACTTCCCGCGCGCTAATTTGCAATTTAAAATGACCATATGCTTAATTCCATCATCCTCATTCCATTGTTTCATTGTTCCATCATTTAAAATATCCATAAAATTAAAATATCCATTTAAAATATCCAAAAGTTAAAATATACATTTAAAAAATCCAGATCGTCCCATCATTTAAAATATAAATATAATAATTTATATAGAGCAAAGGCGCTCTATTCAGAACGGTGACGTCACCTCCACCTTGACGTCCCCACCCACCACCTTCCCTGCTTCAGCGGGGGAGAAACGAACGGAACGCCGAGAAATTTAAAATCATGACGTCTTTAAAATTGCGATCC
This sequence comes from Amaurobius ferox, assembly GCA_951213105.1. Taxonomy (NCBI): domain Eukaryota; kingdom Metazoa; phylum Arthropoda; class Arachnida; order Araneae; family Amaurobiidae; genus Amaurobius; species Amaurobius ferox. The sequence continues at coordinate 95,277,820 of OX578148.1, forward strand.
TGAAGGCAATTTTCATTATTTCTGGACCAGATTAGACTTGTAAGAATGCCAGATATTTCAGCTTTCTAAAAATGTAAATTATTAGTCGAAATTATGAGTACTTTTTACTATGCGAGAATTTAAAAACCAAAAATCGTTTTTTTGAGTCAAAAGTGACTTTTGCTTTAAAATCATAAAAAAATATTAGAATTTATCTCTGAGATTTGAAATTGATATATTTTTACTCGAAATTCTCTGCTCTTTCCGATGGTGTGATTTGTTTTTTTCTACGATGTCTGGATCGAGGAGAAAAAAGGGCAAACAGATCAAAAAAAGGTCGAAATCGCATAAAACATTAAATAAATAAAAAAATAATTAGAATTTTGAAAATCGGTTTTCACGTGTCCCCTTCCCTCCCCCCCGGGTCTCCGATTGCCAAATTTCGTAGCTCTCCGACGCGCGGTCGCGAAACGTATAGTGTATAAGACACACACACACACACAGACATTGCCTTTTATTATATAGAAGATACCGAATATCTGGTTAACAGGGCATTTGGTGAATCCTGTAATCTGTTTACAGGATTTTGAAGAACTTTCAGTTAGTAGTTAATTTACGAGATCCAAAAACTCGAAAACAACAACAGAAAAAAGCTGTGAGGGAACAATAGAAAGAGAACCAGATTCTGAGATCAATATGTTCAATTTATCTGGAACGGAAAGTTTAAATTAAATTAAACGCAAGTTAGTAATTCGAGACAATCAAAACAAAAGGTCAAATTAAAGATAATTTCTCGAGGGTGATGTTGAGACAATTTCTTGCCAACAGCAGGAGAGATAAATAATATTATATTTTTTAGACAACTTATGACCAATCTGAGAAGTGAAAGCAGCAATTTACGCATGCGTTATTCAGCACGTCCCAGATGCAAATTTGTGGAAACAAAAGAGAAAAAAGGGGAGATTTTCATGATTGTAATAACACATTCCTGTTCTCTATTGTTAAGAAGCACATGAGGAGAGTTTTCTTTTCTTAGGATGATATCACAATGGACATTATTTACGGAAAAGTGAAATTAATGATGAGGAAACTAGAATATATAAAAAAGAAGAAGCGACCATTGCCAACGTCAGCAGAAAATCAAAAATATAATTTTTATGGCTTAACGACTATAAAACACCTCATCACAATGGATAATAAATGGTTTAAACGAGGAAATGTGGAGAAAATTGGATTAAAGCGAAGAGCTTCAACGCACATCAACGTCAAAACAGTAAAAGTGAAATAAGCACGTATACTTATAAACACAAGGACATATACAACTTTCAAATATTAAAAAAAAATTAAAAATAATCACACGGATGCTTGTAAGAATAATATACTGAGTGGCCATTTTTTCTTATTATATACATTAAAACGACATATTGATAATGGGGGTGAAAAGCATGGACACTGAGCACAGAAATATGATACAATATTCGGGTTATTTAGACCAGTGGTTTTCAATCTATTTGAGTCTACGGCGCCCTTGAGCAACTAAATTCTTTTTGCGGCTCCCCATGGCTACGGTGGGTATCGCAAAACTATCGATAGTTCAAAACATTCCGATATTATTTTTTTAAATGTCCACCCACGGCGCATTTGGCTATTTTCAAGACACCCAAGTAGTCAGTGCATGAGGCCTGCACTCGAACGGTCCGAGTTCGATTTCCGGATCTGCTCAATCCGTCCCCGTGTTCACGCGGAGTACAGACACGTTAAATATGTGGGTCTGCATGTCCTTCCGAAAGGTTAGTGGAAGGGGAAGGAAGGTAAGGTCCCCGTGGATGCCGCTCTTACTGGGTTCCGGTCTAAATTGGGTGGCACTGTTCCTGTCGTCCAAATAGATACTTTACACCTTCGGGTAGCGGCCACACAGATTGCTACCATAAGCCTTCGGGTCGGTCAAGTGGTCTGGGCTTTTCACACCTTCGGGTAGATGCCAACGGCCCTACCGTGCTGAAAACACCGGTTCTCGTTGGATCACCGAAATCAAGCAGCATCGGGCGCGGTTAGTACTTGTGTGGGTGACCACCTGGGAACACCGCGTGCTGTTGGCACATTTTGGGCGTGGTAGCCCGGTGGTTTGCGCGCTGGATTTGCAGGCTGCTACAACTGCCGCCGTGTTCATGCGGAGTACGATCACGTTAAACATGTGGGTCCGTAAGTCCTTCTGAGAGGTTGGTGATAGGGGAAGGAGGGTACGGTCTCTGTGGATGCCTCCCCCACTGGGTTCCAGTCTGAATTGGGTGGCACTTCCCGGCCGTCCAAACGGTTACCTTACACCTTTCTAGTAGGTCGGACGGTCTGGGTCGAAGAAGAAGGTGGTACCACAGGATTTACCGATCGTCCAAACAGATACCTTAAGTCTTTGGATAGGTCGGACGGTTTGGGTCGAAGAAGAAGAAGGCACCCCAGGGGTGGGATAGCCCAGTAGTAAGCGCGAGGGATTGCACTCGGAAGACCAGAGTTCGATTCCTGGCTCTGCCCAAACTGTTCTAGTGTTCACACGGAGTACGGGTACGTTAAATATGTGGATCCGTATGTCCTTCCGAAAGGTTGGTGGTAGGAGAAAGAGGATACGGTCCTTGTGGACGCCGACCTCCACTGGATTCCGGTCTAAATTGGGTAGCACGTCCCGGCCGTCCAAACAGATACCTTGTACTTTCGGGTAGGTCAGAAGGTCTGGGTCAAATAAAAGAAGGCACCCGCAGTATGCGCCAGTAGAAAAGAACTAATTTATATTGACGGCTGATCATTTCTGTTTTATCACTCTGATACATAACAGTAATAGTAAAGGTGGTAAAAGTTTAAAACAACCATGCCGATTGGATGGGATCCCCATCCTCTCTTAAATGGGGTCCCCGTCTTTATTTATTAAAAAAATATCAGAAAAACTTGAGTTTTGGGGAGTCTCTATTTAAACGCAGGCCGTAGTTTAATGTTTATTAGCTTCATAGAAAATCCGAAACTGTCTAAACATATTTACTAAATATCACATCACATCCGTTATCTAATAAATAAATTAAACTATATTTATCATCAAATGGTGTGAGCCCGCGAAGTGTGATCAAGGAACCAATTTCTAAATTTTATAGCATATGTGTATTGTTGCATTATATCTTCTGGGTTAGCGAGTAATAGTCTCAGGGTAGACAAACAAATTTAAAGATATAACTTCAGTCTTATTGAAAATCACAATATGAGTATGCTAGAACTAAATACAAATGCTAGCCTTCAATTTATCAAAATTCTGAAATAACTGAGATATTGACAACGCCAATTAAATATTTAGCGAGCTTACAAGGAAATAAATTATAAGAAAAAAAATCGGCGGTAACCCCAGTGCGATGGAGCCGAAACGGTTTTGCGTGAGTAGCATTTTGAAAAATAATTCTAATGCCGAAAAAAAGATATATCCCCAAATCTGATTCTATACATTTACAGAGATGTCAAAGAGCTACAAATTTTTGCTTATTGTTTATAGTTATCATATTTAGTTTTTCAGATATAAGCATTACAAACTTGAACAACACAAAATGTTCGTCCTTCAACTTGAAAAAACGATTACTCGAAAACCATATGAGCTTTTTAAACAGATAAATGTAAATTTAGAAACTATATTTCCTCATTTATATTTTGTCGATTACTATTTATATCTATATTTTATAGTTTCGAAGATATTTCGAGTAAAAATATGGAGGGCGAGGCTCGTTCGAATAGATACTTTTAAAAGTTTTGTCAAGAAAATAGAGCTCGATCAAAAATCCAATTATATAATTATATACTTCATACCAATTAGATATTTATTCTATAGATAAAAATGTCCAGCAAGCTGAAACTGTATTCTGAGTTTCAGGTCTCTGTGTAGTCTGGGAGTCGAGAACGAGCCCGACGTTGAACTAAGATACAAGCAACCTGAAGTTCAATAAAATAATGAAAGGAAAAATGTGTTCGCAAAACACTGAAATTATCACAATAAACTGAACTTTTTGCATATCAAAATTCACCAACATAATTCACTAATACTGTTAGAGCAGCTCTTAAATTTGTCTATGGGAAAATTCCAGAAAATCGTCACTTTTAAACTTTTATCCCAAAATCTTAAGTTGGCAATATTTTCTTCACATTTGTCCCCAATGCCATGCGGCCCAGCCTTCACCGCAATGGCAATTGGTTTAAAATCTGTAAAAGATACATTTTCCAAAAATATAATTCCATAAAAGTTACATTTTTCGGAAAATCCCAAGAGTTTAAATAAATATTACCTTTCTCGACTGACACGAGCAGGTGCTGCAAGACGGTGGTCAGCTGATCATCGCTTATCATGACGTCAGACCCGATAGTCCGCATCCAGTCCATCGTGAATGCAACGAATCGCTGGTCATCTATACTGAATTTGCGCTGACCGCGGGTGACCACTTGCTCTGAGCAATGGACAAAGTCTTGTGGAGGGTGAAGATGATCACAAATTGAGGTGAGGATATAAGGCAGCGGGTGGCTGGAAGGCTGAAGGTGGAAGAGGAACAGGACCTGAAATAGACGATAAACATTAGATAAATTATAGAAAATATTTGAGAAAAAGTAGCAGTACCCAATTGCATACGAAGTTTTATATTTCAGCGCAGGAGAAAATGCAAGAAATGTACGCTTAATTTATGTTTCTAAACATATACATAGTGATCGAAAAGTCACGTATACGAAATTTTAAAATTATATAATATACAGAGAAATTGAAATTGAATTTGTTTCGGTTACGTGGTACTATATACCCCTTAAAAATATCAGAAATATCGTCTGATGCTTTTAATACGTCAGACGATGATTATAGATTTCTTTTTTAAATTGCTTTATTTACGTTGGTTTCTTTGTTTAGGTCATATCTTGAAATCAATTTTTGAACCCATTTCTACCGAGCAGATTTTCTTGAAATTGCAAAACATCTGCAAGCATGTTACTGAACGTTTCAGGGGAATCAGCTGTCCCTAATGAGAAGTAAGGTTCCTAAAGTTTATGATAACATATATATATATATATATATATATATATATATAATACAAAAATAACGCTTCGGCACACAATAATTAGCTGAATATTTCAGAAATGAAGCTGGGACTTTTATGAACGCCTATAATTGGGTTTTTTCTGATAGTTTGCCGAAATTATCAACAAAGTAGCAGAAAAAAATGAACAAAAGTTGCAGAATGTTTTCCAGTGTATTTGCGATGACAACACAACATTTTTACAGCATGTTTTTTATATTGAAATACGCTGGGATTATTATTATCACGAGGTGTAGTTTGAACACATGCACACCAGTCGGAAATTAGGGGGTAAAAAGTTTCGATAGTGTTAGGTGGCGATAAATATGTCGAAAGAATAAGCCACTTAAGGCCTTATGAGTCGAAATCGGAATCAATTATCCAGAAATTATATTGTATATGGTTATATAATTGAAGTCTCAAATATAAGTTAATAAAACTGTTCGTAGAGGTCCTCCGGCCGTCTGGATATTTATTCTGTTCATGTAAACAAGATAGAAATTATTCGAAATAAATTCTTGGGATATCTATATTATAAGAAAACTGGTATATTTTTCTTATGCCTTACTTTTCTTCGTGATATGTTTAATGTTAAAAGCTTACATAACAGAAGGGATGTCATTTTATTTTCATTCTTCAGGAATCTGATCAATAACCGAATTGATTATCCCCGTGTCTTGGATTTCATGTTCCCCAGTATTCGACCAGGAGCATGAGTTTATTTGCAGAAAGGAATTTTAGCACGAATATTGATTCTTATTGCGCGATAAGTAATTTTTTGTAAACTATACAACAGCTTCCCTGATAATCTTGATATATTTTATTCATCGGAAATGGCTTTTAAAAAATTATTTGTTGTAAATATTTTATATTTTAATCTATTTATGAATTTTCGGGTGCTTTCGAAAATCATTTGTTGTCAATAGTTTGCATTTTAATGTATTTTATTATATTTTAATCTGTGTATTTTGTATTGTATTTATCTTGCCTGCTGTAACTAGGAGTTTGTCCTGTAGCTTGCATTCTTTAAAATAAATAAATAAATAATAAATATGTTGCATCAAATTATTAACGGGAAAAGGAAATTTTCCATACTACGAGGATCGCAAAATGAAAATATCCATCTGCTGTGTCCAATGCCACATCGTCGCTCGGACATGATGAGCCTGTTCTGTTCTGCAGAATAAACGAATATTCGATCTTTGTCATCATTTTCATATGGGATTTGGAGTTTTTTTTTTCTTACCCAGTCACTATAATCCGCCCAATTTCTAAAAAACTTCACTTCGTCATTTCTTAGTTGTCAGCCAGTCAGTAGTTCACGACAGAGGTAGAGGAAACTTCAAAATCAAACTCCCTTTGAAATTATTCAGAAAAAAAAAAAAAAAAAAGAATATGTTTGCTACGTATTAAAGGTCACAGAATAAGTTTTATTTTCAACGTTGAAAGTAATTTTAAGACCGTCCTTGGTCTTGAATATTATTGTAAATTATCTTTGGAAGACTAATTAAATGAAAGTCAGCGCGAGTAAGGTAATAAATATGAAAGATTAAGACAGGGAAGAAATGAAACAACTTCACGATTTCTTTACAATTTCCTGCCTTTATTTTTAGCATTACACTTTGAATGATTTATTGTGAATTTCTATAATACAAGAATCACTTGCAATAGTGCTTGTATAAATATTGTAGAAGTTTTTACTTTGGTTAATGAATTATTGAAAAAAGAAAAAAAGAAAAACAAATCAGAAAAATTGTTTCACTTTTTATGCACAAGACAGTCTTTTAAGGTGTCAGAAAATTGTTTTGAAACCAATTTGAAGTTTTCATTTGTGAAAAAAAAAAGATTGCAGTTCTTAATTTTGTCTACATGTGAATATATCGTTTTTGCTGATATAACAGCCAATATAGTCCCTAAATAGCCAAGTATCTTGATTGTTTGGTTAAATTGCTTGATTGGTTAAATGATTTCAATGTTCCAACACTGTATTTTTCATATTTTCACACCAAAATTAACACGTTTATTAAGCCAGTGATGTATTTCAAACAGTTGCCTCAATTACTGTGGAGGACCATGTTTGAATTGTGAGTATCAAGTTTCATCAGAGGCCCTATTTCAAGCTTTGTCGCTTGTAGTTCTGAGTCGATCGATAGAGGGCGCTCATATAGCGGAGTTACAAACTCTATTTGCTTAGCAATAGAGCTTGTTGCTTTGCTATAGGAGCGCCCTCTTTCGATCGACGCGGAACTAGAATTGACAAGTCTAGGAAAAAGACCGTGGATCGGTGGAACCGTTTACAATCTGTGGCCCGGACAAACAGATACTCAAACAGAAGTATTGGGAGTGAAAACTCGTGTAAGAAGACTAGTTAACTTGAAGATAATTTATAGATGCCAGGGGATACATAGTTGATTGTTTTATTTTTAATCTGATGGCAAAAATTTATTTTTCAAATAAAATTTAGCGAAATTTTTGGAGCAAGTCATTTATGGTGGTGACTAAATCAAAATAACCATAAATTTTGGGAAGCTTTTAAAAAATACAAATTCAAACTCTTCTTTTTCTTCTAACATTTAAAAATCGTTTTAGAAGTGATATTATCAATGTTTTACACCTTTTTTCCCCAAAAATATTTTTTGCATCTATTGGAAGAAATAATTTGTATATATGCACTGGGGAAATGCAATAAAACAACAGGAAGATAAATGTTAAGATTGCAAAGCTTCTTGTAAGCTTTATATTGTTAAGAAATTTTCTCTGGCATTTGAAAATTTATAAAGAATTAAATGCAATAAAACAAAAGGATAAAATTTCATGATGCTTCTTGTAAGCTTTGATTAAGAAATTTTCTCTGGCTTTTGAAAATTTATGAAAAATTAATTTTTAAGTTTGGAGCAGAAGTAAAATGAAGATCTTTGGCTAATAGCTGCATCTGGTGATTCAGTTTGTGATAAGTAACAACATTTTATAGCAACCATTGGGGATTGTTTGGAATTGCCAGTACTAGTTCACGCTCACAAAAATTCTTCGAAAGTAAAAAAAAAAAATATCCAACGTTTTTTTATTAGCTAAGGCAATGCGTAAGTTGTGCGATTTCACATGCGTTGTGGAATCATATTCATACTATATTTTAAATCATAAAAATTTCGGAAGAAGAGAAAAACGCTGTAGATCTGTTGACAACCGAACATCCCTATTTATTCGCTAACTAAATACAAAAATAGAGAAATAATAGTGTTTGCATAAGATTCTTTTTCACTTATTGTTAAAAATTAACTAGGACTCTGGGCCACTAGTTGAAAGCTTTTGTTCTGCATCTCCATCTCACGAAACACTCTTGCAAAATGGTAAACCGCAAAATATGACTAATTAACCGTTTATCTTATATACTATTCATACATATTTTCAACATTTCCAACAGCCATTGACAGTGTTGCGCAACACCACATAAACACCAGTGCCACAAAACGAAATAAAACCGACATTCCAAAGCTAATAAGATCTTCAAGCACCATTTACCAGTGGGTAACAATTTAATCAAATGAATTGTAAACTTTCATTGTAATTTACTCTCTTTTTGAGTACGGAGGTTTCGGGGTCTTTATAAGAAAAAGAAAATAAGCAGTTACGTCGCACGGAAACGATTAGAGTAATGATTAAAGACAGCATTATTGAGCAATCGCAGAAAACAAATAAGGTAGAGTAAATATAATGGAATTACGGGTACGGGGGTTCGCCGAGAACGCAGTTTGCAGAATAGAAAAAAGGCTCTCATGACATAATTGTGCAGGTGAAAGTGTATGCAATAGAATGAAAAATAAGTGCGTATTAAGTAGACAAACCGATTAAGCGTGATTTATAATATGCTATATACAGTAGTGGCCCAAATTGTGGAAACCTTTTGGAAAAAGTGTATTTTTGAGGTTTGATGACACCACTTATTTTTGTACCAATACCGTAAAATTATACAACAATGGAAAGATAATTTAATCAATATTGTAATGCAATAACATTTATGAATTATTTTTAATAGAACAGAAGAAGAAATGTGAAATACATAAAAAAAAAAGAGATATACAAATATTCTCACCATGTCAGTTAATACTTACCTTTAGCCTTAATTACGGCCTTACAGCGCTTTCCCATGGAGTGAACCACGTTTTTTAGTTCTGCAGCTGTTACAATGTGAAACCAAGATTGAATTATTGTTTCTGTTAATTGGGTGTTATTGCTGGGTTGTTTCTGACTAACAAGTTTCTTTAGTCGGCTCCATAGATTTTCGATGGGGTTAAATTCTGGGCTATTCCCAGGCCATTCCAACAGTTGAATATGATGAGCTTGAAGCCACTTTTTGCACACACGAGCAACATGACATGGAGCTGAATCCTGTTGAAATATAAATGCTTCATTATCTTGGAAAAGTTCACATGCAGTAGGCTGCAGTTTGGGATCAAGTATTTCATTTATGTATCTATGGGCATTTATGCTTCTATTGATCACGCAAATTCTGCCCACACCTCTTGATGTCATACAACCCCAGATCATAACACTAACTGGGTGTTTCACGGTAGGTGTAATGAAATCGGGATGCAAAAATTCTCCGATTCTTCTTACGCATTTTACGTCATCACTACCAAACAGGGAGATTTTGGTCTCATTACTCCAAATTACGCTGTCCCATTGCTCCGTTGTCCAGTTAACATGGGTTTAGCCCAGTTTAATCTTTTCAACCTTTGTTTGAGAGATAAAAATGGCTGTTTTCGTGGAATTCTAGCATTTAGACTAAATTCGAGCCGTCTGCGCCGAACAGTCCTTGCACTCAACTTCAGATTGAATTGCGCCATTTCACCATGTATACACCGAGATGGTTTTCTTTTGTCACCTAGGTACAGTCTCTTAATTCTTCTATCATCACTTGCTGTTGTGCACCTTTTCCTGCCTTTACCAGTCTGGTTTTGCAATGACCGAGTCTCCTTATACCGCTTCAAAAATTTAGAAATGCCACCTTTGGTTTAGTTTTTTCCAATATTTCTTTTAATTTCTTCATAACTATAGCCTTGTCCACTTAATAGTACTATTTTACATCGCTTTCTGGCTGACCAGTCAACTCTTTGCGCCATTTCTTTCATTTTATTACGTTTTACACGCTCACTAAATTAAAGAACACAAAAAACCAACCAACTTTAATCATCATAACACACTGATAAATGTCAATGTGACCTGTTGACTCATTGCCAAAACAAGATGACACCTGATTGGATCTCTAAACACTCATGTTCATCTACATTCAAATGAAGGAAAGCTACATATAAACCTAAGCAAGATGAGATTCTTTTTTCTGGTTACTTGGCTATAACTTTTGACACAATACAGATAATTGAACAAATGTTATTGCATTATAATCTTGATTAAATTATATTTCCATTGATATATAATTTTACGGTATTGTTATAAAAAAAAGAGATGTTATGAGCCATCAAACCTCAAAAATACACTTTTTCCAAAGGGTTTCCACAAATTTGGCCACAACTGTAATATGAGTGTCGCTATGATATAATCAAATGTGTTATGGAAAAATTAAAATATATAAAAGTAAAATTAATTTACTGGTTAATATAAATTTATCTAAGAATTATAGATTTTGAGATTGCTTCTGATATAGTTAAATCTATACACCGTTAGTTGTAGATACTTCCAACTATAAAAATTGTTTCAAAAACAGGTTACAATTTATCTTATAACAGTTTTAAATCGAGTAACGAATTTGTTTGAAAAATACAAAATCAAACTTTTTATACGACCTCCCAATTCAGATTTTTTCAATTATTAAAAATCTTTTCATGTATTAACATGTAAAACCAAACAAAGTTAACAAATTTTACAGAGATATGAAGCATTGAATTTCATGACTTAAATCCCTTTTACACGTTCGCGAATCCACAATGCGTTGAGAGTCCGTATATATATATATATATAGTATATATATATATATATATATATATATATATATATATATATATTTATATATATATATTTATAGTATATTATATATATATTTATATATATATATATATATTTATATATATATA
>OX578148.1:95289168-95391668 GCA_951213105.1 Amaurobius ferox
TTACACTGCTAAAAATACATGGTAGTGTACAGGGAAAGTACAGTAATTGGGTTGAAATTTGGAATTCGGGTTTGAGGGATTTTTGGGTACTTTTGAGTACGAATAAACTAACTATAGCGTGACGTTTGTGTGTGTGCTTGAGTCTGTCTGTGCAATGTATGTATTCACTCTAACTCGAAAACTATTCTACGAAATGTCGTGAAATTTGGTAAAGTCATTTATGTGTTCTCTTGGTACTGATTAGATTTTAGTACGATTGAAAAAAGATTTGTCTTCTTCGTTTGAAATGACCAGATAAAATCACCAAAGTTAGAAATAAAAGATTTAACATGCGTACATGTATTAAGTACATGCTTCTTGTATACGTTGTTTAAGATTATACTCCTATAGTAGTACGCCAATATTGATTATGAACCCAATATTTGGTCAATGTGAAAATGTGGACATTCTGGAAATATTTAACCAATATTAGCTTTAAGTATATATATGTTAGTACACGCTTGTAATTATCTGCTATTAAACTATATGCTTGTGCTATTAAGTATATGCTTGTTATATACGTCATTTAAGATTATCCTAATAGCTTGTCAACATTGATCTAATATTGGCAGATAATATGAAAATGTGGACATTCTGAGAATATTGGGTCAATGTTGACCCGATATTAGTTGGCCATTTCTAGCCAATATTGGCATGCCAATATATACTCAGTAAACTGAAAAGTAATGCAGACATGCTTGTAGAGCAAATGACCTTCAGAAGCGCGCCAGGTGGCATGTGGAAGTAACATTCCCACTCAATACGCATGCGCAGGTTTGAGGTTGTTGTGTTCATCCAAAGTATTTCGAGAAGCGGGAGTATGGAGACGTGTTCTGGTGCTATGTCAACGCGAGTTAAACAGCGTGCTGTTATCGAATTTTCAACTGCTGAAAAAGTGACTCCTACTGAGATTCATCGTCGTTTAAAGGCTGTTTATGGTGACGATGCTGCTGATAGGTCTACTGTAAATCGATGGGTAATAAAATTTCGTGATTGTGAGCCTGGAAAAGCCATAATTGTTGATGAAACACGCAGCGGACATCCGATCACTACCACAGACGATAAACATCGCAAACTCGTCGACGATTTGATTCAAAATGGCCGGCGAATCATTCAAAAGCGTATAGCAAACCATATTGGAATATCCAAGGAACGTGGCGCCAATAATCTTGCAACATGACAACGCTCGTCCACACACCTCGCGCGCAACTGGAGGGGCTCTGCGAAACCTGAAGTTTGAACCGATTCTACACCCTCCTTATTCCCTCGATCTAGCGCCTTGCGATTTTTATTTTTTTCCTCTACTCAAGAGAGACCTTAAGGGTAATCATTACACCTCGGTCGATGAGGTGAAGGCAGCTGTCAAGTCCTGGATTCGAGAAAAGTCGGAAGAATTTTTCAGTGACGGAATGAAAAAACTTGTTACACGTTGGGAGAAATGTGCTAGCCTTAACGGTGACTATGTTGAAAAATGAATACATGATTTTGAAACTTAAGGATTGTAATTTAATGTACTTTTTGCCCGATCTGGCTATTTGTTTTTGTTCGCGCTCTACAAGCATGTGTGCATTACTTGTCAATCTACCTGGCTGCCAATATATCTAGAATATTGGAAATATTTCTAATGTAACGCCAATATTGGCGTAATGTTCTGATGCCAGTATATAGTCAAAGTTGACGGTCCATGCATCTCCAATATTGGTGTTACATTGGAATATTTCCAATGAAGCGGCAAGATATACAATATTGTACCAATATTAGACCAATAATGGCATGCAACAAGGGCCTTTAAAGGAATTTATTGGCTGGTTTCAAGTAATCTAGAATAATAATTTCCAATCTTTTTTATTGGAAGGAATTCTTGGATTATCTCGTAAAATCTCTGATTTAGATTTGACAAGGAACAATCACAAAATAGATACGTAAATAGTTAATATAACACAATATAATTAACTCATACATTTGAACAAAATATTACACGAATATTTATTGTCCATTTCTATGGAAAACATTACATTGGTTACAAACACTTGTTACATATTTTGTAGCGATTTCGTTTTCCCATAATCGATGCATTAAAACCTTAATACGTTTTTTTTTCTGTCAAGGCATCGTAATGCTATTAAAAAAATAAATTTATCTTTCAAGCCACTACGACTTCTTACGTTGTTAAATCGTTAAAAACCTATTCAGCTAAAAAGGTAGAAAAAAAAAAAAAGATTACCGCCAATTCAGAGAGCCACAAAGAAGGTTCAATGCAGACTTTAATTATCCTTTAACCTCTTCTGTAAATAAGAGTTTCTTTGTTGAAGGAAGTAAAATTTTTTGAAACTGGATTTTTAACGGTGATTACGGAAAACGATGGTTAAGCAGAAACGGAAGAAGTTGAGTACATATTAGCAGAGTATAAATGCTCGTAGACCTCAAGGGTCATGAGGTCCAAAACTTTTTATACGTTTCAACTTAACTGCTAGTAGATAGAATCTAAAATATTTTACTTTTCCTACGATGCATGGTAGTGTATAGGGAAAGCAATGGCATAGTGTCGGAAATCGGAAATTGAGTTTTCGAAGGATATACACGTTTCGAGCAATTTAGAGCAAACGTTTTTAGTGCGACATCTCTGTGTGTGTGTCATTCACTGTAGCTCAAAAATTATTTAACGAAATTTCCAGTGGCGGTGCGTGCATAGGCACGCCGCTGGAACTGTGAAGCGTGGTGTTTGACTTGTGCGCATGCGCAAATAGGAAGCTGCACGCGAGGCTGCGAGAGCACTGTCGCTCCTACAGTGCCTATGCACGCACCGTCACTGGAAATTTCACAACATGTGGTAAATGAGTCCCTTGTAGGTCACTCCGGTATTGATTAGATATTGGTGTTGCGTGGTATTATACCACGCGTCCTGTCCGGGATGCGAAAGGTGGCCGTGATCGAAAAATATACACTTAGACGTTAATTGAAAATGAGGACAGGAAGGCTTATTAGGCGTCGTGAGGAGTTTGTCCGAATATCATATTTTAACTATTCCTTTGAATGAAAACATAAACTTAACTAGATGACTAACCATTTACTTATGTCATTGAAGGTCTTCAATAAAAATGGAAAATAAATGTTCAGTAATATCATATGCACCAGATAAGAGGAATAACTTTATGAAAAATCATGTAAATTTCATCTCCATGAAGGACAGTGTGTACACAAATACAGCATTCAACCAAAGTCCTCTGATACTGTAAAAAACTATTTATCGCGAGCAGATTCCATATTCTCAGCGACACAGTTACAGCTACCCAGAATTGATGCCACGTGCAGAGACAGGAAATAACCTTCCTTAACTGACCGATATTTATAACAAAAAATATTATACTTAGTAGAAAAATAAATAATATTCTGAAAATGATGCACATTTCATCATCTAAAATAATCCTTAGTTTAACCTAAATACCGTATTCAACACAAGTTCTCCGATGCTATAAAAAGAATATATTTTGCATCGCAGATTCAGCGATCTTGTGACAAAGTCACAATTACTCAGGATTGACTATATAATAACGTTCCTTAACTGATCATATATTAGTGATAGCAATATTACACGCCGCACAGTAAAGAAGGAATAGCATTCTCAAAATCATATAAATTTCAGGATCTTTAACATAATCCGCAATTTGCCCCAAAACCGTATTCAACCCAAATCATCCAATAATATAGCAACATTATTTCTTGTACAGCAGATTCAACGATCCCGTGACACAGTCACAGTTACTCAGAATTGAATATATAATAACGTTCCTTAATTGATCATATATTTGTAAAAGCAATATTATACACAGGAGAGTAAAGAAGGAATAGCCTTATCAAAATCATGTAAATTTCATCATCTTTAACATATTCCGCAGTTTGCCTAAATATCGTATTCAACTCAAATCTTCCGATTATATAACACTATATCTTGTGCAGCAGATTCAATGATTCCGTGACATAGTTACAGTGACTCAGAATTGAATATGTAATAACGTTCCTTAACTGATCATATATCTGAAATAGCAATGGCATACGCAGAGTAAAGAAGGAATAATCTTCTCAAAATCATGTACTCTTCATCATTTAACATAATCCACAGTTTGCCTAAATACCGTATTCAACCCAAATCCTGCGATCCTATAACAACAATACTTCTTGTACATCAGATTCCAAGATCCCAGTGACACAGTCACAGTTACTCAGAATTGACGGCACGTGAAGCGACAGGAAATAACATTCATATGTAATAACCTTCCTTAACTGACCATCTTTCTGTCATTGAGACGCTTCAATTAAAAAACGGCAAATAACTATTTGGTAGCAATATCATATACGCCTCTTTAGCCTAAAGACCCAGAGTGAACTCCTCTATGCTAATATACACATATCCGCCAGCAATGGAAAGAAGGTTGCGACATTTATTAGTAGGGTCACTATTTTGATTTTTTTTCTCCCAACTTTTGGCGTGCAAAGTGTTGATAATGGTTTCGCCAAATCTATTCAGATGGGGGATTTGTGAAAAGGATTTTGCGACATGCGACATTGAAAGAAGGATGAAAGATTATATTAAGTCGGGTTAAATTAAAATAGTCACGGAACTATAGTATTAGAAGCATTGGGGAACGGTCAGAAGGTCGTATAGGAAAAAGATTTAGCCTGTTTTTCAATATTTAAAAAGGAAACCATGTCATGTTGTCACGTTTGGGATACATAAATGTATTGTGATTAGAAAAAAAATCATTTTTTAGCATTTGTTTTTGCTGCAAAACTTATTTTTAGATAATATAATTATGCTAACATTTCATACCCAGAACATTAACACGTTTTATGGATTATTTATTGACAAAAAAAAAAACGAGTTTAAAGGTGGAACAGGTAAAATTTGTATAAGGATTTATGGAGAATATGTCTACATTTTCCAAGGCCAAGAAACCAAATTTGCCAACAGAACAACAGCAATTTCGTTACACGGAAATAGCTTATAGAACTTGGCTTAATGAGCATTTTAAAGCCCCCCCCCCCCCCCCCCCCCCCAGCCAACTAATATTCGAACCAAGGATTTTCGTCTGACAAGTCGGCGCTGTATAAGACATCGATGTTGTTATCAGTGAATATAAACTTCCCATTCTGCACATCCAGATTTCAAATCGATTGCTATTTAAGATTTTCTTCTTCAGATTTCGTCTTATTCAGATTTTAAATTGATTGCTACTTTAGATTTTCTTTAGCTTATTTCCGCTTTTTCAGATTTCGAACCGATAGCTACTTCAGATTTTCTTTTTCATATTTCATTTTCTTCAGATTTCAAATCAATAGCTACTTCAGATCTCCTTTTTCATATTTCCCCATCTTCAGAATTCAGATCAATTGCCAATTCAGATATATACTAACTCCTTATTTTCAATTTAAAAATAAATCTGATGTGGGTAAGACATGACTTTCCTTATATAATGCAATGAATTTACTACTTTTACAGTTAAAAAAATGTTATTCTTATAGTAGATACTTATATGCCTTCCAAGATATTGAATTTTCTTCAATTAGTCGCCATTTTCATTGATTTAGCGTCATTTTTATCCATTTGGCGAGATTTTTGTTAATTGGGCAACAATTTAAAATGTCGCCAAGTTGGCGACATTCCGCCAAAATCTTGCCAAGCGTTATGAACGGAGAAATAAGTTATTCTTACAGCAGATAAATGACTATTGGCGTTCAAATACAAAAGTATTACTCAAAGTATCTTTTTTCATGAATGGAACGAGCTAGATCCACGAGAATGATGTCACCCAATTTATCGCATGGTATTACATATGAAAAGTGAACATGTTTCTCAATAGGAAATATATTTTTTTTTATTTTATATGACTTTTTGATAACTTTTTTTGAAAAATGTGCAATATCTCGAGAACGGTTCATGTTAGCGTTCTAAAATTTATGTCAATCGTTTTCTAATGAAAAACTACATAAGAAATGTCTATTTGCGTATCTTTATTAGCGGTTTTAATTTTTTGACGATTTTTTCAAAATTTCACTCGAAAAATTAGGGGAGTTCTGAACATTCGATTGCGTATAAAAACAATAGGCTTCCAGTGTTTACGGATTGTGATTTTTGCTCCAAATTTTGTTCAAATCGATACATTCGTTCGTCAGTTATCGTCTCCACAAACTCACTGACACACTGACACACACACACATACACACACACACACATACTTTCACACACACACACACACACAGACATCACTTCAAAAATGTTCGATTCGTGATCAGGGATGCTTGAAAGGTGCTCTCCCGTCGAAAACTCGAATTCGAATTTTCGACCCCGTCACAATACTTTCCTTAGACATTATGTATATAAGGAAAGTAAAAAAATAGGATAGCATCCCCATACTCCCAGAATCCGGCTATATAGGGGTCGTTCCCAAATTTAGAATAGCACTCATCTTACTAATAACAACATCCCAACATCCATGGGCTGGTTTTGCTGTTATTATGAGTTCGTCAGCATAAAATAGCCGATGCCTGCAACGGCAGCAGGAAAATTTGCCATATGATACAATCTTGTGAATATTTATGGATACCGATAAATTCAGTTCTAAACAGCTGGCTCCAAATTTCTTTCAGATTGATTTCAAGTTGCACTAGGCTGCAACGACCAAGTCATACTAACAGAATTCGCCCGTAGAAAGTGTTCCAGTCCGCTGTTCCACTCGTGAATTAAAAATCGTAATAAATCACAGGGTCCTTGAGAAAATTTAAACTTTGTCTATGAGGCCAGTGAGCAATTGAATCAAACCTGCAGGGTTAAACAGTGATTGCGTTATTGTAAAGAAATCATGTCCAACTCGGGATTCGATCCACAGATATCCGATTGACTAGAAAATGCCCCATCCATTTTGTTACTGGGACGATATTCTTATATTTTATAGCGGAAGTTGATCTTAAAATCGTTGCTTAAAGTCTTGTCATAATGAAATTCCGTTAACTCAGGAGTTGCTAAAGCAAAATTATTTATAATATGAAACGGCTAGACACAGCAATGCCGCCTACCTGATAAAGACTAAGGCATAATAAATTTGGATTAAAATTGAAAAATAAATATGAATATAGTCAAGTTTGTTTTACAGTAAACCTCCTTACATGATACAATTTATAAAATAAACAAGAAAGATCAAACATGCATAAAGTATTGATTATGAAAGACTTTCCAACTGAAATGCAATTTTATTTAAACATCTCTAAAATGCGATACATTCAGAGCTGATATATTTTAAATTATCATAGTACTGCAATAATTTATCATATTTGAAAACTTAAAACTTCGTTGAAAAAATGAACTTTATTCAAATGACGTCATCGAAATATAAATCGTCTGGCTCTCTATGTAAAAGCAGTGAATGTTTCATTCATATCACTTTTATTCCAGACTCCAGAGCTAAATAATTTTTCGTGAAACCAATTCAGCAATCTTTATACAACTCATCTTACAATCACTTGTTTCTGCATCCATTACAATTTGGCTTCGTTGTAGAAATAATTAAAGTTTGATGCTCATTTAAACTCAAAAATATTGTAATTGCGTTGGCACAGAATATAGATGCATAGAAAATACGCAAAACTAAAGCGGTTTTTGGACGGTTGCAACACTAAACTAAATTTAAAAGAATACAAATCACGATTTTTTACACTGGGAAAAAAGATGGATACCATATTTTATTTTGAAGTGGGTCACGTTATCTCTTCATATAATATGGATGTGATTATTATTTTAATTTTTATTTAAAAACTATCGAACATATTTTACTGAAATTTTTTTATATATTTTAATGGGATAATTTGAATATTTCCTAAAATTTTCGAAGCAATTTATGAATTTCAACTTCGCTTAAAAATGTTCGAAAAATTAGGTCAGGGTTCGATGTATTTCACTTCCAAACCAAAACTAATCGAGTGATATTATTAATTTACATTCCCATATGTACCACTGACAGTCTCAACAACATACTAAAATTCCATTTTGATAAAGTCATTTTTATGGCTATTATCGTGCGGACGAGCAGACAGACAAAATGAACAAAGTCATAAACATTGTTCAGCTATGTTGGAAAATGTTAAAAATAAACACTAATTTTCAAGATTTCTATGCATCACTTCACTACATACTTGTAGACAAGTTCGTTTTTACGATAATTGTGCGAATTGATCTTTCGTATAATCCAATAGTTCAGATATTCTTAAATTTGTATATTTATATACATATATACTATAACAGACATTGTTAAAATTGCACAGTTGCATTCGCTTTAACAAAATATAATAAAAAATATTTTTTCAATGTTCTGATCATTGCTGAAAACATGTAGAGTATGGCAAACGAAAACCAAAGTTGACATTTCATGTATATTAATTTATTCGTGTTTCCCACCCAAGCAGATTCGATAAAGTCTGTTTCAAGTCGCAAAGCTTGAGGGTTCTATTCCCTACCTGGTTATAACTTCATGACATTTTTATGTCAAAATGATTAGCGTATGTAAAACAGAACAGAAGTTGAGTTATTATTATAGCTGATCCATTTTGCTTTAACTAGTTATAAATGTTCTAAAATGAAGATATAAATGGCACTTACATGTAAAAGAAGCATGGATACCTTTCTATTCCAAATAGTCCACCATAATCCAAAGTTATTTCTGTTAATATATCAGACTCTGCAGTAGACATTATTGGTATAACAATCATAGCAGGAAAAATACGTTTATTCCCCTCCAATCAACATAAAATAGCTCGGAATAATGAAGTACTTCTCAAAATGTAATCGTGGACACAGAAGGTGATATCCGAAACAGTACAACATCGAATAAATACCACAACTATAAACGAGCGTGATTTTTAGCATCCTTTTTTTGGCAACATCCGTTGAAACAATACAGAATGTCGTAACTATCCACCCGCTACGAAAGTTGGAAACTATTCTTGTCCTGCAGATTTTTCTTCCATTTTTCTACAAGGTCGAAGGCATTTTCAAGGCCACGGCAACCGGACTGGCCAGCATCCAAGATGGTGATCATCATGATTTGGTGATTCATCCTATAACGTACTTTATGGAGTTCCTTTGCCTTGTTCTTCTTCAAGGTTTAGTGGACACAGGCGAATTCCACAGGTGATTTTAGAATTACGTGAAGAAGAGAAAGTTGGACAATTGGGGCTTAGCGGCACGTGAAGAGCATCAGGATTTTTACTTAGTGGCTGGCCAATTGCAGGAAAGTAGAAGGTTGAAAATAAGGTCGTGTAGACGCATGAGCTGACTTAGGTTACGGCCAAGGATGGCTAATTTTAAATAGATCGATCAATAACAATTTCCGTTGTAAGTCTGTAAATGCAACTTGTCATATTCGTATGTGTGTAATGGTTTATATGTGAAAATATACAGAAAAAATGATAAAATTATGACAGATAAATACAAATAATATATATATATATATATATATATATATATATATATATATATATATATATATATATATATATATATAAACACTTTGATTTATTTGTCTGTTTATCTACCTTTGGGCAACGCTTGGCGAAATTTTGGTGTCGAAATTGGCGGAATATCGCCAACTTGGCGAGATTTTTTTTAAATATTGCCAAATTGGCGAAAATGTCGTCAAATTGATAAAAATGGCTACATTTTTATCAATTGGTAAAACTTGGTAAAAATGACGACTAATTGATGAAAATTCAATATCTTGGAAAAAACAAACTACTATATGAATAACCCAGTACTCCGCCAGTCCGTAATGCTTGTCGAAAAATTTGGCAGGATATCGTATACTTGGCATTTTTTTTTTAAATATAGCCAAATTAACGAATATGTGGCCAAATTGATAAAAATAACGCTAAATAGAAGGCAATGTTTTGCAAATTTTTAATTCTGTCATATGACGAGTATACCTTCTAGTATATATATATATAAAGGACAAATACAGGGGTGGGGTAAAAAATTCGACTCTCGGATTTTAATTGTTTTACTACAGTGCCTAGTTTACATAGTTTGAACATCTTTAAATACAAGTACACCATTTTTCAATATTGTCTATATGGTAGTTCCTATGAGCCTGTGCGTAGGATATATTTAGAAATATTTCATCTAATGAAATAAAATTTGGTATGATTATTTCAATCGATACACGTCAGAGACTTATTCACTTTCGAGGAAAGTCTCTCAATACTTAATTAGATTTTAAGTGGAGATAAATATAATACACAAAAGTATCTATATATATGAATTCTTAAGTATTTGCTTTTTTGTTTGCCTGTCATGTTCGTTTCAGATGCTTGTCGGATTGATAGAGACTCAAAATTTGGTACACGAGTCAATCGTTCCATAAAA
Organism: Amaurobius ferox; assembly: GCA_951213105.1. Classification (NCBI taxonomy): domain Eukaryota; kingdom Metazoa; phylum Arthropoda; class Arachnida; order Araneae; family Amaurobiidae; genus Amaurobius; species Amaurobius ferox. The sequence goes on from OX578148.1 coordinate 95,299,616, forward strand.
CCTTCGGGAAAATTCAAATTTCTTTTTACATGTTCATTTTAGGGAGCCGGGGATGAAGCGCTCCATATCAATATGTTAGAAATTTAAAATGATAGAAAAGTATTTCACGATGAGATAGAGATTTGAAATTTGGAGTAATGGTAGCTTTTACGACAGGAAGAAGGTACTTAGTTTGAGTTTTCTGATATATTTTACTATACGGGTGTTGATCATCAAATGTTCGATTTGCAAAATAAATGGAAATGCACTCTCTGTCAAATGAAATGTATATTCGAAATTTAGCACAGGAAATATATACATGTTTGATGGTTCATCCAGAGCAAAAAATTGAATTATTTAAAAATGTTCATTTAAAGGGATGCTATTCCATACTAAAACTTTTGAAATGCGATATAATTGTAATAACAATATTTCATCTGCGATCACTGTATGTTGCCTCCTTTCCAAAGTTTTCAGGCATTTTAATGTGAAAAGCAAATATTAATAAAACATATTTTTAATAGCTTATTTAGAAGAATTGCCAGCAGACGATTTCGGTATTTAAAGCATAACTCCGTTGCTATGGCTACAAATGGAATAAAAAACCATATAAAAATTGAATTATAAAATAAAATAAAAAAAATAGTCTATTGTGATTATGAATTAAAACATCTCCAGAACGGTTGATTGTACACCAATAGAATTAATTACGGAAATTTAGGATAATTTTGTCTGCACGTGTTGATATAAAATCGAATTTTGTGTGTCTAGCCGTTCGCGTACTATAGCTGGAAGAATGTGAAAAAAAAAATCGAGATATATAATTATTTTGAATAAAATCCCAAAATTTTAGATTTTTTTTCACGACTCATGTAGGTTAAGCCCTACGTGTATGTAGTTTTAAGTTTTTACTTCAGAAGTTGGAGCTGTGAATTTATCACTTAGTTCATCAGTCTCATTCAGATATATATATATATATTTTAAATTTGCATTATGGATATTTAACAATATCTTAAATTGTGGATATTTAACAATATCCTTTGGATATTTAACAATATATTTTAGATATTTAACAATAATTTTTGGATATTTAACGATAATTTTTTGATATTTAACAATATCGTTTTATAATTTAGATATTGTTAAATATTCAAAGAAAACGTGACCGGATAAATGAACTAAAATCCATTTTCTAAACATATTCCCATATTGTTCTGTACTATTTCCAAGAACAAATGGAACAATTTCGCGGCAGAAAAAAGATAAATTAATATTCAAGTCACCATAATTTCCAATATCTGTCGTAATTAAGATCAAATTAAATTTTTGGCAGAAAAAAATACAGCAGACGCGGCCAGCAACAGTAACTTTGAAAAGTAAGATTATTCCTGGCCATTTTCTTCAAGTTAATTACAACTGGTAAAAGATCCACCACGATTTCTGATCACGGAAGGTTAACAGCGTCCGGCAATCGAAGGTCATTTCAATTAACCCGGATTAAGAAAAATCAGAACGCGACTATAAAAAGTGGCAGAAAATCTTTTAAAAACGAATGACCTTTGAAAACTTTTAAAGCCCAGTAAAGAAAACGAAACAAAAGAGAAATACTTTCAAATGAAACGAGTTGAACTTCCCCCGACACATCACTACTGTTGCCAATCAGTTGATGTTCGAAGCAAAATAAAAATCGATTAGATAATACCTTATTATCGTTTTAAAAGGTTTAAAATGTTTTTAAATTGGAATTGAATATGCAATTTTTGAGCGTCAGTATGAAATAATTGCTGTGTTTAAGACGTTGACGTTCAAAACAGAACGATAAAGCATTGGTCGAATTGATTTGGGTTTTAGGAATGGGAATTCTTTTTTCTAATGGGGTGAGTTCATTCCTCCGATAGTTATAGACATCTACTGCACTCTGGGCAAAACTAGTGCAAGTTGCTAGTGTTTTTTCTTTTACCCAATTTTGTTTTCATATACTTATTATGCGCACTCTGGCAATACTTGTGGCAAAGTTAGCGCGAATACACTGTGAAAGCGATGACTACCTAATTACACAGTTTGTGTTTATACGATTTATTTAGGCCTGTCAAATGCAAGAAAATAAACACTATAAATATTAACTTGCAAATTTATTTTTAATACATTTTATTTTGTTTAACAATGTATGGCGCGCAGAGTAAAATATATTAGTTTTAATTGATAATGGGCTCAGCTTGGTTCTGTCCCGTGGTCAGTACTGTAAGTATGCTGTAAGTTAGGATATAGTTTTTTTCCGTTTATGAAACCCATAGTCTTTTAGGCCAGGGGGTAGTCTAAGAAATCTTTTTGACTATCTTTTTGTCCTTTGTCCAGTGTCGGTTGTCGGTGAAAAAAATTGAAAATTAGACTTTGTTTAAGTTTATCTTGTGAATGATATTACAGTGCGCGAAAAAAGTATAAGGACAAGCGAAAACTCGCCAAATCTAGAAATCTTTTAGACGGAAATGTATGCAAATTTCTTAAGCAAAAATATTGATAAAGTTAAGTTCTTTTTCATGTAAATTAGTTAAATTTTCCAAAAATAAATATGTATAAATTTACTTTATAAATTTTAAACCCATGTGATCTTGGAAAAAAGTATAAGGACAACTGTTTTTTCATCTAAAATTATAGTAAAATTTGCATATTTGAATGCAGAAAATGACCATTTCAAATATAAAGACTGAGTTTCTAAACAAAATTCACACTTGCCTCATTTCTTCACGATTTTTGTACGATGCCAGAAGGAACTCATTTGTCTGACCTTGAAAAAGAGGAAATTCTTGCTTCTAAAGTATGTGGGCATGAAATTTCGAAAAAAATTAAAAGATCTAAAACTGTAGTTTATAACTTTCTAAAAGAACCTGGAATGTATGGAATGAAAAAACGAACTGGAAGACCAGAAATTCTAACGCATCGACAGAAAATAATGGTTGTAAGAAGAGCTTGCGGGAAAAAAGAAACTGCAAATGAAGTTAGAAGAAATTTGGATTTACCATGTTCCAGACGAACAGCTCAAAATATCTTGAATAAACATCCGAATATTTGGTAAGGAAAGTTAGTGTCACTTCCGCTTCTTAAAAAGGAACACAAGGAACGAAGAGAGAAATTTAAAAAGAAATGCATTTCTCTCGGTCTAAAATGGAATGATGTAATCTTTTCGGACGAAAAGAAGTTCAATCTTGATGGGCCAGATGGTTTTCGCTATTTTTGGTATAATCTGCGTAAAACCAAAAAAGTGTTTTCCAAACGTCAATACGGTGGGGGCACAGTAATAATTTGGGGCGCTTTTGCAGCAAACGGAACCACGCCTATAGTCTTTATCAACTACAAAATGAATTCTGACAAATATGTTGATATGTTAAGCGAACATCTGTTACTTGAGACCCCACTAATTACTTCAAGAGACTATATTTTCCAACAGGATAAAGCTTCCATACACGTTTCTAAGAGTGCAAAACTCTGGTTTGAAGCTAATTCAGTAAATTTACTGGATTGGCCGGAAAGGAGTCCCGATCTCAATCCAATAGAACATTTATGGGGCCTTCTAGCCCGAGAAGTTTATAAAAATGGCACACAATATCAGTGTAAACAGGATCTTGTGTTAGCTATCAAACAAGCTTGGAATAACATTTCTATAAACACTTTAAAATAACTTTCAGCATCGATGACCTCTCGGCTTATTCAAGTAATTGAAAAAAAGGTTGTTTTCTTGATTATTAAGAGAAAAAATAAGTAATTTAGAACGTGTCCTTATACTTTTTTCTATATTTTCTTTAGTGATAATCTTTAAAAGGTCAACTTTTGTAAGGTTCATATTTGTTGTTTTATGTGTTTTAAATGTTATTGTATAATTTCATATTAGAGGTCAGAAATATCAAAAATTAATTTTGATAAAGTGAAAATAAAGTATATTTTCATTCAATTATGCATTGTCCTTATACTTTTTCGCACACTGTACAAGTGTACAAACATTCAGCCTTCTAAGTCACCGGAAGGAGGGAGATTTTGGACGGCCAGGAAAGACTTCGAGGCCATTATTTCCTCCGCCCCCTGGGGGATCGAAACTCCGACTTCATTAAATTCTGTCATCATATTATGATATGTGCGATATTCATATTAAGATATCATTATATGTATGTAAAATTACAGTATTAAAGTTTGAACAATATTCAAATAAACCTCAAAAGAGGTAAATTTGACTTAATTTTTGTCATTAACTTAAATTATTAGTACTTCTAACTATTAATTTATATAAATTGTTATGAATATCATCATAAATTTAGAATTTAAATGATTGTTACAGTAATGCATATTCAGTACTTTCACGGGCTATTTCGCTCCGTTTAAGTCGTCGAATTTTCTTGGCACCTTGGAGGTTTTACTGTATGTCTATTTTATTTCAAAATCTTTCTGGAAATGTTTCAGATGCACTTTTCGCGCTTGCCCAGTATTGTGTATATTTTTCTAAATAAAGCTATTTTAAACTTGTTTACCACATACTCAGAACTCCACGATAGATGGCGCTCATAACCACACCTTTAGTATAAAAGCAAGAAAATATTCAATTGTTTATTGATCACTACTTGTTGGCCATGGTTTAACGATTATTGCAGATTATCAGCACGGTACAGACAATGGAAGGATGTGAGCATAAAACTCCTTAATGCATGGGGTTTAGAATTGTTCCAGTACACTATAAAACATTTGCAAGCATACTACTGAAAGTTTCAGGGGAATGAGCTGTCCGTAATGGGGAGTAAGTTTCCTAATAGTTATGATAATATGTATAAAAATACAAAAATAAAGCTTCGGCAGATAATAATTAGCTGGATATTTCAGAAATGAAGCTGGAATTTTCATGAACGCCTGTAATTGTGGCTTTTTTTACAGTTTGCCGAAATTATAAACAAAGTAGCTAAAAAAATGAGCAGAGGTTGCAGAATGTTTTACAGTGTAGAAGTAATTACTTCGAAACCTACTAACAATACCCGGTGTTATTTTAACCACGCCCATTGTTAACAAAATTCAAGCGCTTACAATGAAGCTGCTTTTATTCTATAGTAGGACGTCACATGTCGCTGCATTCTGGAAGCGAAATTTATCCAATGATTGGGAACGTCTAATAGTTCGGCACGTCTTTCGAGTGGCATTCGAGTTCATTCGGCTGTATTCGGAAATGTTCGTGTGTTCACGCCAGTATGCATATTTCTGTTCGTTGAAGTTTACCTTATAATTTAAAAATTAATAATTAATTTAAATGCTTTTTTACATACTGTACAGTGTAATTCAATCTGTGTAAAGCTTTTAAGCAAAAAATTACGCATTTATTGTTCTTCTCCATTATTTTGCTTTAAAATTATTTTTTTCCCACTTTTTTAACCCAATTTAGTTCGACATTCGATAATCCAACAATTATGATAATCCGGCACCGTCAAAGTCCTGAATGTGTCGAATTATCGCAAGTTTACTGCATTTTAATATTTAACCTTTTGCTAACGGGTGGGACAGCGTCCATCCCAAACGAAGAACCTCTCAAAAAGATAGGTATTTGACATACCCTATCCCAAACAGTTCGATCTGTCTTTGCAGACATTGGAGTCCATGGACGCTAATATCTGCAAAGGCGGATCGAACTGTTTGGGATAGGGTATGTTAAATACCTGTCTTTTTGAGAGGTTATGGACGCCAATGTCTGCAAAGGCGGATCTAACTGTTTGGGATAGGGTATGTCAAATACCTGTCTTTTTGAGAGGTTCTTCGTTTGGGATGGACGTTGTCCCACTCGTAAGCAAAAGGTTAAGAACTTTTTTACATTTTATCCTTGCAGTTCAAATAGTACATGTATATACAAAACATTCCAAAATACCAAATTAGAGCTGCAGAATAACACAGTACAAAATGGAATGTTTAGAAATATTTTCCAAGTCAATGGTTAAATTTACCTCGTTTTCAAGAATATAACTAATCCACAATATGCAAACAAGGTCAAAAAATAATTGATAGTTATTTTCACATGATTAAGCTACAGAAATCCAATCCTTATTTATATAAAAAAAATGCTTTTTGAGGGCAGTCACCTTATTTCTTGCATATCTATATTGCGTATAGCGATGCAAAGCACTTGCTTATAAAGCTATTTTATTTTTTTGAACTGGTTAAATAAATCTATTCAAATTGGCTTTACAAATGCTATTTATTTATTAGAAAAGAAAAGAGCAGGCCAAACAAACGATCAGATTTTAATTTTAGATAAAGTCCTAGAAAACATACTGAATAATTATTTCAGCAGACAAGAGTTGAAGTTTAATGTTGGCCAATTTCATGCAGTAGAGTATTTTTTTTTATTATACTCCCTCAGTTACAGATTTCAACCGGACTTTGGAAAAGAGCAGCATATTGTTATTATTTAACCCTCTCTTGTGGGAATCGTGAAAAAATAAAAAAATTGCAAAGTCTTTTTTTCATACACAAAATGCTATTCGAATTCGGGGTTAAATCTTTAACCGTAACGAGAATGAATGCTAAAGGCCTCAGATATTTTTAAGTGTGGGGGTTATGAATGATGTGGACAGTACATGACTTCTCCTACATAATGTTCTCCATTCGTTTCACAGCAAACTAATGATGTACATGATCCATGGCTTAATGTTTTTAACGTTAAATTGTTTGGCGCTTTTTTGGATGATAATGTACAAAACATTTTTAAGTACTAAATTAATTTATGGTTAGTGCAAATTTAACTTGATAATTAGAAATACTTCTAGCTATTCGCTAAGCAGTACTCTATATATTAAACGATTTTAATCATTAGAAGATATTGAATTTTCATCAGTTTTGGGGCACCACTTTGCTAATTAAGCGTCATATCTGCTAATTTGGTAATACTTTAAAAATATCACCAAGTCGGCGATATTTCGTCAAGTTTCTTGCCAAGTCAACCTATTTAAGGATATTTGCTTTTTATTTTATGTAACTTTTTTAATAAATTTATCTGAAAAAGTTCTATATCTCGGCAACGGTGTACGTTAGCGTTCTAAAAATGAGACCAATCGTTTTCTAATGGTAAATTACGTCTGAAATGATTATTCATTTAGAATTTTTAAATGCTCCAATTTTTAATGATCTTTTCAAAAATTCATTCGAAAATTGACGAGCCTTTCAAAAATTCGATCGCACTTAGAATCAATGAGGTTCCATTAGTCACTGATGGTAATACTCATACCAAATTTGTTTTCGTATTGCTCCATTCGTTCGTGATATATCTTTAGAATGCGCTTATCTTTATACTGGCTTTCCCTATATATCCCAATTAATTTACTTTTTTTGATCAGTGCAAAAAATGATGTATAACATCCATGGCACAATATTTTTGACGTTGAATTCTATATTTGGCGCTTTTCCAGATGACAACATACAAAACTATTTCGAAGTACCCAATTAACTTATATTTCACGCAACTCTAAATTGACAATTATCAATATTGATAGCATCCGCAATAAGCAATATAGTTCATATATTAATATATTTTAATAATTAATTCATCAATTTGGCGTCATTTACACTAATTTACTGTCATTTTTGAAATTTTGACTATTTTCGTCAACTTGGAGGCGATGTATCAGCAAATTGGCGATAATTTGCTAAATGAGTCATGAAGTTCGCCAAATTCATCGGTAAACGCTTCACAGAAACAAAGAGAAGAGCTTTTCTTATATATAAATAACTATTGATTAATTGTTGGTAGTAAAAATAAAAAACTACTGTCGAAGACTTTTCTCGTGAATGAAATGCACTAGATCCACAAGAATAATGTTAGCAAATTTTTCGCATAATTTTGTATGAAAAGTGAACAAACATATTTCACGATAGCTAATAGTTTTTAAATTTTATGTAATAGTTTTGATAAATTTTATAAAAAACGTGCAATATCTTGAAAACGGTTCATGTTAGTCTTTTAATGCTTGTGTCATTCGTTTTCTAATGAAAAATTACATAAGAAATATTAATTTATGTAATATTATTAAAAGTTAGGGTTTTTTTTATTGATTTTTTGGAAATGTCATTAGAAAATTTTAGAGCCTTCCGATTGAGTTCAAAATCAATAGGCTTTCAGTATTTAACAATTGTAATATTTGTACCAAATTTTGTTTGTAAGATATAGCCCCTTTTCCCTGTTTAAAATGTTGCACGATGGACCGTTCTCATGTGTGTTGCACAAGCGTTATTGGCGCTGATAGTTTGATAATTTGCATAACTCTTAAAATGATATGTGCATGCCGACTTTCGCAGCTGTAGCTCAATTTTTTTATGGGTTCTTATATTTTTTGCAGAGTGTATTATTGACACTGCTTTTGGATGGTAAAATTGTGTACTGTGTATTGCATATTTAAGTACCGTACATTGTACTGTGTATTGCACATTCAAGTACCGCCAGTCCTCTTTTCGTGTACCAGTGGTACGCGTAATGGTTGAGAACCGCTGCTTTATAACTTTGTAATTGGCTTTTTTTCGTTAATCTCACATTATTGTAGAGTTCGTAATCTCAACTTTTTAAATTATCAGCTAGAGGTGATGGGATGACTTTTATTCCAGCGGATCACTTTACTACAGATAGATTTAACGTGTATATGGATCTTTCGTTACAAAGCTATATATATATGATTGTATATTGGTACTGTAAGCATATTGGTAATATAAGCAACTGAAATAGGGATGGAGGGTTGCTAAATGGAGCTTCACCACCTGCAAACTAACAATCGTACTTGGATTATATGTTAAGTGCTTAGAATTATAAATATAAACACCTAGATTTATCTGTCTATCTCTGGATAACACTTGGCGAAAATTTTGGCGACGAATTTGTTGAGATATCGCCAACTTGGAGACCTTTCTTAAATATTGCGAAATTGATGAAAATGTCGTCAAATCGATAAAAATGGCGCCAAATTGAAACAAATGGCGCCAAATTGAAAAAAATGGCGCCATATCAATGAAATTAATTGCGTTTTGAAAGGGAATAGTATTGCAATGATGTTTGATAGAGTTTGTCTGTCAAGTCCAACCATCCCACTTGGCGACAAATTTGGAGACTTTTTAAAATGCCGGCAAATCGATAAAAAAATATCGGCAAATTGATAAAACTGTCGCTAAATTGATAAAACAGTCGCCAATTGATAAATATGCCTCCAAATGGGAGGTAATATTTTGAAAATTTGGAATTCAATCATATGACGGGCATACCTTCTTGCTAAGTATAAGATCATGCCAAACTGATTATAAGATTTACAGGATAAAGATATATTTAATCTATATGCACGGCACTTCTTTTGCCCAAGCAAAGTCTCATTGGCATGCGATGTTGTTTGATTCCAGGGACCACGACTTCTACTGACCTCTGGAAAAGACAATGAGATGTTGGGACACTTTGCAGGAGAGTCATTTGTCGTGGGTGATGCCGGGGCAATGACCGGAACGAACAGTCTTCCGGACAATTGTCAGCCTTGAGAAGGACGAAGCTGGCCACAATCAGACACTGACCACAGGTTGTTGACCCTCGCTGCGAAACCCAATGATTTATGTAAACGATAGATTATGTAAATGACGATAGAAGGACAAGGTTTATTTGTTGCGTCTCCTGGTAGATGCTTTTATTTGGGGTTGTTTTGGCACTCTCAGGTCATTTTGAGAGCACGAGGTTAGTCCTCGTGTGCTCAAATTGGCACAGACACTTTGGGCCAGGACATCATCATTAAAGTTGATAAAGGTATTACATTTAAGGTCAGTTTTGATAAGAAAGTAAAATAAATAAATCACAAGACAAACTTTCATAAGGGTCATAGTGTCGCCTTAAGGCTCCTAAATAAAGGGGTTCACGAGCCTTAGGAGGGGGTATAGGAGTATATTTTGTCACCTTGGTGTCACCATGAAGATGTCCGAGGTTAAATTAAACCAAATTAGAACATTTAAATTAATTATATTGTAAAATGAATTATAAGGAAGATAGTTGAATTTGTTGGGGATTTGAGATTTGAAACTAAAGTTCTCTCAGCTCTGTATTTACTATAAGGCCCTTACACTAAGTTATTTTAATTCAACTGATTTTTGTCCTTTTGTATTAGGATATTCCACCCTCTTTGCAACTTCTAATCAATCACCTAGGCTGACAGGTTCGGATGAGGACAGGGATGCGGAATAAAGAAAAAAAAATCTGATGTGGGCAACACATGACTTTCCTTATATAATGCAATAAATTTACTACTTTTACAGTAAAAAAATAGGTTTTTCTTATAGTAGATATTCTTTATAAGATATTGAATTTTCGACAATTAGTCGTCATTTTCATTTATTTAGCGTCATTTTTATCAATTTGGCGAGATTTTCGTTAATTTGGCAACATTTCAAAAAGTCGCCAAGTTGGCGACATTCCGTCAAATTCGTCGCCAAAATCTCGCCAAGCATTATGGACGAAGAAATAAGTTGTTCTTACAGCAGATAAATAACTATTGGCGTTCAAATACGAAAGTATTACTCAAAGTATCTTTTTTCATGAATGGAACGAGCTAGATCCACGAGAATGATGTCGCCAAATTTATCGCATCCTATTACATATGAAAAGTGAACATGTTTCACAATAGGAAATATTTTCTTTTTATTTTATATGACATTTTGATAATTTTTTTGAAAAATGTGCAATATCTCGAGAACGGTTCATGTTAGCGTTCTAAAATTTATGTCAATCGTTTTCTAATGAAAAATTACATAAGAAAAGTCTATTTGCGTAACTTTATAAGCGGTTTTGATTTTTTGACGATTTTTTCAAAATTTCACTCGAAAATTTAGGGAGGTTCTGAACATTCGATTGCATATAAAAACAATAGGCTTCGAGTGTTTACGGATTGTGATTTTTGTACCAAATTTCGTTCAAATCGGTCCATTCGTTCGTCAGTTATCGTCTCCACAGACTCACTGAAACACATACACACATACTTTCACACACACACACACACACACACAGACATCACTTCAAAAATGTTTGATTCGTGATCAGAGATGCTTGAAACGTGCTCTCCAGTCGAAAACTCGAATTCGAATTTTCGACCCCGTCACAATACTTTCCTTATACATTATGTATATTAGGAAAGTAATACTTGGAGAATGGAAATAGTGTAACTGAAAAATAAAATTAAGAATCACAATTCTAAAAAAGGAAAAGTTGCAATAAAATGAATTTGAAACGTAGGTATTTTGATAGAGACAGCTTTGTCATATGTATGAATATAATTATGGTAGTGTATACATTATAAAGTTGAACAAAGATATCATAGAAAGACATCAGAATAAAAAATCATCTTATAATTAAATCAATAAATAAAAATGAAAAACATATGCGCAATGAAACCTGAATTTGAATATTATCCAAATGACTGTTGGATAAATTAATCTCCGGCAATGGTCTAAACTGGGAAATGTTAAGAACCAATGTTGAACAGAAAAATGGAAAGTCTACCATAAAATGAAACCGAAACTTTGATATTTGTTGACAGAATTGCATATTAAGCTACAGACGTCTGTAGATTATTGACATTTCTGCACTCTGTCACATTAATGAATATGACATTGCAAATTCGACAAATTGAATCTGATTATGGCATTGCCTTAATACATTAAATAGAATCGTGCATAACATCTTAATAAAAGACACCGCGTATTACAGCAATAAATATAAAGATCATCATGCGACCAACACACGCAATGCAGTGCCTAAATTTGAATAATATCCCAATGACTGTGGATGCATCCGTCGCCCGCAATGATATAAAGATGCGTTTGTCTTCTTGACCTTCATTATCAGATTCCCAATCTTGCGTAACAAACGCTGAAGGATCATCCTCACCAGGGAAATCATTCACAAGTTACTGGGTTATCGGTATGATCCGTCCACAGGAACGGAAGAACAAGTAGCGGTGCAAGAAAACCGATAAATCATCATTTAGATGGTGGGCAAAAGATCACCTTGAGGCTCATTCTCTGTGAATCTATCAGCTGATCTCTGTGCCATCGACGCTGGTGGAGTAGACTAACTAACCCAGGGCAATGGTAGAAAAATGACACTGGCGAAGTGCGTCGATATTTCATTAGGAAACATTTTTGGGTAGCTCATCAGGTCATTCTTTGGATGGTGCGGATGCCTGAATAAATATATCTTTGAAAACAGAAGCACGAAATACAAGTTTCGGAATCCAGCGAAGAGGAGGGGAGGGGCATAAGCGACTTAATTCAACATTAGATAACCATATTTATAGGCTGAACCAGTGTTACTCAACTTTGACCTCAACTTTGACTTTTAGTTAAAAGTCAAAGTTGAAGTCTCAAATCAAAGTTGAGTAACACAGCCTATAAATTCGTTTATCTAATGATGAATTAAGTCGCTTATCACCAGTAGCGGTTTGTGTTTTTACCCATGGGAGGGCAAAAATATATAAAACAATCATAATCAAACTTAGATTTTAGCTACTTACACTACCTTAATTTTTAATGCATACCTTTAATTTTAAAGATATTTTAAGCATAAATTGCTCACATATGGGACAATTGGATTTGGAACATTTACATTTTAAAGAAATTATTCATTTCTTACTGTTACAGAGTGTGCTCAGCTGACCCAACTTTGACCTAGCGTTACGTTAAGAACGCTAAAGTAATGATAAAGATATAAATTAGCTATATAGTATAGAAATATTATATCGACTTCGTATTACCTGGATATATGCAACTTTCGATTACTGTGTTGGCGACATTAGTGTTGCAATAAATATTATGAAACTAGCTGCATGTCATACTAATTTGGTTTCGTATTGTTTTATACAAAAATTGAAATATTCGCACATTTTTCAAATATCCTCAAATTTTTCAACTTAGCAAATACCACTGGTTCACTGGTCAATTCAACTTAGCCACTGGTTTCCTGCTGGGAATACGGTTTTGGGTCAGCAATTAAATATATGTCCCTTTTTTCACAGAAATTTAAAGTATATTAGATGCTTCCTGAATACGCCTTAAACCTTATACATACAAAAAAATCTGATGTGGGCAGCACATGACTTTCCTTATATAATGCAATGTATTTACTACTTTTACAGTGAAAACAAAATAGGTTATTCTTATAGTAGATACTTATATTTTTTGCATCATATTGAATTTTTGTCAAATAGTCGTTATTTTCATTGATTTAGAGTCATCCATTTGGTGAGATTTTCTTTGATTTGGTAACATTTAAAAAAGTCGTTAAGTTGGTGACATTCCACCAAATTCGTCGCCAAATTCTCGCCAAGCGTTATGGACGGAGAAATAATTTATTTTTATAGCAGATAAATGACTATTGGCGTTCAAATACAAAAGTATTACTCAAAGCATCATTTTTCATGAATGGAACGAGCTAGATCAACGAGAATGATGTCACAAATGTATCGCATGATATTACACCTGAAAAGTAAACATTTTCTCAATAAGAAATATTTGTTTTTTATTTTATATAAATTTTTGATATTTTTTTTTTTTTTTTGAAAAATGTGCAATATCTCGAAAACGGTTCATCGTTAGCCTTTTAAAGTTTGTTAATCATTTTCTAATGAAAATTACATAAGAAATGTCTATTTGCGTAACTTTAGAGGTTTTGATTTTTTGATGAATTTTTCAAAATTTCAATCGAAAATTTAGGGGGGTTCTGAATATTCGATTGCGTATAGAAACAATAGGCTTCCAGTATTCACGGATTATAATTTTTGTACTAAATTTCGTTCGAATCGGCCCATTCATTCGTCAGTTATCGTCCCCACACACACACATCACCTCAAAAAATGTTCGATTCGTGATCAGGGATGATTGAAACGTGCTCTCCCGTCGAAAACTCGAATTCGAATTTTCGATCCCGTCACAATACTTTCTTTATACATTATTGTATATAAGGAAAGTAACTAGCATGGTTCGACAAAGCAGTCCAACTCATTATAAAAAACTTCATTCAACATTCCATTAACATCCTAAACGATGGCCGTGTACTTAATTAACAAAACTTTAAATTTGTGGTTCTCTCAATAAAATGCTTACGATTTGTCAGTTTTAATTCACCAATTAGCTTGTTAGCCTATGGGAAATGTGTCCAAACATGTTTACTATATTTTTAGAACACGAAAATGTAGTTTAGGATTTTATTTTAATTATCTTGAGCCACTAACAGATTTATAATTGGCCTGCAATGTTTCAATTATTAGAATATTCATTTCAAAACAATAAGCAATTTAATTTTCTTTATAAAGTACTGCTTTGAAACTTGTCCATTGTGTTTATGCATTATAGTTTCAAGAAACTTTTATTCCATTTTCAAATGTTAGCTTATTTAATTTTGCGTGTTTGTATAATTAAAATTAAAAAACCAAATAATTAGCCATTTTATGTTCTTTTAAATGCTCATTTTCATCTCTTGAAAGCTTGTAAACTCCTTAAAATGATTTACCGCTGTTTTTTAACATTTTTTATAGGTTCGTTTATCGTTTATTCTTTTTTTGGTTCATTTTTATGACTACCATTTCAGGTTAAAAGAAATAACTTCAAAGTAGAACTTTAAAATATATTCTTCAGGACATATTTAACAACCTCGCTGAGTTGACTAACTCGGAATAATGTCTGTACTAATTCCAAAAATAGAACGGAGACTACGGTTTAGGAAGTTGAATAAAAATCGATGAGATTTTTATGATAGTAGGAATGATATTGAGAGACTTTTATGGTTCGCATTTCAGATGTGCCTCGAGGTCTTTTTCTCTACCATCAAAACCATAGATCGTGCAGTTTCATAGCCACTTAAGAACTTCGTAAGTTCCTTACCTGCCGTTATAGTACTATAAAGCACCTAAAGATAAGAATATTTCGAGTTGTCACACACATGAATTTGACACAGTTACGCCCATCCGAATCAAGCAAGTAATGAGTCATTGGATGTTAAACTGTAATCGGATGTTATATATAGTACACTTTTAACATGAAAATAAAAACTTCCCAAATATGACTGAAGTTTGGAATTTTTACAATTATTACAATTAGCTACATAAGATTTATACAGGGTGATAGAAAAACCGAGCACACCAAATTTTAACATTGAAACATGTACCTAGAAATTTCAATATATATATATATATATGATACATAAAGTTTAAGCCTTTCCCAATAACGAGTCCTTTTCTTTAACAGTTATCTTATTATTCCATATTCCTATCTCCTGTCCAGCACATATTGCAACTACATTAAATTCTGTCCCACGCCATTGAAATTGCATTCCCAATCACATTTTTAACACTTTACAACAAAGTTGAAAAGTGTTCATTCTGTCTGTCTGTCTGTGAACTTTGTTCATTCTGTCTGTCTGTCCGTTAGCACGATAACTGCCGTAAAAATGACTTAATCAAAATGAAATTTTAGTATGTTGTTCAGACGGTCTGTAGGACCTATGGGAATATAAATGAATAATATCACTGAATTAATTTTGGATTGAACCCGGGTTGAAAAAATGAAATACATTGAGCCCCATGGGAACTAATTTTTCAAACATTTTTTAAGCGGATTTAAAATTCACAAATTGCTTCGAAAATTTTAGGTAATATTCAAATTGTTCCATAAAATATATAAAAAAATTCAGCGAAATATATTCAGTAGTTTTTTAAATAAAAATTAAAATAATAATTACACCTCTTATATGAAACGATCACGTGACCATGATATGAAACGATCACATGACCCACTTCAAAATGATATATGGCATCCATCTTGTTTCAAAATCGTGATTTTTTAAAGTTCTTTTTAATTCATATTGAGTGTTGTATCCGTCCTAAAACTACTTTATTTTTGCTTAAATTCTGTGCATCTACATACTGAAACAACGCAATGACAATATATTTAAGTTTAAATGCTCATCTAAATTTGATTATTTCTACAACTAAGCCTATTTTTCACCTATGTAAAATGTAAACAGCAAAATATGTAGAATGAGTTGTATTAGAATTCCTGTATTTTTTTAACACAAAATAATTTAGTCCATGGAGTCTGCATGGCTGATATGAATGAAATATTAATTGATTTTATAAAGAGAAGGACGATTTTTTTCGATGAAGTTTTAAGTATAGAGTTTAATTATTTGTAGCTCCATGGTCTTAAATAAAATGTTTAAATAAAATAAATTATTATAGTATTGTGATGAATGAAATGAATGGGAGAAAGTTATGAATGAAATCCTGTTTTTATAGAGAGACCCAGGCGTGTTATTTTTTCTATGACGTCATTTGAATTAATTTCAGTTGTTTTCGATGAAGTTTTCAAATATAATAAATTATCGTAGTATTATGATAATTCTAAAACTATTACCGAGGAATGTATAACATTTTAGAGATGTTTAAACCAGGCAATTTATATTTCAATGCCGTCATTTGAATGAAGTTCATTTTTTTCGATGAAGGTTTAAGTTTTCAAATATAATAAATTAATGCAGTATTGTGATAAGTTTCAAAATATTACCGAGGAATGTATTGCATTTTAGACTTGTTTAAATAAAATTGCATTGAAGTTGGAAAATGTTTCATAATCAATGCTTTAAGCATGATTGATCTTTCTTGTTAAAGCCTAAACCGCTAAGATAGCAGACACATGCTTCATATCCTCGCTCCCCCTTTGATGAAAATGTATTTTTCACTTGTAAAGAACTACGCAGACGGCACACAGATTTGGTGAGAGCTGGTTGACGATCAGGAGTCGTCCAGAACATGTAATCATATTTATTCCTAGTGGCATCAAATAAAATAGATTTTTATAACTTAAATTGTATCTTCCTTGAACTATTCAAGTCAAATATCATATATACATATATATATATACATACTATTCAATATATATATATATATATACATACTATTCAATATATATATACAGTAAAACCTGTAAAGTTGGACACCTCTATATGTTGGACACCTGTCTATCTTGGACACAATTCGGTGGAACGGAACGAATTCCTATGTTTTAACATGTATATAATACTCTCTAACTTGGACACCTGTCTATCTTGGAAGTTGGACGCTGTTTACATTACTAAGTTGGACAAGTTCCTAAAAATTGGCGTTTGCATAAAGGAAGTAACCTACCACTTTTGATCTTCCTTATCTATCCCCAGGGACTATCTTTTGTTGTTGATCCCTAGAAGTATTCCATTTTTGTAGTTATCACTTCCTTGAAGCTCTTATATGCCTACATTTCTTTCTTATTGTTGCTAAGGGGTCGTCCCTCCCCACCATTCCACAACCCTCAATTATGTATCAGAACCTTTTCGTTATCAGTTTGTTTACACACACACAACAACACACTTGAAGAATGGGCATTTGTAGCTTCCCTAGCCCATCTTTGCATTGTCCAGTTAGATTTCTGCATCTTCTGAATAAAAAGGTTTCTCTACCCTCAAAAGTCACATTTGTTTCTTAGTGCATTCTGGAAAGGTGACTGTGATTTTAGTGACATGCACATTAGTTTTTAATAATGAGTAAACGTAAAGTAGTTGAGCTAACTATTGAAAAGAAAAAAAATAATTCTTTATTGCCTAGACAAAAGTGACAGCTGCAGAAGTTGGCAGAGGAGTTCCGCATATCAAAATCTACTGTTTCCAATATAAACAATAAGAGATCTGATATGATACATGCATGGGAACTGAACTGCTCTGTAACAAGAAAAAAATCTGTATCATAAGTATTTTGTAACAGTAATTACAATATTTAATTAAAACCATTGGCTTATTAGTATTTTCTACATGTTAAAAATGAAGTCTTTTGATGTGCTTTATTGAAAGATGAAAATGAAATTTTATCACACTGTCTATGTTGGACACCTGTCTAAGTTGGACGCTTTTAGGGGGAACCGTGAGCGTCCAACTTAGACAGGTTTAACTGTATATATATATATATATATATATATATATACATGACAACGTGTAGAAGGTTTACAGTATAATTCCCATTACAATCCAATACCACCAAGGAAAAGGCGCAAATGCAGCTCACTATCCCAAGTAAAATATGAATAAAAAGATAAAGTAATGAAAGGGAAACCAAATGCAATGCAACTAATGTTAGAGGAGGATTGCGACTCCTCATTCCCGTTTAAAGCAGCTTTTACAGCCCGGGCAACGCTCACGGAACCGTTGCATTGCAAAGACTGATCCCCCATATGTACATAGTCAGAAGCACCCATCAATGGAGAGACAGAGCGACCGAGAATGAAGGTCAGGATGGGAACATGTGAATAACCAGAAAATACTGCTTTAAGTAAGACACAGTGCGCATGTGTAAGTCTGCAACAGATCTGCAGTAACTAACTTAATCCAGTAAAATCCCGCTGGAATGCCTTGGTTACGTGTTTAGCGTTGAAAAAGGAATTATAATATTTCTTCAAGAAGTTGATAGGGTAATTCTTATTAATAGCCTCTAATATTATTCCATTATTATTGGAAATGCAATCCTTCATTAAAGTGTTACATACCAGATTTCTTATATATATATATATATATATACATACTATTCAAATATATATATATATATATATATATATATATATATATATATATATATATATATCGTGGTGATGAATTTGATTTTTTTTCAGAAAATGTCATCAAATATACAAAAATGTCGCCCAATTCACAAAAATGGCACTGAATCAATGAAAATGACTCCAAATTACTGAAAATTCATTTGTAAAGCTAAATATTTTCATAATTTAAATGACAACTTTGTTTAAAATAAAATTAAAAAGTGAAAGATTTAAAACCAAAGAGTTAAAAATAAAAATAATAATATACTTTATCTTTAAACGCCCGAAAATATAGAAAAGTAAAATATTTTCACTTTAAAATCTTAACAAATTGGGTCTGCAGATTAAAAGTGGACGACTGAGAACAATTTCCAATATATAAACTGCCACTTTTATTGACTATCTTCTGATTACATATAAATTTCAGAAGTTAATGTGTTGGATATTGTTCTCAATCGCCAATGGTTTACCTAAAGACCCAAATCGTTAAAATTTTGAAGAGAAAATATTCATTTTATATCTTTTAGGACGATATAAAAAGTGGGTATATTAAAAAAAAGAAAGAAAAATATTATACACACACACATACATACATACATACATATATATATATATATATATATATATATCATATATATATATACAGGGTCTTTCAGAAAGAACTCCCTAACTTTAAAATGACATAACTGCGAAACAGTGACATACAGAAAGATGAAACAAGTGGTATGTTGGATAGCCAGGTCTGGAATTTTGAATACACAGGTTTGCAAAATTAGTTACAAGATTGGCTAACAAAGGGTGCTGCAGTCTCGGTGCAATGTCCTTTAAATAATGGGTGAGATTATTTTTCGTAAACAGGAGTCAAATCACATTACCAGTGGATTTGATATGGCCACCGTGTATAGCAGTAACATGACGCAAGCGTTGGGCGAAGGTTGAAGCCACCT
This sequence comes from Amaurobius ferox, assembly GCA_951213105.1. Lineage (NCBI taxonomy): Eukaryota > Metazoa > Arthropoda > Arachnida > Araneae > Amaurobiidae > Amaurobius > Amaurobius ferox. The sequence goes on from OX578148.1 coordinate 95,319,184, forward strand.
TCTGCAATGTCTCTACTGAAATGGATGCACATGCCTCACAGATGAACTAACGTTTGAGGATTCTTACTGTAAACAGTGTCTTCCAAATGGCCACAGTGAAAGAAGTCGCATGGAATGAGATCCGGGGAGTATGGAGACTGAGCGTTCTGCACTTCTGAGCATAAGTTATTTAAAGCTCACTGTGCTTGCAGAGCTTTCTGTTAGCCAATCTTGTAACTAATTTTGCAACCCGGCGTACTTAAAATCCCAGACCTGTCTATCACTGTTTCGCAGTTATGTCATTTCAAAGTTAGGGAGTCCTTTCTGAAAGACCCTGTATATATATATATATATATATATATATATATATATATATATATTCATATAAGTTGGGTTAATTATTAAATTAATTTTGTTTATTTACTGTACCATATTTTTTTATTTACGATATATTATTGCAACGAAAAATATTGTTCTACATATTGTTCTAATGATGATGATCATAAGGGAATATCATGTGATTACACATTAAAATATTTTTCCAATATTAAAATATAATCTAATACCAGAAAAGCTCTTATATTTATCTGTCTGTCAATTTCGCGATCTTGGTCACAAACCAGGCGATAAATGTGGCGAAATATTGCTAATTTGGTGCCTTCTGGGAAATGTCGCCAAGTTAACGATAATTCAATTAATATTTCAGAAAAAAAATATCTGATAATCCCTGTCACTTTGAGAAATTATTATTAATTTTTATTATTATTAATATGCTAGATTTAAAATATGCGAAGTGTCACTATTTGGGGGATAGGTATGTCTTGTTAAGAGGGGAGGGGGTCCAGGCTGATGTAAAGTAATTGCGTTTAGCTTGGGGGTCGTATCGTAACACACACACACACACAAAAAAAATTATGTTCAAGAGGACTTGAAAAGTTATTATCAATCAAAACTTCGAATTCGAGAATTAAAAATACCTTCTCTTTATAACAGCATGAGAAAATAAAAAAATATTTTAAAATGTAATTACTTCGCTGCAGAATAATTTTGGACGCATTTTCTCGCATGGCACGTGAACCGTGACATATATTATCCAATCAGTTCATTGTCTTGAGACAAGACATTAAATCGTTGGATTACACTAATAGAAAATGAACAAAAAAATATAAAAAAAACACTGTGGAAAATTGGTCATAGAAGGTTGGTGGTCACAGAATCACAGACACTACACTCAACTCAGTACATTTCACTTCGCTGCCGATGTTCAGACAGACCTGCGATACGCATCACACATACCAAGGATATCCTTCTCGTCTAACGATAGGAAATACGCTAAGCCGCGAAGAACAATGTCTGACAGGAAAAATAAAAGTCAAGGCCGAAATTCTTGGCGAGCCTTTGACGAGATTTCTCTTTAATCGTGAACTATTTGTCAGAAGTTGTTGGACTCGTTGACGTTGAAGATTTCTTTCACGATGTTCATCTGCAGAGGGAATGGTTCATCTGGATGGAAGACCATTTTTTCTCTGGAATCTTAAGTTTGAAACATGGGAAGGTTCAGTACCGGATCTACCATGAAGTGGCCTCTATCGTTTTTCAAGAGCAATATTGAATCGTTTTTTTAATCATGTGTGCTCAGTGTAAAGTTCTCAGGTATAGCATAAACAGGACATGACTTATCACAGATAGCACCCAGGGGCCTTGTTGATTTTCACCTCCCACTGACAAATACTTGTATAATTAATAGTAAAAAAATGTTTGAAATAAATATAAAATGTTACAAAATATACATTGCCAATTGATTAAACATACATGTCTCCGTATTATGCATTTTATAATATTTTTTTTTTTTGCTTTTTATTTTTTTTTCTCAAGCTTATTTTAAATAATAATTTTGTATAGAATAATCAATCTGCAAAGTCTGGCATGTATTGGAATATGTGTTATAAAGTTAGAATCATATTAAATTTGCCAAACTGTTACGCAAACGATAAACTGTTTAATCAGCGTAACAGTTTGCCACGTATGTTTATGATGCTCGGATGCATAATTATACTTAGATACACAATGATACAGCGATATAAATGCAACTCAAAATCACAACAGAAATCTTCAAACCAAATAAGTTTGGTCATATTTAGGCTAATAACCCAGTTATTTAATAATTTATTTTAAAATTTCAGTCATTCATAGTACATTTTGGTGGTGCGTGCGCAAGTGAGGTCCTGAGCGTAAAAACTATCAAAACTGTCATTATTTTCTACTGATGATTTTTCATAAGTAATAAATACCAATTGTATTTGGCGACCAGGCCGGTATCCATTTTGGAAAAGCTCTTAACTTGCAATAGCACTTTTGCAATATCTGCCATTTTTTTAGACTATTATCAATTATGTCGGAATCACAAAATATTGGACTATCCCTAAGTTCTAGATTGCTTAAAATATGTATTCTAAATTCTTCGATGATTTTGACGTTTATTAATACGCTGCACTACCTTTTCTAATTACCTATATTTCATAAAGTAGTTATTTTGTAAAATGAAATGTTAAGAAATATTCTTCTGGCGGAAGATAATTTCTTAACATTAAATTTTACTTTATAACTTTTACTGTATAATTTTGAACTCTATAACTAAACAATTTAGATTTCGAGAATACATTAAAAATTTGGCTGTAAAGGATTATGTTTGGCTTTTAGGTTGGCGAAAAAAAATTGGAGTGCGATTTCTCTGACGCTCACTTATAGGATACTTAGCCAATATTCTGCCAATAGGTCACGTATAGTACGTTATATCCCTTACAATGTTACATCCATATTAAATGACTTCCATTATGCAGTGCATCAGGTTCAACATTGTCTATAACGATATTCCCCCCCCCGGCCCTAGAATATTGTTATAAACAGGTGTTACTGTATACTATAAAAGGTGAATAGAGAGCAACAACAATTACATGATTTGCAAAAAATAATACTATTATTACTTTCCTTATATACATAATGTATAAGGAAAGTATTGTGACGGAGTCGAAAATTCGAATTCGAGTTTTCGACGGGAGAGCACGTTTCAAGCATCCCTGATCACGAATCAAACATTTTTGAAGTGATGTCTGTGTGTGTGTGTGTCCGTGAGTCTGTGGAGAGGATAACTGACGAACGAATGGACCGATTCGAACAAAATTTGGTACAAAAATCACAATCCGTAAACACTGGAAGCCTATTGTTTTTATACGAAATCGAATGATCAGAACCCTCCTAAATTTTCGAATGAAATTTTGAAAAAATCGTCAAAAAATCAAAACCGCTAATGAAGTTACGCAAATAGACATTTCTTATGTAATTTTTCATTAGAAAACGATTAACACAAATTTTAGAACGCTAACATGAACCGTTTTCGAGATATTTTACATTTTTCAAAAAAATTATCAAAAAGCCATATAATATAAAAAGAAAATATTTCCTATTGGGACACATGTTCACTTTTCATATATGTAATACCATGCGATAAATTGGGTGACATCATTCTCGTGGAACTAGCTCGTTCCATTCATGAAAAAAGATACTTTAAGTAATACTTTTGTATTTGAACGCCAATAGTCATTTATCTGCTGTAAGAATTACTTATTTCATCGTCCATAACGCTTGGCAAGATTTTGGCGACGAATTTGGCGGAATGTCGCCAACTTGGCGAGTTTTTGAAATGTTGCCAAATTAACGAAAATCTCGCCAAATGGATAAAAATGACGCTAAATCAATGAAGATGACGACTCATTGTCGAAAATTCAATATCTTGGAAAGAATATTAGTATCTACTATAAGAAAAACCTGTTTTTTTTACTGTAAAAATAGTAAATTCGTTATCATATAAGGAAATTATTAATTATCATATAAGGAAAGTCATGTGTTGCCCACATCAGATTTTTTTTTTTTTTGGAAGTTAATATATCTGAAGATAAAGTCTTCTCATCTTAAAATAACTTTCACAAGCAAGCATGCAGAGGTACATCTTCTTGGCGACAAGGCCTTGGCGATGGACTTCGAAATATTACCGACTTGGCGAATTTTGGCAAGCTTCGGAATATATTAATGAAACCGAAAATGACAGAATTTTGCAGAATACTCCAAAGGGATCCAATAAAAACATTTCTGTAAGTGGTCAAGACATTGTATATCGGCTTGCAAGAAAGTTCTGAGGTTGAGAGTTGCCAGGTTGTTGAGAGATGCGGTTCTGCGTTGATCGTCGTTGATTTATATTGAACGTTTATCCAGAGCCATCAGTTGTGAATGTCTCACTAAATTTATATGCTTTGTTTCCATGGGCACTTAATTGTACTATAATAAAGCCATGTAACCGAATTCAATTCATTATACACTGCAAAACATTTGCAAACATGTTATTGAAAGTTTCAGGGGAATCAGCTGTCCTTAATGGGGAGTAAAGTTGCCGATAGTTATGATAATATATATATATATACATATATGTATATATGATACATAAATTTTAACCCTTTTCCAATAACGCGCCCTTTTCTTTCATAATTATTATTCCAAATTCTTATGTCATGTCCAGCACGTATTGCAACTATATTAAATTCTACCCCACGTCACTAATATTAACAAAGTCTGCCAACACTTCCTCTTTTTCTTGACCCTACCATATATGGTCACTAACCTTAACCTGTACGTAAACTTTCTCATATGAAACTGCTTCACCATTACATTTTTAAAGTCTAAAGAACGCGAAGGCAGCATGTGTCCCATGCCTCATATCCCTCCCCCCCCCCTTCCGATGTGGAAACCCCAGGCCGTCCGACTCATCCGGAGGACTTGAGTAACAATTTGGACGACCGGCCCCCTTCCGATGTAATGTAACTGTACATTGTCAGGCTGCATCGAGATGTCTTGAAGAGCAAGCAGGTCGACGATCAGGATCTTGGCCCTATGTAACTAATCATGATTTTCGAGTATCATAAAGTAGATTTGGTAATGTGAAATGTGTCTCGTCCATGGATTATTAATAATAATCCAATACGTATTATAATACGTCCAATACCTATAATATTCAATACCTATTAATAATACGTCCAATATTACAGAAGTCGACAACGATTGCACCGTGCAGTAGGAAAAGTATTAAAAAACTGATTTTGAACCATGGGTGAATCTGTATTGGAATGACATTTAAAAAAAACTTTTATCACGAGGATGTGTTGCGCCGGTGATGTGGTCAAAACTTCTATGAAATGCCAAAATGGACTTCAAATTCGCCCCTTCATGTGTTTCAAAATATATTCTCGCATATCTGGATATTTTCTACAAAATCTCTGGTTACCGAAACTTTTCTCACCGATCCTGATCTTCATATTGCCCCCGGTATTTTTAAGTATTCTCTAATCAAGAAAATCGCCATTTCATCGGCATGTGTTGAAGGCCCAGACCACACGACCAACCCAGGGGGTTTATGGTATCAAGTTGTGTGGCCGGGAAATCATCGGCATGTGTGGTGCTCCTGATGCTACGAAAATCTAAACTATCTCTTCCTATTCCATTTTCCTTTCTGCTGACCAACTGTGTTTTCAAGTTATTCTACTGATCATAATTTCCTTTTAGTCTCTCAACTAAACTACCAAGATGTTCTATGGAATGATTTACAATTATATTTATCGTTCTCCATCTTCAAAAGTATGCAATACCCAAGCCAGAACGAAAAAGAAATACATGTCCTTATCATTTTAAAACGACGTTCTAATTTTTAGCACTTTACAACAAAGTTGAAAAGTGTTTATGACTTTGTTCCTTCTGTCTGTCTGTCTGTCCGTTAGCACGATAACTGCCGTAAAAATGACTTAATCAAAATAAAATTTTAGTATGTTGCTCAGACGGTCTGTGGGACCTATGGGAATATAAATGAATAATATCACCCAATTAGTTTTGGATTGAACCCGGGTTGAAAAAATGAAATACATTGAACCCTATGGGACCTAATTTTTCAAACATTTTTTAAGCGGATTTAAAATTCACCAATTGCTTCGAAAATTTTAAGAAATATATAAATTATCCCATAAATTATATAAAAAAAATTTCAGCAAAATATATTCAGTAGTTTTTTAAATAAAAATTAAAATAATAATTACACCTCTTATATGAAGCGATCACGTGACCATTATATGAAGAGATCACGTGACCCATTTCAAAATAAAATATGGCATTCATCTTGGGTCAAAATCGTAATTTTTATAGTTCTTTTTAATTCATATTTAGTGTCGCATCCGTCCTAAAACCGCTTTATTTTTGCTTAAATTCTGTGCATCTACATACTGAAACAACGCAATGACAATATATTTCAGTTTAAATGATCATCCAAATTTGATTATTTCTACAACGAAGCCTATTTTTCACTTATGTAAAATGTAAACAGCAAAATATGTAGGATGAGTTGTATAAGAATTGCTGTATTTTTTTAACGCAAAAGTATTTAGCTCATGGAGTTTGTATAGCTGATGTGAATGAAATATTCATTGATTTTACAGAGAGAAGGACGATTTTTTTCGATGAAGTTTAATTACTTGTAACTCCATGGTCTTAAGTTTTTAAATAAAATAAATTTTTTAATACTGTGACGAATTAAATGATTGGGAAAATGTTATGAATGAAATAATGCTTTTATAGAGAGAGCCAGGCGTGTTATTTTTTCTATGACATCATTTGAATGAATGTCAGTTGTTTTCGATGAAGTTTTCAAATATAATAAATTATTGTAGTATTATGATAACTTTAAAAACATTTCCGAAGAATGTATCGCATTTTAGAGATGTTTAAACCAGGTAATTTACATTTCAATGCCGTCATTTGAATGAAGTTCATTTTTAACACTTTACAACAAAGTTGAAAAGTGTTTATGACTTTGTTCATTCTGTCTGTCTGTCTGTCTGTCTGTCTGTCTGTCAGCACGATAACTGCCGTAAAAATGACTTAATCAAAATGAAATTTTAGTATGCTGTTCAGACGGTCTGTAGGACCTATGGGAATATAAATGAATAATATCACACAATTAGTTTTGGATTGAACCCGGGTTGAAAAAATGAAATACATTGAGCCCTATGGGACCTAATTTTTCTAACATTTTTTTAGCGGATTTAAAATTCACAAATTGCTTCGAAAATTTTAGGTAATAGTCAAATTGTTCCATAAAATATATAAAAAAAAATTCAGCTAAATATATTCAGTAGTTTTTTAAGTAAAAATTAAAATAATAATTACACATCTTATATGAAACGATCACGTGACCATGATATGAAACGATCACATGACCCACTTCAAAATGATATATGGCATCCATCTTGTTTCAAATTCGTGATTTTTTAAAGTTCTTTTTAATTCATATTGAGTGTTGTATCCCTCCTAAAACTACTTTATTTCTGCTTAAATTCTGTGCATCTACATAGTAAAACAACACAATGACAATATATTTGAGTTTAAATTCTCATTCAAATTTGATTATTTCTATAACTAAGCCTATTTTTCACCTATGTAAAATGTAAGCAGCAAAATATGTAGAATGAGTTGTATTAGAATTACTGTATTTCTTTAACACAAAATAATTCAGTCCATGGAGTCTGCATGGCTGATATGAATGAAATATTAATTGATTTTATAAACAGAAGGACGATTTTTTTCGATGAAGTTTTAAGCATAAAGTTTATGAATTGTAGCTCCATGGTCTTAATTTTTAAATAAAATAAATTATTATAGTATTGTGATGAATGAAATGGAGAAAGTTATGAATGAAATCCTGCTTTTATAGAGAGATCCAGGCGTGTTATTTTTTCTATGACGTCATTTGAATTAATTTCAGTTGTTTTCGATGAAGTTTTCAAATATAATAAATTATCGTAGTATTATGATAGATTTAAAAATATTACAGTTGAATGTATTGCATTTTAGAGATATTTAAACCACGCAATTTATATTTCAATGAATTTCATTTGAATGAAGTTCATTTTTTTCAATGAAGGTTTAAGTTTTCAAATATAATAAATCAATGTAGTATCGCGATAAGTTTTAAAATATTACCGAGGAATGTATTGCATTTTCGACTTTTTTAAATAAAATTGCATTGAAGTTGGAAAGTGTTTCATAATCAATGCTTTAAGCATGATTGATCTTTCTTGTTTTCGATGAAGTTTTAAGTTTTCAAATGTAATAAATTAATGTAGTATTGTGATAAGTTTTAAAATATTACTGAGGAATGTATCGTATTTTAGAGATGTTTATATGAAATTGCATTGAAGTTGGAAAGTGTTTCATAATCAATGCTTTATGCATGATTGATCTTTTTTGTTATTATCTGCACTTAAACCAACGAAGTTTATTAGCTTGTATTATAAATGTGGAACTATTTTCAAACCCTTATGACCAAAAAAATGTCAGCTACAATACCGGGCTCATTTTAGTGAGTGCGAATGTGAACCATCTTATAGAAGTTATCAAGGTCGTCGTTTTTGAGGGATGTTGATGACCAACAGTTCTGCGTGCTTTAAAGCACTTGAAGCGCATTCATTCATTTTATTATATTTTGATTAATAGTAGTGATGATTATTATTATGCGATACCCTCATTATTTTCGAAATAAAATACCTGTCAAGGCAAGTCCTGAAACTCAATATAATGTATTTTTTCGAATAATCCATTGAAATTAAAATTTTATTTTATTTTATAGTGTTCAAAATTTTGTAATAATATTTAATGACTTTAGTAAAATTTCTTTGCTTTTAATAATTTAACTAATTTAAGAATATTTTGAAATTTATTTAACTCTCTTTGATATCACATTATCTATTATAAAATTAAGAACTTTTAATCCAACTAAGTCACTTTTACCATATCAATAATTTTTACTGCTGGATCTAAGGACAACCAAACTTCTGGGTTCTCACCATAATTTTTTTTTTTTTTTAATTTCGACTCTTCCTCTTTATACAATATAAGTAAAGTTTGAAGATAATCAGTGACAGTCACATGAAGTTGACTATTGTAAATAAATGATAAGTATATTATGATAATGATTTTGATTTTATAAATTTTAAAGAAGAATATTGTATAGTATGAAATAAATATTATGTTGTGCAAATTGAGATAGTTGAAATGATGAAAACACATATAAAAGGATCAATGAACCTCGTAGAGATTTATTAATGTAAATAAAAAGTAACTGATTCTGTGTTAGAAGTAAACTTGTAAAACCTTTTATAAATACTTTTATAAGTTTATTTTTGCCAGTGTTATTGGATCAATGTAAGAATATAAACTTGGATAGGAAATAATTTAAAGAAAATAATTATGAGTTGTGAAAGAATAAATGAAGAATAAGTAAGTAAATAAGGCAGTTGATATAGAGTTATTGAGAAATCATGAATAAAAATACTTTCTTTTTGGGAAAAATGATTTGAAGATTTGACCGAGATTTAAAATGTAAATAATGAGAATTTTCATATAGATAAATATTAAAGTGTACATACTTCATAATATATCATTGAAAGGACAGTTATGTAAATAAAGAGTGAGGTTGTAAACAAATACTTATTTATATTCGGTGAAAAATTTAAATATTACTTTATTTTAAAGTGTTATATTTGAATTGTAATTTATTATAATTGGAGCGAGAAGTCAATTGGTCTTGTGGGTTTATCAAATGAATAGCAATAACGAAACCGTTTGGAGTTAGTTATTGTCAGGATGTACTAACTTGGGATCAATACACTTAACGTTGTATAAATGTATTATAATCAGTTTAACTAGTGGAATTTTAAGTAATTATGTATTTTAATGAGATTTGAACTTATATTTAAACACATAGTAGGATATTGTATGAAGTACATATGTAATTTCATTTAAGTATTTAAAAATCATCTTTAATCATATATAACCTTGGAATTTATATTTTAATTGTTGAATTTTTTGAAAATTGTTTTATTATTACGTATTTATGGGATCCTATCAAGCAGACCAACACAAACATAGACACAAACTTCATAACACTGTGAGAAGAGTGAACGGTGTGTGCGAGTTCCCCTGATCAAGGAACTCTACATTTCTTTTTTTATAAAACATAAACTAATTATGTTTTATAAAAAATTCATCACACACACAAAATAGAATAAAATAATAATTTATTGAACTATTATCACACTGTATCATTTGTCTGTGAGAATTATTTGCAATTAGGGAAATAATCTTCATATTATTATTGTAAATAAACGAATTATTTACAGTTCTCAGGTAAATATTACATTTTTACTGTTTTTTATATTATAAATTTTACTTTTGATTTTTTCTTTTGATTTTATATTGAAATGTGATATTTCGAAAAGTCTAGGGCATGAAGTGTATCTGTACCCAAGCCTTTTGTTTTTAGAAGGGAGGATATGATACATAAATTTTAAGCCTTTTCCAATAATGCGCCCTTTTTTTTTCATAATTATTATTCCAAATTCCTATTTCATGTCCAGCACGTATTGCAACTATATTAAATTCTATCCCACGCCACTAATATTAACAAAGTCTGCCAACACTTCCTCTTTTCCTCGACCATACCATATATGATCACTAACCTTAATCTCTACGTAAACTTTCTCATATGAAACTGCTTCACCATCACATTTTTAAAGCCTAAAGAACGCAAAGGCAGCATGTGTCCCATGCCTCATATCCCTCCCCGTCCGATGTAACTGTACATTGTGTGTTAACCAACGCAGACTGCATTGAGATGCTTTGAAGAGCAAGCAGGCCGACGATTAGGATATCGATCTTATGTGACTAATTATGATTTTCGAGTTTCATATAATAAAATAGATTTGGTAATGTGAAATGTGTCTCTTCCATGGACTATTTCAGCCAATATTACATATATATACAAAAATAACACTTCGGCAGACGATAATTACCTGCAAATTTCAGAAATGAAATTGGAATTTTCATGAACGCCTGTAGTTGTGGTTTTCCTTACCAGTTTGCCGAAATTATCAACAAAGTAGCTGAAAAAAATGTGCAAAGGTTGCAAAATGTTTTACAGTGTACGAGATTTCTTCAAGTCGACCCTGAGATTTTGACGTGGCAATATGCAAAAGGGATTGCTTTACAAAAAGATTCTAAGGTGCTACGATTGAAAATCATCGCCGACAATGTTTCTGATATCGAATACATCAGCCCATGGTCACATATACGGTTTTGCATACATCGTAATACAAACCCAAACCAAATCGTATCATCACATTCCAAAGCAGATCATCAATGAGCAAAAGCCTCAAAAACCTTTATCTCCAAGTGACAGAAGAAATATGAATCTCTCAAGGTAAGATTCTTCAACACCAAAATTACCCTTGAAGAGAAAATGGATTACAGTGGCTGCTCGGAAATCGGTCAAACGGGAGACAGTATCAGGATATTAACATTCCGTGGACGCACTTGACCATGGTGGGGAAATACCGGGGTGTGATTCGCTGGATAGACAGTGGCGCCCACAGTAATTGAAGAAGAAATGAAATAGACAGGGGGGTTATGTACAGAAAGGGTGCGTATAAATATTATACAGAGATTTAAGAACTTAAAGATGGCCATCAACAGTTTCAATATCTGGATTTTTTTTATGGTGGGACCAGTCAAATGCATATGTTACGAAACATATCCTTTAGAATCGCGGGTGTACACACAGGATACAAGAACGAGTCCAAGTTTCTGGAAAACTAACGTTTATTTACAAGCACAAAGTAAACAGGAACAATATACAATCAAACAGCACTTAAATGCTCCGCTAATCTCACAGAATAAGCGATAATATTATCAAAATACAGGCGAAAATAATTTCACAAAACAACGGTTGATGCCAACGGCCGTACCGTGCTGAAAACACCGGTTCTCGTTAGATCACCGAAGTCAGGCAGTATCGGGCGCGGTTAGTACTTGGGTGGGTGACCACATGGGAACATCGAGTGCTGTTGGCACATTTCGGGTGCGGTAGCCCGGTGGTTTGCGCGCTGCCACAACTGCCGCCGTGTTCATGCGGAGTATGATCACGTTAAACATGTGGGTCCGTAAGTCCTTACGAGAGGTTGGTGGTATGGGAAGGAGGGTACGGTCCCTGTGGATGACTCCCCCACTGGGTTCCGGTCTAAATTGGGTGGCACTTCCCGGCCGTCCAAACAGTTACTATACACCTTTCTGGTAGGTTGGACGGTCTGGGTCTCAACAACAACAAAACAACGGTTACTATTACGGTCAAAATATTGACAAAAGCCACAGTTCACTGTAGCTCGCATATGATCAACTCGTTAACAACTGCAACGGAGGGGCGAGTCCGTTTTATAGTCTCTCCATAGAAACTTCTGGAAATCTCTATATCTCAAATAATGAACGTTCTATCGAGAAGTTTCTGGAAGTCGCCAAATCGGCTATAAATCGCCAAATTTAGCAACCCTTCTTCTAACTCTAAAATCTGGCAATCCTGATCTAACGTCATTCTCGTCCTGCTGACGTCATGCATTGTATTTTCTTCTTCGCCGGGCCTCCGAGACAGGCTAAAGAGGAGGCGCCAAACGGAACATTGTGTGTTCGCAACAATATGCAAAATATTGTGAGGGATGTAAGACTTAAAATGTATTATAATTATATTTCCTTAATAAAATATTAAAAGCACTTGCACATTTTGATAAAAAATAAAATGTAATTATTTTTGTATAATATTTTCATTAAAGAGGAGTTTTCACTGATAGATAATTGAGCTTTTTTCGATTTATCTAGTTCAAACCAATTGAGTTATTTCAAAAAGTTATAGTTTTAACCCAACTCTTCTAGTTTTGATTCATACGTTCATGTAGAAAACAGTGGCATCAGTATTAAGTTCATTTTTTACTTCAACATATGTATCTAATCAAGTATGGTTATATAAAATACATTTAACGTTACAACTCAACTACGCACAAAAATAATATTAAAACGACTTAATTATAAGTAAAATTTTCGATGAAATTTTTTGTCACAATTCAAAAACAACAGGAGTACAAATAAAGGCAACCAGAACCATATAATAAAGAACTTCTCTCGAGACAAAATGTATTACCAAGTCAGGGAACGCTAGGATTACATGGAACAACCGGTGAAGCGGTAGCCAGTAAAAAATTGGAGATTTTCAACTTCAGGAACTTGAGGAGACTATGCTCTTTCTATTGCATATATCGTCTTTTACGTGACCGCTCCAGTGTAACGCCTACTTTTCATCAAATGCGACAAGTGACGACATCAAGATCAACCAGCCAATAGGAAACGAGAGGGCGCCAGAAAAAGTTGGAATTTTTCAATTCCAAGAGCGTGTGTTATGCCCTTTCGTGTGTTATGCCCTTTCGTGTGTTATGCCCCTTGTGTTATGTGTCTCTGGCGTGTGTTATGCCCTTTCATTGGCCAGTTGATTTCTTACGCTAATCGCTTCGTAGCTTTCCACATTTGGTGAAAACTAAGCATAAACCTAGGAGAAAAAAAGTCAGTGATCATTTAAGACTCCAAAGAAACTTCCCATGAAACATTCCATATGGGGCAATTTAAGAATGTTGTTCAAAAATAATTAATAACTGAAGAACAAAATAACAGAGATTTAATTTTTGTCATTCTGATGCTGAAAGTATTTCCATGTAATTGTATTGTAGTAGATTTGATACATTTGGTTAATATCTTAAAAAGCCCAAATGTAATTAAATTAAAAAATTCCATACAGGCAACATAACACCTCTGAAAAGAACTTTTGAGAACATTTTGTAATACTGAAAACCAGAAAATTCTTTATTATGAATTTATATAATTATGGCATACGTTAAGATGGCGATTTTGTTTACAACACAAATTTAAGGGCCTTATGTATCTAATATTTAACTTAGGTATTTAATATTTAACTTGTAAATTCGAATAATAGTAACATTTTAAAGACATTCCGTGATAAACAACTAATTCTGAGTAAGGAGTCTTCAAGAGGTTTAATTTATTTTGAGGACACCGCTCCAAATTTTGAGGACATTTTGAAGTAAATAACTAAATTTGAGGTCAACGTTTTCAAGACGTTTAACTTCTTTTCAGGACACACTTCCAAATTTGAGGATATTTTGAGACAAACAACCAAATTTGAGGATATTTTGAGACAAACAACCAAATTTGAGGACATCTTCAAGAGAATCAATTTATTTTTAGGACACGGCTCCAAATTTGAGAACATTTTGAGACAAATAACTAAATTTGAGGACAGTATATTCAAAGGATCTATTTTTTAGGAAACGTTTCCAAATTTGAGGACATTTTGAGACAGATCATTAAATTTGAGGACATTTTCAATAGGATCAATGTCTTTTTAGGACACGTGTGCAAATTTAAGGCCATTTTGAGACAAATAACTAAATTTGAGAAGAGTACCTTCAGGAGGATCCCTTTTTTAAGACACGCTTCCAAATTTGAGGATATTTTGAGACGAACTACTAAATTTGAGACATCTTCAAGAGGATCAATTTCGTTTTAGGACAAGGCTCCAAATTTGAGGACATTTTGAGACAAATAATTAGATTTGAGGACAGCATCTTCAAGAGAATCCATTTTTTTAAGGACGCGCTTCCAAATTTGAGGACATTTTGAGCCAGACAGCCAAATTTGAGAACATCGTCTTCAAGCAGCTTAATGTCTTTTTAGGACGCGGTTCCAAATTCGATATATAAATTTAAGTCTCGAGAGTGTTTCTTCACCTTACATAAGTGGATACGAATATTATGGAACATGAAATGTGTGAAAAAGTTGACTACAGCTCTGACTCCAGATACTTTTGCCACAAAAACGGGATTTCAATAAAACAAACTTCCAAAATAATTAAAAATGAGTCACGACGAGAAAATATATAGAGAAAAATATCTTGTGATATTGCAACCGTTTTCCGTTTGAGTTCAAATCTTTTCGCTTTGTAAGGTTCTGTGCTAGTTCTGTATCCAACTTGTCTGTTTCAAAATTCGTTTCCATTATTGCTTCAGGTAAAACACGTTTCGTTTGCCTCAGTTTCGGTATTTCCAAGATAGATCATACGTTTGTTCTTAGAGCTTCGAACGCATCACGAACGGGCATATTTCATAACATTTTTATTATTTTATGACCGGTAGATATTTCGTTTTTATTGTATTAGAAAAAAATCCTGAAAGTTTGAATTCGATTTTCCATAGTGCCGCTCCGCATGCTTAACTTGAAACAAAAAATATGTAGAGAAAATTAATACGCACATCACATTAATAGAGTGGAAGGAATTACGAACACAGATTTTTATTTTCTCATACTATGTAATATGGTATAGAGAAAGTATTGTATCCACGAAAATTTTCGAATTCGAGATTTTGATGCCAATATATGTTTTAAGACCTCCCGAACACGTTTTGACTATTTTGGGAGTAATGTCTGTCTATGTCTGTGGTTGATTTCTTGTGTACACAATAGCGGAAATAAATATTAATGGATTTTCAAGAAACTTTGTATGCGGCTCTCTTATCGAAAAATCTAGTACTAAATAGAATTTTTTTTTTAATTCGAGGGAAAACTTTGAAATCTATTCAAAATAGGCAGCATAGGACAGCATTTGGCATAATCATACATAAAAAGGTTTTTTATGTCCCAATGATCGCGAGACTTAATAATTTCAATTATTGTAGTGAAAAATAGCCGCGCTACAGTTTTTTTTCTAATCACGTTATTAGCCGTCGTCGAGGGTCAAGTTAATCCCCCCCCCCCCTGAGGGTGCACATTATCAAGTATGATATCGAGTTTTCAAATATTTTCTTGTAAAATTTGGAAGAAAAAAAGCTACTTAAAAATTAATTTTGGGTGCGCATTATCAAGTATGGTATCGAGTTTTCAAATGTTTTCTTGTAAAATTTGGAAGAAAAAAAGCTACTTAAAAATTAATTTTGGGTGCGCATTATCAAGTATGGTATCGAGTTTTCAAATGTTTTCTTGTAAAATTTGGAAGAAAAAAAGCTACTTAAAAATTAATTCTGGTATGAAAAGCTCGAATTGAGTTAATTTTTTTCTGTGATTTTACATGTGATAATGTTGTGACAAATCACGTGAATATTGTAACTTTTCCTCATGTGTAATACTGACATCAGTGTTCTGGAAATTATGCTTGTACACAGGAAAAATGCCATAAGAATCTTAAATATGAAATAATTCGAGTTATAATCATGGGAATAATACAAATTATATCTTAATTTTGGGATTTTAGACAATATATTCTCACACAAAACTTCACAGTTGTACGACCAATCGTATTTAAGTCACAACATCTGCCCATCACACACATACGCAATGACATACACACATACGCGCGCACACACACAGCGACACAGACGGACATATTTACAAAAATGTTCAAAATGTGTTTAGGAGTTCTTAAAACGTGTTTAACAATCAAAAATTTTAATTTTTCGGGAAATCAATACTTTCTCTATACAGTAGTATGAGAAAATAAAGCATTTGATGCGATCAACAAATGGCTTTTCCTACAAACTTAAATACATTTTCTCTTTCATAATTAATTAAATTCAGTTCAATAGCCGAACGGAAAATAACACGAATATGGAATTGTATTCAATTTGCAGTTTAAATGCGTTTTTTCTTTTCATTTGGCAACTTAACGTCTTTCTAAACGTCGCCAGCTCCCCAAAATTATACATGGACAGCGAATGACTTTCCCTACAGACTCAAATTTATTCTTTCTTTCCTTTTCCCATAATGCATTAAATTGAGTTTAACTGTTCAAATTAACACGGGCGCTTATTTGAAATAGCAT
Source organism: Amaurobius ferox (assembly GCA_951213105.1). NCBI lineage: Eukaryota > Metazoa > Arthropoda > Arachnida > Araneae > Amaurobiidae > Amaurobius > Amaurobius ferox. The sequence goes on from OX578148.1 coordinate 95,336,018, forward strand.
GCATATTTGTAGTTTAAATGCAATTTTTGTTTTCATTTGGTGACTGGAAATAGTTTCAAATGACGGCGTTGCAAAGCAGTGAAGAAAAAAAAACTGAAATATAGAGATCACCTTAGAGTAATGGGGTCAGTCTTATTCTATTCTTCGTCAAAAATTACGTATAACACAAGCATTTAATCACTATATTTAAGCATATTTAGTCTTTCATTTCAGATCTTGACGATTTTTGAGGGCCATTTTGCAAAAATAGGCTGGTTATCTTTTCCAAATAGTCCCATAATTCAACTTGCACGCCAGGGTAAAACACGAGTAAAAAAAAAATATTTTTTTTGATAAAAAAAAAATTGGGTATAAATGGAGCTGCAATGTTTTAATTGCGCTGTCAGTAAAGGGAGCAGTTTTGATGAATGGTATTCAAATTCTGACTTACTATTACAATTCTTCTATTTTTACAATTGCCAATAATTTCTACAATTGTCAATTTCGGCATACTCATGGCCCGACTGGGGCTTAGGTCCAACTGGGATCCGGGACAGACATTCCTCCCAACCCCCCTTTAACCTCTCGATATATATGAAATGAACAAAAATATTTTTCAAAAAATTAATTGCATTCTAGAGAAAGGTACACAAAATGTAGTTTGTGCATATTTTAATGGAATTTAAATTATTGGCAACTTTCTTATCATAGCCAAAATTCCAACATGGCAAATCAGTGCTTTATATATCCCCAAATCCCTATATATCCCCAAATCCCCATATATCCCCGTATATTAACCACTATATATCCCCAAATCCCTATATATCCTCATATATTAATCTCTATATATCCTCAAAATGAATCTATCCACTGGGCAAACACAATACGATGGCATATATTTTATTTTAGAAATAAACGATTGAAGCATCGAAAAATTAATGCTTACGCATTCCCCTGTGTTAGACGGGCCCTAGGCATACTGTTAAAGAAAGGGAAAGATGGAAGATTTTTAACTCCTTGCAGCAAAAAAAAAAAAAAAAAAAAAAAAAAAGACAATGGATACATTTGACTAGGTTCTTTATTTGAGACAATGAAAATGTTAAAATAAAGTCATAAAATATTTAACATGGAAAATGTACATTTGAAATCATAAATTTAATTTTTATTGGTGCTCAAGATCCCGTGAACTAAATACACGAGAGAGGAACTATGGGACGGCCAAAGTTAATTCATGGCTCGGTGAATGCTAATTTCTGCCACAGCGAAGTCATATACGTAAATCTAGTTGATATTTATGTCTGAGAAAGGCGAGCGGAACCTCCTATTTCGGATATTTTATCTGGAACACGAACACAAAATTCCTTTAGCCTAAATCTTTTAACTTAGGAGTTGTTTGTGAATCATATAGAGAATCTTCGCCGTCAGTAGGTCATGGTCAGAAAGTAGGGGGGGGGGGGGGGTTTACCAAATTTTGAAATTATATAATACACTGAGAAATTGAAATGGCAGAATTTTTATTCAGTTAGGTGGCATTAAAATAACCTCAAAAATATATCGAGAATATGTTCTGCTATTTTTAAAGCGTTAGACGATCATTACAGACATCTTTTTTTATCAACCGAAGAACATTGCATTCACTAAGCGTGAAATAATTTTTATTTTAAAGCAATATTTTTCTCTTTCTATCACTCTTATGAGAATATGATTAAAGAATTTCAGAAGAGATAATCATTGTCTAAAACTCGTGACAATTAAAAAAAATCTAATGTGGACAGCACATGACTTTCCCTGCAGACTCAAATTCATTTTTTCTCTATTTCTTTAAGAACTCATTAAATTGAGTTTAATTGCACAAAATGACACTAACTTTGCATTTTTAATTCAATTTCTACTTTTATTTGTTAATTAGACATTTTTCCAAAGGCGGCATAAAAAAATGTTAAAAATCTCAAATATCTCGAGAACGGTTAGCCCTAGAGTAATAGCGTTGTTCTTATTCTTTTCCTCGTCAAAAATTACGTATAAAACAAGCATTTAATTGATACATTTGAACATACGTAGTCTTTTTTTTAGATATTGGCGATTTTTGCGGTCCATTTCGTAAAAAAAGGCAGATTGTTCTTTTTCGAATCGTACCAAAATCTAATCAGCACTAGAGTATCCCACATGTGATTTATCTACTAAATTTTGTGAAATTTGGTCAATTTGTATTTCAGCTAGAGTGAATACTTGAGATTTTTGAGGGCCATTTCGCAAAAAAAAGGCGGGTTCTTTTTTTCTGAATTGTACCAAAAACTAATCAGCACCAGGGTCATACCCAAGGGTCTTACCTACCAAATTTTATGAAATTCGGTCCATTAGTTCATGAGTTAAAGTGGATACATACATTGCACAGACATACAGACTGACAGACACACATACACAGATGTCACGCTAAAAATATTTTCGTATTCTAGAGGTCTCAAAACGTGTAGATCCGTCGAAAACTCGAGTTGCGATATTCGACATGATTCCAATACTTTCCCTATACATTACCATGTATTGCAGGGAAAGTAATTAAATGTAGTGTGGTTAAACTTGACTTTTTCATACCAGAATTAATTTTTTTTTCAAATTTTACAAGAAATTTTTTGAGAAATCTCTATCGCGAGTTCAATTGATTACAACTATAGCGCGTTACCCTTTACTTTAAAAGGCTTGAAAAAGTTTTACGCCTGATATCATACTTCACAATGTACCTCCCCCGGAGGGGGAGGGGGTAACTTGCCCCCCAAGGTGGCTAATGATGTCAAGAATGAAAAAACTTGTATAGTGGTTATTTTTCACAACAATCATTGAAGTATATATTGGTATCAAAATTTCGATTTCGAAAATTTTCGTTAAAACTGTACTTTTACTATACTATATAGTATATTACATACTACGGGAAATGAATTAAATTTTACCCTGACTTAAAATGAAAAGCCTGCCTAAACTCGCTATTTCTGCAACAGATCCAGCTTCTCAAAAACGCTTTACTAACCTCTTAATTGTTGAATTGTTAAGTGTTTTAAAACCACGGAGATTTCTTTTGAAACTCTTAAATAACACTGTCATATTAATGGCCAGAGAAATATTACTCTACAATTAAAAAAAATCTGATGTGAGCAGCACATGACTTTCCCTGCAGACTTATATTTACGTTCTCTTTATTTTAATTAAATTTAATTCATTTTTAATTCAATTGTCGTTCTCATTTGGTAACTGGACTAATTTTCAAAGATGGTGTAGAGAAAATACGAAAAAACTAAAATATCTCGAGAACGGCCAGTCCTAGTGTAATGGGGTTGGTCTTATTCTTTTCATCGTTAAAAATTACTTATAAAACAAGCATTTAATGGATGTATTTAAGCATACGTAGTTTTTATTTTACATTTTGACGATTTTGGGGGGCCATTTTGCAAAAAAAAAAAAAAAAAGACAGGTTATTTTTTTCCGTATTGTACCAAAATCTATCCAGTACCAGGGTGATCTACAAGCGACTTATCTACCGAATTTTGTGAAATTCGGTTCATTAGTTTATCAGCTAGAGTGGATACAGTCAATTTTTGAGGGCCATTTGGCAAAAAAAAAAGAAAAAAGGCGGGTTCTTTTATCCCAAATCGTACCAAAATCAAATCAGCACCAGATTCGCCCACAAGTGACTTACATATCAAATTTTATGAAATTCGGTCAATTAGTTTTTTAATTAGAGTGGATACAAAATCTGCAGAGACAGACAGACAGACACACACAGAGAAACAAACACACACACACACACACAGACGTCACGCTAAAAATGGTTTTATCATATTCTAGAAATCTCGAAACGTGTATATCCGTCAAAAACTCGAGTTGCGATTTTTGGTATGATTTCAATACTTTCCCTATACATTACCATGTATTGCAGGAAAAGTAAAAAAAAATATATCACTCTGGGAAAATGTTATCTTCTTGGAGTAATAAAAAGAGAAGAGGTTCGAAATTACTGGCTGAAATATTAACAACAGCAGACGTTTTTCTGATATATTCTCGACGGTACATGAGTGCCACATAACTGAAAAATAAATCTATTTTTTAAATAAAATTAATTTTATAATAAAATTAAAGAATATATAACTGGAAAAACGCTATGTTCCTCGATTGGTGAAAAAAAGAGGTCGGAAATAATCAACTGACGTATTAAAAGCAGCATACTGTTTTTTGGATATATTCTTGATGATATATGAGTGCCATCTAACTGAAAAATAAATCTATTTCTTAAATTTCTTGGTACAATTAATGATTTTTATAATTTGATGCCTCCCAGTTTTCCATCATCCTATATTATAGAAACATTGAGATACGTGTTTATAATGTGTAATCATATGTATGAGCATCATATTTATAATGCGTACATATATCCAAACGCTATAAAAACAGTACCCGTAAAATAACGTCATGTATTTTTAGTACAATCCCCCAGACACAAAACCCTTTGAGATAAGATGATGGTTAAGATGTCTGAAAAGAATAAGCTTCTACTCCTTTTACCTGCGTCGTCCTGAACAAGATGTTCGATAAGAGAACCAAAAATAAAAATTACTGATGTGTAAAAATGGAAAAGAATGAAATAAACGGTTTTGGACCTTGTAAGGGTGAAGAATTCCCAGTGTAGCTTCAAATGAATAATTTTCAGAACATAATAATCTTCTTTGCATTAACTTTACAAAGTGGATTTATGTGTTAGAATTGAATAAATAGTATACATTCTATAACGTAAATTAACGCCAATTTTACAAAGTTTACGATATTGAACTAAATTGTCGCCAATGTTATCAAATACTCGCCAAAATTATATTTCATAAATAGTGAAAATGAATAAATAGTATAAAGAAATTGAGTATAAATATATATGTATAAATAAATAAGTATAGTATATATAAGTTGAATACATGATAAATATTCAGAGATTCAATATCTTCACAAATTTAACATATAGTGTAAACTTCTGATAATCCGCCATGTTCGGACTTCAGAAGTGCCGGATTACCAAATTTGCGAGATAATCGGATGTTAAACAAAAATGGGTAAAAATGGGAAAAATTAATTTTGAACAAAATAATGGATAATAATTGTGATATGTATTTGCTTAAAATTTTAAGCAGACTGCATTATGTGAGAAAGCATTTAAATAATTTTAAAATTATAGGCAAACCTCAATGTACAGAAATCTGCATACAAAAACATTCTGTCTATTACAGTCAGTACAACCGATCGAACTTAATGCCACTTGAGATTTCCGAACAATTGGATGCCGGATTAACGGAAACTTACAGTACACGAAACCGGTTGTTCAGCCCGTTATATGATGGGGTGCATACAGTTACTATGTTGTTGAAACCCAGACCGTCCGACCTACCAGAAAGGTGTAAAAAAATCTGATGTGGGCAACAAATGACTTTCCTTTTATAATGCAATGAATTTACGACTTTTTATTCTTATAGTAGATACTTATAATCTTTCCAATATATTGAATTTTCTTCAATTAGTCGTCATTTTCATTGATTTAGCGTCATTTTTATCAATTTGGCGAGATTTTTGTTAATTTGGCAACAATTAAAAATGTCGCCGAGTTGGCGACATTCCGCCAAATTCGTCGCCAAAATCTCGCCAAGCGTTATGGAGGGAGAAATAAGTTATTCTTACAGAAGATAAATTATTGGCGTTGACTATTGGCGTTCAAATACAAAAGTAGTACTCAAAAGTAGTACTCAAAGTATCTTTTTCCATGAATGGAACGAGCTAGATCCACGAGAATAATGTCACCCAATTTATCGCATGGTATTACATATGAAAAGTGAACATGTTTCTCAATAGGAAATATATATTTTTTATTTTATATAACTTTTTGATAATTTTTTTTGAAAAATGTGCAATATCTTGAGAACGGTTTATGTTAGCGTTCTAAAATTTATGTCAATCGTTTTCTAATGAAAAATTACATAAGAAATGTCTATTTGCGTAACTTTATTAGCGGTTTTGATTTTTTGACGATTTTTTCAAAATTTCACTCGAAAATTTAGGGAGTTCTGAACATTCGATTGCGTATAAAAACAATAGGCTTCCAGTGTTTATGGATTGTGATTTTTGTACCAAATTTCGTTCGAATCGGTCCATTCGTTCGTCAGTTATCGTCTCCACAGATTCACTGACACACACACACACACACATCACTTCAAAAATGTTTGATTCGTGATCAGGGATGCTTGAAACGTGCTCTCCCGTTGAAAACTCGAATTCGAATTTTCGACCCCGTCACAATACTTTCCTTATACATTATGTATATAAGGAAAGTAAAAAGTGCACATTAGGCGGCATTGATCAGATGATAATTTTTTTAAAGGAACGGGGAGGGTGTGTGTCTGGAAATCTTAATTTTCAGGTATCCCATTCGCAAGAAATTCCTGGATCCATGTATGTTTGTAATTTTCTTAAAACTTAATTATTTAAATATTTTTCGGGATTTTTGTTTGAACGAAAAAGAACTATTTAGAAAAAAAAAAAAAAATAACAGCAATCATGAATGAAATAATGATACTATTTTAATAAAGTACAGTAAATAAAGTGTGTCTGCGAAATGTAAAACAGTAAAATTATAACTATTTTAAATGTTGATATATTGAACGATGTGTAAATTATCATATTTTTCACGACTAATAAAGTTTTTCACGGAGTATTATCCCTATTATTTTTTGGTAAGAGTGCGTGCGTGAATTTGCTGTGTAGGGGACACGAAAATTCTACCGCCGGCCATGTCTCATACATACGTACATAACACATTTTTCTGAAAGTTTACGGAATACGTAGAGGTAGGTCTTAAAATGTACTTTTTCGAGAAAAGGAAAAAACAAAAACATGTTAACTTCTTTTGTCATCGGGTGTGAGAATAATCTTCTATATAATAAAAGGCAATGTCTGTGTGTCTGTCTTATACACTATACGTTTCGCGACCGCGCGTCGGAGAGCTACGAAATTTGGCAATCGGAGACCCGGGGGGGAGGGAAGGGGACACGTGAAAATCGATTTTTAAAATTTTAATTATTTTTTTATTTATTTAATGTTTTATGCGATTTCGACCGTTTTTTGCCCTTTTTGCCCTTTTTTCTCCACGATCCAGACGTCGTAGAAAAAAACAAATTACACCATCGGAAAGAGCAGAGAATTTCGAGTAAAAATATATTAATTTCAAATCTGAATTTCGATTTCTAATATTTTTTAAAGATTTTAAAACAAAAGTCACTTTTTGCTCAAGAAAACGATTTTTGGTTTTTAAATTCTCGCATCGTGAAAAGTACTCATAATTTCGACTAATAATTTACATTTTCAGAAAGGTCAAACATCTGGCATTCTTACAAGTCCAATCTGGTCCAGAAATAATGAAAACTGCCTTCAGGATGGCAATTTTAAAGACGCCATGATTTTAAATTTGTCGGCTACCGGCTCAGTTCCTCAACTGGATTTTCCCCCCATCCGCATTAGTTTCTTCCCCGTCTCCATGGAGACCGCGCTTTCGGTTTTAACTGAATTACGAGCATAAGTGTTGTATACATCGGGCGAAATTATTATATTTATATGATATTTTAAATGGATATTTTTAAATGGATATTTTAAATAATTTAAATGATTGAATTATGGTGGTTTGAATTGTGGTGATGTATTTGAAATTATTATATTTATGGATTGGTGGAACGATATGGTTGATTTTTTTATTTTAAATGGATATTTTAATTTATGGATATTTTAATTTATAGATATTTTAAATGGATATTTTAATTTTATGGCTATTTTAAATGATGGAACGATGGAACGAGGATGGTGGAATTAAGAGCCTAGCATATGGTCGTTATAAATTTAAATTAGCGCGCGGGAAGTTAGCGCGCGAGAATTGCACTCGGTAGGCCTGGGTTCGATTCCCGCCACTGATGCGGAGTACGATCACCTTAAACATATGGGTCGATAATTCCTTCCGAGAGGTTGGTGGCAGGGAAAGGAGGGTACGGTCTCTGTGGATGCCTCCCCCACTGGGTCCTGGTCCAAATTGGGTGAATAAAAAGAAAGTTATGGAGATTGTCGCGGAGGGCGCGGTAGCCCAGTGGTTAGCGTGCGGGAATTTCACTCGGTAGGCCCGGGTTCGATTCCCTCCACTGACAAAACTGCTGCCGTGTTCACGCGGAGTACGATCACGTTAAACATGTGGGTCCGTAAGTCCTTCCGAGAGGTTGGTGGTAGAGGAAGGAGGGTACGCACCCTGTGGATGACTTTCCCACTGGGTTCCGGTCTAAATTGGGTGAATAAAAAGAAGGTTATGGAGATTGTCGCGGAGGGCGCGGTAGCCCAGTGGTTGGCGCGCGGGAATTGCACTCGGTAGGCTAGGGTTCGATTGCCGCCACTGCCAAAACTGCTGCCATTTTCACGCGGAGTACGATCACGTTAAACATGTGGATCCGTAAGTCCTTCCGAGAGGTTGTTGGTAGAGGAAGGAGGGTACGGACCCTGTGGATGCCTCCCCTACTGGGTTCCGGTCTAAATTGGGTGAATAAAAAGAAGGTTATGGAGATTGTCGCGGAGGGCGCGGTAGCCCAGTGGTTAGCGCGCGGGATTTGCACTAGGTAGGTCCGGGTTCGATTCCCGCCACTGCCAAAACTGCCGCCGTGTTCAGGCGGAGTACGATCACGTTAAACATGCGGGACCGTAAGTCCTTCCGAGAGGTTGGTGGTAGGGGAAGGAGGGTACGGTCCCTGTGGATGCCTCCCCCACTGAGTTCCTGTCTAAATTGGGTGGCACTTCCTGGTAGGTCGTTCCTTCTGGTAGGTCGCGCCAGCGAGTGTGAAACGGTTAGAATTTGCCACGGTCAGAATTTTCAAGGGTAGCGAACAGGCTGGTCGCCAAAGGCGGCTAGTACTTAATAAAGGAAGATGTGTGCGTGTGTATGGGCGGTCTGTAGCGGAAAATCTAAGCACCATACAACCATGAAATTTGGTACAGAGATACTTAAGGACCCGAACAGGTGCCCCTCGGCGTTATTTTGCTTTTTAAATGCGAAATATACAAATTAAATCTATTTCTTTTCCGTTGCCGGAAATTTGTGGACGATCCACCAGTTTGGCAGGTATTTAGTCTGGAAGCAAAACCAGCTGATCGCACCAAGTGCATTTATATTTTTGGGTTTTCTTAATCAGCAAATTCAAACGATGTCATCCCTTTTCAACACTTTACAACAAAGTTGAAAAGTGTTTATGATATTGTTCATTCTGTCTGTCTATCTGTCTGTCTGTCCGTTAGCACGATAATTGCCGTACATATGACTTAATCAAAATGAAATTTTAGTATGTTGTTCAGACGGTCTGTAGAACCTATGGGAATATAAATGAATAATATCACCCAATTAGTTTTGGATTGAACCCGGGTCGAAAAAATGAAATACATTGAGACCTATGGGGCTTAATTTTTCAAATATTTTTTAAGCGGATTTAAAATTCACAAATTGCTTCGAAAATTTTAGGTAAAATTCAAATTGTTCCATAAAATATATAAAAAAAAATTCAGCTAAATATATTCAGTAGTTTTTTAAATAAAAATTAAAATAATAATTACACCTCTTATATGAAACGATCACGTGACCATGATATGAAACGATCACATGACCCACTTCAAAATGATATATGGCATCCATCTTGTTTCAAAATCGTGATTTTTTCAAGTTCTTTTTAATTCATATTGAGTGTTGTATCCGTCCTAAAACTACTTTATTTTTGCCTAAATTCTGTGCATCTACATACTGAAACAACGCAATGACAATATATTTGAGTTTAAATGCTCATCTAAATTTGATTATTTCTACAACTAAGCCTATTTTTCACCTATGTATAATGTAAACAGCAAAATATATAGAATGAGTAGTATTAGAATTCCTGTATTTTTTAACACAAAATAATTTAGTCCATGGAGTCTGCATGGCTGATATGGATGAAATATTAATTGATTTCATAAAGAGAAGGACGATTTTTTTCGATGAAGTTTCAAGCATAGAGTTTAAATTTTTGTAGCTCCATGGTCTTAAACAAAATGTTTAAATAAAATAAATTATTATAGTATTGTGATGAATGAAATGAATGAAATCCTGTTTTTACAGAGAGATCCAGGCGTGTTATTTTTTCTATGACGTCATTTGAATTAATTTCAGTTGTTTTCGATGAAGTTTTCAAATATAATAAATTATCGTAGTATTATGATAATTCTAAAACTATTCCCGAGGAATGTATAACATTTTAGAGATGTTTAAACCAGGCAATTTATATTTCAATGCCGTCATTTGAATGAAGTTCATTTTTTTCTATGAAGGTTTAAGTTTTCAAATATAATAAATTAATGCAGTATTGTGATAAGTTTCAAAATATTACCGAGGAATGTATTGCGTTTTAGACTTGTTTAAATAAGATTGCATTAAAGTTGGAAAGTGTTTCATAACCAATGCTTTAAGCATGATTGATCTTTCTTGTTTTTTCTTTATTTGGTATTGTGTTATCATTATGAGCATTGTGCAAAACTTTGACTGAAATTGAATGAAGATTTGCCGTGAGAGCAATAATTTTTCGAGCTTAAAGAAACTCTTTTGCGATTTCGAGTATTTTCATTTATTTGTAGCACGAACGATTTTAGTTAAAAACAGACAATTTGAAAATTGAGTGCAGTTATCTGTATTATTTCTTTCCTTATATACAATAATGTATAAGGAAAGTATTTTGAGGTGGTCGAAAATTCGAATTCCGAGTTTTAGACGGGAGAGCACGTTTCAAGCATCCCTGATCACGAACCGAACATTTTTGAGGTGATGTCTGTGTGTGTGTGTGTGTGTAGAGACGATAACTGACGAACGAATGGACCGATTCGAATGAAATTTGGTACAAAAATTACAATCCGTGAATACTGGAAGCCTATTGTTTCATAGGCAATCGAATATTCAGAACCCCTCTAAATTTTCGAGTGAAATTTTGAAAAAAATCATCAAAAAATCAAAACCTCTAATAAAGTTACGCAAATAGACATTTCTTACGTAATTTTTCATTAGAAAACGATTAACATGAATTTTAGAACGCTAGCACAAACCGTTCTCGAGATATTGCACATTTTCCAAAAAAATTAACAAAAAGTTATATAAAATAAAAAAAAATATTTCCTATTGAGAAACATGTTCAATTTTTATATGTAATATCATGCGATAAATTGGGTGACATCATTCTCGTAGATATAGTTCGTTCCATTCATGAAAAAAAATACTTTGAGTAATACTTTTGTATTTGAACGCCAATAGTCATTTATCTGCTATAAGAATAAATTAGTTCTCCGTACATAACGCTTGGTGAGATTTTGGCGACGAATTTGGCGGAATGTTGGCAACTTGGCGACTTTTTTAAATGTTAGCAAATCAAAGAAAATCTCTCCCAATGGATAAAAATGTCGCTAAATTAATGAAAATAACGACTATTTGATGAAAATTCAATATCTTGGAAAAAATATATCTACTATAAGAATAATTTATTTTATTATTACAGTAAAACTAGTAAATTCATTGCATTATTTAAGGAAAGTCATGTGTCAGTTACATCAGATTTTTTAAGTTTGTAGCGGGCGTTTATTTATCAGAAACTAGAAAATGTACTCGACGTTGCCAGTGATTTAAAAAATTTCCAGTCGTCGCGTAGCAGAGTGTGAGAACGACACAATAGTTTTTTATTTTATTTTTGCTATAAACGAGCGCATTGCTAAAACGTTATTTGGTTTTCAGGAATTCGCTATGAGTTAGGGTGTAATATTTATTAAAACTTTGCATTCTTAATCCCGGGCAAAGTCCTGTACATTTTCCAGTTCAAAATTAAAACGAAATAAAGATAATTAAATTTTAGTTTAAGCTATTTAGAATTAGAACACATGCAAATTTCAAGTACCATTAGCAGTCCTTTTGAGCATATTCGACTGGAAAATATGCTTTACAGGAAGCTATCTTAAATGAGCTCGTTCGTGACTAGTTACAACCAAGGAACAATACTAAACGTGAGATAAGGGAAAGAAATATCTCACTTTAAAGAATATCTCTCTTAATTCTATCCACCATCTAAGCAAAATTGAATCTAATACGCTGAGGTCTTATTCTAATTCTTCAATTCCTAGATTTTCTTTAGAATTATTTTCTCCACGTCAAGTCTGCAAAACATGCCACAGGCGAGGTAAAAGAAAAAAAAATATTTTTAAACTTCATATTTCTCCTGTCCACATTGTAATTGAGTTATACGAGTGAATAACCGGTATGGCGATATTATGGGGAATTTAGGAATGATATGTAATTATGGCAAATAAGCGTAAGTTATGTTGGTGTAAACTACTGTTTACCCACTTTAGCATTTTATATTTAGGTTAGCATGGTGTTTCTTTGTTGAGCACAATTAGGGCGTTCATTCCCGCAAAATAATCAAAATATACTTTTGAACGGTGTGCTTGTGGGAAAGGTAAGTGCTATATTTTATTGTTTCTTTTATTGGTAACCGGGGTTGTGAAATAAAATGAACTTTATGACTTATATATGAAATGAATGCAATTACAGTTTGGAAATCGGATGTTAAATTCGATTTCTTTATGCACTAGTTTTACAATATACCCATAGTTGCTGGAGATTTAATATATGTGCATATTTAAATAGAATTCTGAATTATAATGTTTTCTAAAAATCCAGTTAAAAATACTTAAAAATATAAGGATTAAGACTTTGTTAAACTTACTTATCTATTATTTTCTTTATTATCCAGATTGAAAAAAAATCGTCTGCCTTATAATTTGACTTACATTAAAAGCATGGAGGTTAAGGAGTTAAGACCTTATATTAAGAAAACGCCAATATCGTTTGAGATAATCGTTCAGGTGGCGTTGGGATAAGATAAGTAGTCTTGCATTGTATGCATTTCTATGGCAAAAGGCCTAAAATCTATATATACTAATTGCTAAGTAAGTGCCCGTCCGTCCGTCTGTTTGTCACGCTTTTTTAGGCACTTCCCGAATAGATAGAGACTTGCAATTTGGTATAGGGCTCGGTCGTTCGATAAACCCCCCCCGGAAAATTCGAATTTTTCGAAAACTCCACACCAAAATGTTCGAAAAGTGATATGATAGGAAAGCATGCTTTGCGATAAAATAAAGACTTCAAATTTGGTGTATGGGTAAACCGTTTGAAAAGAAGAAAGTGTGCAATTTCAGATTTCCAATATTTTCTACTTAAGGGAGTGCCGCACACCAAAATGTTCGATTTCCCCAATAAATGAGAAGCGGCTCCTTTAAAATTTGATAGAGGCTTGAAATTTGGTATATGGATTAATCATTTGATGAAAACACCCAAGACGGATATAGTTTTTCAAAAACGTTCGTTTAAGGGGGGTGCTCCAGAGGGAAACGTTCGAAAGGTAATTGATAAAAAAACATGCTTAGGAATGAGATAGATATTTCAAATTTGGAGTACAGGTAGATAGTTTGGATGGAAGAATGTGTGCAATTTCAGTTTCCCAATATTTTCTACTTATAAGGAGGTGCCTCACACAAGAATGTTCATTTTCGAAATAAAGGAAAAACGCCCCTTTTAAAACGTGATAGAAGCTTGATATTTGGTATATGGCCGACTCATTTGATAAAAACACTCACGACAAAAGATTTTTTCAAGAACGTTCGTTTCAGAGGGTGTTCCAGAGAAAAACGTTCGAAAGGTGAAATGACGAAAATCTATGCTTCGGGATAGGATAGAAACTTAAAATTTGGTGCACGAGTAGACAGTTCGAAAGGAAAAGTGTGTGCAATTTCAGTTTTCCAATATTTTCTAATTTAGGGGATGCCGCAAACCCAAATGTTCGATCTTCGGAATAAATGAGAAAATCTTCCTTTAAATTTTGATAGAGGCTTGAAATTTGGTACATGGGCTAATCATTTAATGAAAACACCGAATAGAGTTTCTCAGGAGTGTTCGATTAAGGGGGTGCTCCAGAGAAAAACGTTCGAAATATGAAATGATAAAAAACATGATTCGGGTTGAGATAGAGATTTCAAATTCGGTGTACAGGTAGATAATTTGAAAGGAAGAAAGTGTATAATTTCAGTTTTCCAGTATTCTCTATTTTAGGGGGTGCCGCACACCAAAATGTTCGATTTTTCGAATAACTTATACACGCTTCCTTTTAAATGTGATAGAGGCTTAATATTTGGTATATGGGCCAATCATCTGATAAAAAAACCCAAGGCGAATAGAGTTTTCCCTAAATGTTCATTTATGGCTGTGCTCCACAGAAAGACGTTCGAAAGGGGAAATAATAAAATAGCATGGTTTGGGATGAGATAGAGACTTTAATTTTGTGTATAGGTAGATAGTTCGGGTGTAGTATGGGTAGATAGTTTGAGTATGGGTAGATAGTTAAAACATTTTTCACACGACAGAAAATCATTCATTCCCGTTAATAAGCAACACGATTTAATTTTCTTTAAATAAAGTTTTATCAAACAAATTGTCAACACAATGCTATTTTGTTAAGGAGGTTTTATTCTTTAAAAAAAATAGAAATCTGAAAATAAAAATAAAAAACTTGTGCCTAGAATCTTGAAACGTAAGCATGGTTACCCACAGTAAAATAAAAAATAATTACTTCAAATTTGAAAAAAAAATAAATCAGTCAAAAATTTTGGATTTATATACACAAATAGAACGATATATTTTAAATTTTGTATAATATATGTTATGTATAGCAAAATTAAATAAGGTATAATATATAATAAGAAACATTTTACACCTAATAGACTAAAATATGTGTATAAAGTATTACATGAATTACACTGTCGATCGACTTTTTCGCCATTTATGATAGAAAAATCTGTTTTGGCTGCTGTGATAGTGAAAATCCTTGTCATTATACTGTTTATGCTGATACATCAATCAAAAATTGCGAATTTTTATTAACGGTCGAATAGCTGTTATAAAAATATAACTTTATGCATTGTAAATTCTTTCCAAAAACAAATTTTGCATTTCTTGAGAATTTTTTTTTCCAAGAAAACTACATAAAAGGTAGCACGGAAGATAACGCCAGAATTCTGCAGCGACTTTTCTGTATCAATACATTGTAAATTATTTTTAATGTATTGATACAGAATTCTACAGCGACTTTTCTTCATCAATGCATTGTAAATCCTTTTCAAAACAAATTTTGCATTTCATGAGAATTTTTTTTTAGAATAAAAAATAAACTATAAAAGGTAGCACGGATGATAATGCCAGAATTCTGCAGCGACTTTTCTGAATCAATGAATTGTAAATTATGTTCAGTGCAAGAATACAAAATTCTACAGCGATTTTTCTTTATTAATGCAGCGTAAATCCTTTTCAAAACAAATTTTCCATTTCTTTTATTTTTTTTTTCAGAATTCAAAATAAACTATGTAAAAAGTAGCAAGGAAGATAAAACCAGAATTCTACAGCGACGTTTTGTATCAATGCATTGTAAATTATATTCAATGTATGTATTGACACATAATTCAAAAGCGACTTTTCTTCATTAATGCATTGTAAATTATTTTCAAAATACGTTTTGAATTGAGAAGTATTTTTTTTAGAATTAAGGACAGACTGTATAAAAATGTAGCAAGGAAGATAATGCCAAAATTCAGCGACTTTTCTGTGATCCTTTAGATTCTTAGAATATCTTTGGAAATAGGGAATTTATAAAGAAAAATATACATGTTTCAATTTGAATGAAGAAGTGTGGGAGTACAATTAGGCAGGTGAAAAAGGGCATATTATTTAAATAGTCAAATTAGATTATTCATTTCGGTTAATAAGAAAATATTGAAGAAGGGGATTTTATGTATAAAAATCACTATTTAAATAAGGAATTTAAAGCTTGTATTTTACAAATTAGATATATTCTCACGCAAATAAAATTCATACATTAAATTTAAACTGCAATATATTTTTAGACGTTTTTAATTTTATGTTTCTAATATCGTTCATTTGGTTCTGTTTCCAAATTTTTCTGTTACAATGATTATTTTTTGTTTAGCCAATACTGTTTTCAATAGTTTTTTTAATTCTTTATGCATCTAAAGAAAAATCATAACTTATCCATTTATGTACTGGTAATAAACGGGTTAAACATATTTTACGTAGCTCTCTTATACATGTTCTACGTGTTTCCTCCAAGACTGATTTTGAACTTCAAATGAATAAATATTTCCTGGATGTTAAGGTCAGAACCAGCGGCGTTGTCGAACATCAGCGGTAAATCATTTCAATTACTACCGTTCGAATCCATCACCGATTACGATGGATGCACACGAAAAAATCCGGTAGGTTCAATCAGACCTCGCCTTGATGGATAAGACATTTCATGATCAATCGTTCCAGAGTCTTAAAGGAAAGGTCTAACATCTAGAATTACTACTTTCAAAACGAGTAGAAATAATAAATAATAATAAGAAAAGACATCAAGAGTTAAAAAGAGTTTACTGGGTGAAAAAGATTTAATGACAACCCAGACCCAATTCGATTGCCATATTGGGTGTTATGGGACATGGAGAGATGAATGTTGAGCAATGAACAACATTGTAAAGGAACTGAAGAGGGCTTGGCAGAATAAATATCGTTGCATGACGAAGATGGAGGCACAATTAATGACAGGGTGCTATTTTATCGTAAAATTAGCATTTGAGCCTGTCAAAGACAGGGAAACTAACACTGTCAAAAAATTAAATTGCATTGTATGTATTTAACAATGTATGGCAGTTATCGTAGAAAATATTAGTCTTATTCGAAAATTGGCTTAGTTAGGTTCTGCCTAGTGGTCAATACTATAAATATGCAAAGTTTCAGCCAAGTTACCAGAGGTTTCTTTAGGGTCTGCAATTACTTTTCAATCCCAAATTTTGTCAGCCCCCGGGGGATAAATAAAAAATCCGATTCAGTTATGTTCTATTTCGTGGTCGATATCATAAGTGTCCCCAAATCCAGCCTTTTATGTCACCGGGGGCTTCTAGAGGTCTAGAAAGATTTTTAGACTCCTCCTCATTTAGTTCGTAAAGGGATATAGGAAAATATCAATGTAAATATGCAAAAAAAAATGGCTGCTATAATTATAAATTAAATATTTTAAGACCAGTTAAATATGTAATAATAGAGCTAATTGAGAAAATTTAGGATATTTTCCTCTGCGGATGATGGTATAAAAACAAAGTTTGTGCATCCAGCTGTTCTCGGTTTATAGCCTGAAGAATGTCCAAACAAAAATTTCGCGAATTACAAATTTTTCGAACAAAATTTGAAGATCTTAGATTTTTCTCATTACTGTCAAGCCCCAACAAGTGTATGCAAAGTTTAAAGCTTCCACTTTCAGCAGTTTGGACTGTTGTTGTTGTTATTGAGACCCAGACCGTCCGACCTACCAGAAAGGTGTAAGGTAACCGTTAGCAGTTTGGACTGTGAAAGCCCCAGGCCGTCCGGCTCGTCCAGAGGACTTAGAGCAACAATTTGGACGACCGGGCAGTTTGGACTGTGTAATTCATATCTTAGTCAGTCCGTCAGTCTCATACAGCTGTATGAAATTCATCTCTTAGTTGGTCAGTTAGACTCATTCAGTTGTATGATATTCAGCCGTATGAAATTCATCTATTAGTCGGTTAGTCAGTCTCATTCAGCTGTATTATATAGATAATGACAAGGAAAAGTCAAGTGGAGATTTATTCTTCAGATATTTTTAGTATATTCTCAATGATTGGGGATTCAATTGCGGAGGCTGAAAAAATAAAATAAACCCCTTAAGGGATGCAAAAGGATTAAGGTCGGACTGTAAATCTCAAGAGAGAGAGAGAGAGAGAGTATCTCAGCTGGAGATCCTCCCGACAGAGAAAGTACAACAGGATTAAGGGTGGAAACTTCACCAATTAGTGAAACCTCCGATACACACCACGAAAGCAAACATACATTTTTTTTTTTACAAAGATTAAATGAAAAAGGTAAAGTAAATTGATTTAAAACATTTTAATCCGTCATTAGCCTTTATTTTAATCTATAGTAATCTGCAGTTAACTTCTGCTTTTGAAAACAAGATGTATTGAATTTTGGTCTATTGTTTTATTACAGAGTTGTATGTTGTTGTTTCCGTGATATTCTTCACATTTTACCGATTGCATATAATAACATTTTTTCTTTCTATAGGGTGTTAATTTTTTCTGTAAATTCGGAAAATACTACGTTAACTCAGCATTTGCAATTTCGCAAAATGTAGTCGCGTGATATAAAATAAATATATATTAATATTAAGCAATTTATATACGATATATCGTAAAATTCGAAGTAAGTAATTTATAATAAATATATCTAAAGTTATATCTTAATATTTAAATTTTTCACATCAAATTAACTTAATTTACAAAATTGCAAAACGGATAATCAGGAATTTTCTAAATTTACATATGCTTTAGTTTATTGGCTTTATCGAACTGTTGCCAACTTAAAAAGGAAATTATTTTTAAATGATACACATGCGTGAGTGTAAATGATTCTATAAAGCTGTTTCAACATTCTGATACTCTGGTGCTTATGATACCAGTAAAGCTTGACACTTCAGATATTTTAAAAATAAAAATCATTTGTTAAATTTTATAAGAGTTTGACTCTGATTTGTAAACGAAGTATAAACTTTGAAAATATGAAATTAATTTCCTTGACATTTAAAATTTATACCATTGATGACATCAAGTGCAATCCACAATACTATGATGTTGAAATGTCGTTTTGAACATGGAGTAAAGGGGTATTGAGTTAAAACTTTATGTTGGGAAAAAGCTAAAATTGTTTGAGACAATAATTCAGTTGGTGTTGGAATGCTAAAAGTTCCAATACATTGTACATGCTAATATGGCGAAAGCTTCGTAATGAATTAAATAATATTTATTTATATTGTTAATTTTTCAGAAGTATAAATTATCAGTGAAATGCAAATTACAACTGAAATATTCCTACGTAATCATATTTATTTTACCTTTCAATTTATTCTGTTTCCAAATATTCTGTATTTTGTTCTACAACCAAGAACATAACATTTACTACATCTACTTTATAACTAGTGGCATCGCCCCCTACTGGCTATGCTTCGCTAACCCCTCGTAAGTCACTTCGCCAGTCGAGAAGCTTCGCCTCGCTGGCGCTCGCAGAGTTTACTTCGCTAACCACTTTAAGAAAAACTGATATTTAAATCGACAAATGGTTTATTTTACCGCCTGTTCTTCTCTGTTACTTCTGTATAAATGTACCACATTTCATATTGTGCAGAGAAACTCGATGGAAGCGCCAATGCGGAAAAACGTTTTTTCCTTTAAAAGTGCATTTTGTAACACGAAAACTACATTGAAATCTAAAGAAAGGGCATATGTAAAAATCAAACTATTCAGGTAGATGCCTGCAAAATTTCGTGGTCTTGCTATAAATAGTCTATCCAGGACGTGAACACGAAGCTTATATATTTTTGTCTTCGACTTTAACATTAAATATTTCTTAAATTAAATTTAAAATCGTAACACGGTTTATTTCACCGCACTTTCCAAATATTTCTCTATAAATGTACAACATTTTATTATTTTGTATGTCATAGTTTTTACGGTATAGCCAATGACTCTACCGTGCTGAAAACACCGGTTCCCGTTAGATCACCGAAGTTAAGCAGCATCGGGCGCGGATAGTACTTGGGTGGGTGACCACCTGGGAACACCGTGTGCTGTTGGCTCATTTAAGTCGACGTGGTGGCCGAACGGTCAAGGCGAGCGTTTCCAGCGATCGATCGGCCGCCACGTTGTGGGGCCGAGTCCGACGTAGACATGGATGTTGTGTGTTGTGGGTGCAGTGTGTTCCGCCCCCTCTGATGCGCCTGGGGCAACGTCATAGGGCGGCAAAATGGTTCACGATTTCGGCCGTACATAGGGCAAACGACGTAAGTTGATGGAGAGTCTTGTGCTAGAGTCTAGTGCCTGGCGATTTGGGGGGAGGGGGGGGGGGTGAGTTTTTGCGGTATGAAGCAAAGAAACTGGAGGAAAGAGAAATTTGTCAAAATGCGGCGGTGGCGGGGTCAGCTACTTTTTTTTTTTAACATAGAGAGATTAGGGAACTTTAATTAGGTAATAATCAAAAATACATATACTACACGGTATGCTTCCAAATAAGAACAAGTGGGACTTTGCAACACTAATGACACCTAGCTATAATTCTTAAAGTATTATGATATTTTTCAAGCTTTTCATCCGTAGTAGTTTTATCTCTTTCTATCCCTAACTCCATGGTTTTAATGTTATGTTACATATATTTCATGCTAGTTTTTACATATAAATCGAAATGAAAATTTATATTCAAATTAAATTGAAAGGAAAAATCTATTAAATTCGTGTTTAATGTCGAAATGCTTAAAAACAATTATTAAAACGCGTAAGAAGTATTTAGTTGTTATTTATTCATATTTTAGGGGAGGGAGGGGGTAAAACAGAATTCTTGGTATCTCCAGAATTGTTCGTGGTAACTCCTAAATATAGTATATACACTCATATCCAAGAGTTAAGCATAATTCGTAAAATGCGAAAAATTCGGAGTTAATATGGATACAATGGTTCACAATCAGTTGTGGAAAATCGTGAGACGAAGGTAAATCATTGTGCATATGCAAAACAGTTCAGTCGACGTCGAAATGCGCAAAACACCGGCGCATGTCGGAATGAGTATAAAACGTCCTCGAGCGGCATGGTCATTTGAGGCAGAATTTCGCAATTGCACTGGTACGGAGCAATGTTAACAATCAAAAAGGACGAAAGATGTCACAAAGATGCCAACTGGACATGTTTTTGAAGGGACGAATTATTGGAATGCTGGAATCCGGTCGATCCCAAACCGAAGCGTCTCAAATTCTGAATGTGCCTCAGTGTGTGATCTACCTACTGTGGAAGAGGTTCTAAACCACTGGAGATGTTACCCGACGACTAGTACCAGGTCGGCCAAGGGTAACAACCGCTCGGCAAGACCGATATTTGGTTATAACAACGCGACGTCAGAAGAACCGTTCTGCCAGACAACTGGGTTCAGCCCTGACAACCGCCACAGGAGTCACTGTTTCGAGACAAACTGTTTACAGGAGACTCAGACACGTTGGTCACTATGCCAGATGACCAGCAGTTTGCATGCACAGAAACGCGCGAGTTTACAGTGGAGTTTGGAACAGCGGTAGTGGAGTGGACAACAGTGGAACAATGTCATGTTCAGTGACGAGGCCAGGTTCAGCCTGCAAACTGATTCTCGTCGTATCACGATCCGGAGAGAACGTGGAATGCGTTTTCACCCGGGAAACACCACGGAAAGACATCGTTTTGCGTTCGGGGGAGTCATGGTCTGGGCAGGCATCATGATGGACGGCCGCACAGATGTCCACATCTTTGACACGGGGTCGGTTACAGGGCACGGTAGCCCAATGGTTAGCGCGTGTGAATTGCACACGGTAGGCCCGTTCGGGGCTTTCCCTTCGGGGCTTTCCCCTCTTTTCTTTTTTTTCCTTCTTATGTCTCTCTTGTATTGTATTGTATTGTATTGTTTTTATGTTTTGTTTTGTCGTTGCCATTCTTTTATTTGTCTTGTAACTGTGTTGTGATTCATTTTTAACCTGTTTTGTAATGTTTTGGATCTAAAATAAAGTTCCCGGCCACACACTTAGCTACAGTAAACCTTCGGGTCTGTCGTGTGGTCTGGGTTTTCAACACTTCAACACGGTAGGCCCGAGTTCAATTCTCTCCGCTGCCAAAATTTCCGTCGTGTTTACGCGGAGTACGAGCACGTTAAACATGTGGGTCCGTAAGTCCTTCGGAGAGGTTAGTGGTAGGGGAAGGAGGGTACGGTCCCTGTGGATGCCTCCCCCACTGCGTTACGGTCTAAATTGGGTGGCTCTTCTCGGCCGTTCAAACAGTTACCTTACATCTTTCTGGTAGGTCGGTCAGTCTGGGTCTCAACAATAACAACGGGGTCGGTTACCGTTCAAAGATACAGAGACGAAGTCCTTGAGTCTACCGTTCGATTGTTTCGAGGTGCTGCTGGTCCTGATTTCATATTCATGGATTATAACTCGCCTCCTCACCGTGCGGCCTTGGTCGACGACTTCCTTCAAACTGAAGATATCCAGCACATGCAGTGGTCTGCCAACTCTCCTGATCTGAATTCAATAGAGCATGTGTGGGATATGCTCGGGAGACATCTTGCAGCCCTCCGCTACCCACCAAGCTCAGTTCGCGGATTGAAAACTGCTCTCCGTGTGGATTGGTACTCCTTGAGCACACAACTCTTCCAAACCATCATCGAAAGTATGGGAAATCGTTGTGCAGCATGCGTGGCTACCCGAGGTTCCCACACACCGTATTAAACTGCAACATCACATTGTTTTAATCATTATGTTTTACTGAGGTTGACACTCGTATTGTGATACTTTTACTTTCAACCCTTTTCTTTGGATAATAAAAGTCATTACTATACTTGTTTTGCATTGTTTTCTTTTTCTATTACATCCACATACCGCGTTTCCTTCCATTGTGATGTAGATAACCTGAAATTTTCACACAAACAGCACCTATGCTTAACTTTTTGACATGAGTGTATTCATTTCTTGTTAAAAAAACTCGTAACACACATTATTTGATAATAAGTTATATTTAACTTTTCAAGATTCTTCATTATTAATTTTCTATTTAAAACAATTTAAATAGGTAGGGAACGGTGCATGCATCCCATTAATGATGACATTTGCTGCTTTACAAAAAAATCCACATGAAACGACTCTACCAAACAGCTCATACACATTCAAAATCAAGTACAAGTTCATAGCACAAAGTCAATGCAATAACTATCTGTTATGAATTTTGAAGAAGAACATAAATATGCAGGTATAAATAGCGTTTTCTAAATTTATCACATGCAAGTTCATTATTACAGGATGTGTGAAAAATCAACAGATGTCATTTTCACGGTATATACCTTTCTTCTATTTGAACACATTTTCTTATCTAGCGTTTAAAACCTAATCACCTAAATATATCCAGATTTAATCTCACTTTCCAAATTCTAAATCCCTTCTAAATTTACTTTGAAACTTTCTGCAATAAAAGACAATTCCCATCTCATGTACCCTATAAAGCTTTTCTGTGCCGCAGTCTAATATTTTGACATATCTGTTTTGCTATAAATAACCGATGTTGGCTGATTTCTTGCAGTTCACTCCTAATCTTTCAATATACCCTCTTTGGCAAAAGTATTTAATAGGTCTCGGCGGGGGTCCTTATTTTGTTCTTAATCCGCGTATTCTTCTGCGGGATTCTTTTAAGAACATTTCCTCCTAGGAATTTTGATTCTTGTCTATTTTGGTGTTCGATTAACACACCCATTCGATTGTGCGCAAAAAATGTCCCAGTGTGCGTACTTTGTTCGGGCTTTTATTCATAGGGTATACACCCTTGATTGCGTCTAACATAGCTGTTCCCAACCTTTGTAGTCTTTATAAAAGGAATTGGCCTAGTCCTGTATGTAATGTCTGTAATGTCTCGAGAACGGTGCATGTTAACGTTCTTCAAATGATATAATTTGATTTTAAATAAAGTATTACATATATATATATATATATATATATATATATATATATATGTAATATATATATATATAATATATATGTAATATATATATATAATATATATGTAATATATATAATATATATGTAATATATATAATATATATGTAATATATGTAATATATATATATATATATATATATATATATATATATATATATATATATATATATATATATATATATATTAGTTTTAAAACGTACAAACACCAATGCGCCATTATAACAGAAAAGCTGTAATGTACAGCTGTGGAAAAAAAAACGCCCCACTCTCTATTAATCGAGCATCGTTCATCGTAGAGAAAATTGAAAGATACCATTCGATTAGCAATAACATTCTACAAATTAATGTGCGTAAAATTTGCTTAAGGGGCCGTCATCATATCTAAACGCGCACAAACTTTGAAATTTCCAATAGCAATACCCAATTTTGACGTCACCCGCAAGTTCTAAACCCCCAAATTAGTCCAAATTCAAATGTTCACGACGTTTCTATCTTTATATCCGAAGATATTCAATATTCCGGAATGTGCAATTTTCGGGGATCAGTTCCATATTGAAAACCGCTATTTGAAGGGCGATGTTTCGTTGATTGACCACAGCACTGTTGTAAATTATTGAACTCTTGACATTCAGCATTATGGTTTACCTCACAGCCAAAAGGTCGCACGTTCGATTCCTGCATGAGAGGGTGAGCATTCTCATGACTGGGTGTGGTGTTGTCTTGTGTGTGTGTGTGTTATTAAGACAGTGAGCCTCAAATAGGGCACGATTATAAGGGGTAAATCACGATTATTATCACATTTTGTGGGAGATTACAACTCGCAGTAGCTCCGGAATTATTAATAGACAGTAACATAAGAAGATCCCTTTTATAGCAATAAAAGTTTTCACCGTTCAATACAGTAGCAGAATTACGTTGATTAGGCTGCATCTATACAACACTGTTTATACAAAGTTTTTATTAAAAAAGGGTAAAAATAAATGCCCCTTTTCTTAAATAAATATTAACTTACAATTAATTTAACTTTTTCAAATTAATCATTTTTTAAAATTAATATACGACCCCTAAAATCATCATGATTCTGAATATTTAAACATTTCGAAAGAACTAGAGTAAGGGAACACCTGGAATTTTGCATAAACATATAAAAAGTCCTTGTGAATTGATTTTTATCAAAACATGTCCAGGTTTGTATTCATATTTTATCGATTATTGATTTCATAATTAATATTTCATACAAACGATTATTTCCACAAAAATAAAAATCACGTAAATGTGTTTGGGTTGTTTAGTAGTAACGTCATACAAATAATCAGCGTGAGCAGATAATTATTACAGAAGATTTGAATTGAAGTCTTGGAAAATAATTTAACATTAGGAGCTCAAAACTTTACATATTTATAATTCGGTAACTCTTCATCCAAATAACTTGAAACATAATATCAGGGGTTAATTTTTAGTGTTATATTCGAATATTGCGTCAAACTTGGATGTTGCCATTCAAAATTTCAAAGTTTGTGCGCGTTTAGATATGAAGACGGCTCTTTATGCAAATTTTACGCACATTAATTTATAGAGGATCTTATTCCTAATCGAATGGTATCTTTCAATTTTCTCTACGATGAACATTGCTCGATTAATAGAGGGTGGGGCTTTTTTTTCCCGCAGCTGTACATCAAGTCAAATTAAGCGCAATGTCAAAAAACGTTATCTTACGCACCGCCTTAATTAATCATTACAGAATTATTAAGCAT
Organism: Amaurobius ferox; assembly: GCA_951213105.1. Lineage (NCBI taxonomy): Eukaryota > Metazoa > Arthropoda > Arachnida > Araneae > Amaurobiidae > Amaurobius > Amaurobius ferox. The sequence continues at coordinate 95,361,528 of OX578148.1, forward strand.
TGTAATAATAATAAATATTGAAAAATTATAATTTAATATAACCTTATACTACGTAAAAATTTTGGTTTCTTATATAGGAATTGGTATATTTGGTTTCTTATATGAGAAATAAAAAGGTAAAATGCAATTAAAACATTTCCCCCCCCCCCCCCCTTTCCAGAAGAATCACGATCTGGTAGTTAACGTTGTTTGACACTAAACTCTATATAGATTAAAAATTATGAGAAAATTATTCCCGAAGTTTAGAGAGAATCCAGATAGTAACAAATTCGTTCTGCTACTAACTGGGTTCGAGATTACTGCAATTATGATTGCACTCGGACGAGACTAAAAACTGGAACTAGTTCTAAAAATACACGCTTCCACAGATTCCTATTTGAGGAGATGGAGTTTTCACCCTATAATCTCAGTAGAGATAAGAGTCTCATATATTTCGCATAATTTGTTTTTCATGTATTAGGACGCCCACTTGAAAGCATTGGTTAAAACAAAAAAACGTCGACGACTCTGAAATTCGTATTGTTTGTAGATTCGTCAAAAGTACAAGTTAAAAATTCGTTAAGGAGCTTTTTTTTTATATCTTTTATGAAAATGATATATTTCTATAGTTATATATATATATATATATATATATATATATATATGCGGCATTTTTTGATTATTTCGATAGGAAAATATTTAATCTTCATTTTCTTTATTGCCCAATTTACATTAAGTGCATATGTTTATGTTTTTTATTCTGTATATATATATTTTTTGTTGTTGTGTATATTTTTATGTTTTTTATTCTATATATTTTTATGCTTTTTTTTGTTGTGTATATATTTTATTTTGTATATTTTTATGTTTTTTTTGTTGTGTATATTTTTATGTTTTTTTTGTTGTTGTGTATATTTTTATATTTTTTATTGTGTATATTTTTATACAGGGTATTTCAAAAATGTTGCACGACTAAATATCTCTGAAATGATGGGTCACAGACCGAAGGTATCAATTTATGAAATGCTTTAATAAAGGTAGGTTATCATTATATGCAAATTTTTAATAATGTCACACAATTTATGGTTTGAGTCCTATAAGTTTGACAACTTTTTCGCGTCCCATTTTTGTATATTAAAGAATTGGATCCTTTTCAAAAAATTACTAAAACGTGTCACGTGACCAAAATTATCATAGTCTGAAAGTGTACCTTATTTAATGGGTCTGATATATATATATATATATATATATATATATATATATAAACAAAATGTTATATGTAAACTATAATCAAATCCAAGCGCTACTGAAAGTACCAACACCAGAAAATGTGCAATATTTTAAAAAGGGGAGCAACTTAAGCCTAAGGCGAAGTGACGTTATTCAGTAATATAGGACAATTCTCGAATATTATAAAGGGTGTTTCAGTATATAGTTTTGACATAATCGAATGTTCCATGGATTCTAAGATTTCCCATCGATTGTTGACTTGTGCCGCAGGGGGCTGACTCCAAATTGAAACTTGATTTCGGATAAAACTCATCTGCGCAATATCATTTAAAGCTGATCCTGTATTTGTGGGGAAAATATACACCATTTTTTAACTCACAATAAGTCGTCATATATCGTAGATAATTACATCGGGTTTTCTTTCCTTTGTGCACTTACTGTACAGAGCAATCTAATTGGACTTTTTTTTCTCAAGAGACTCTATAAAATTTTAGATCCCCCTATTTTGTCTAAAATATCTTCCACAAAAAAAAAATTAAAATTTTGTATTTAATTAAAACAAATTTTCAAATTGGAAGGTGAGGTCAACTATGCTAGAACACCCTGTATTAGAAAAGCCCTATTCTTTCTGACTTTCTTTAGACTCAGACCGTCCGACCTTACCGAAAAGTATCTATCTGGACGGCCAGAACAGTGCCACCCAATTTAGACAGGAATCCAGCCTGTCAGATGGACTTTTGTATTCACAGATTTAACGTGGCCGTACTCCGCGTGGATACAGGCATTATCTCTGACTATTAATACTGTTTGGCAAACAACTTTGGTGACCATGGTAATAAATCTGAAGAAATGCTGTTGGCATGGCAACTTTTGGAAAATATCGCCAAATTAACGAACGATTGAATTCGTTTATCTCACGGATAATGAGGTTTAATATTTAAAGAAGTTTACATCAAACATGAAACTATATAATTGAAAATGAAACTTTAATTATGAGTATGTATAATTGAACTACGCGAATGCAGGATTCTTACACCCTTTTCATTAAAAAAATTGAGCGATTTTTAAGCACTTTTTCAGGATTATTTAAATACTGTGAAAAAAAAAATAGGTTCATTTATAGATTATGAAATTTTAGTAAACTTCACATAATAGAATATCATTTGATTTCAACACAATATCAGAACTCTCCAGAAATGCTGGCTAATCAAAATTTCTGCAGTTGCTGATAAACACTTCTTTAAATGTGAGCGAATTGATATATTTTTGACTCTATTGATTTGAAAATATTTGGCAGATTTATGACGATATTTCATGCGAATGATTTCATGTATAAGAAAAGGTGTGCTTTCGCATATTTCAAACTTTTACAAGTGAATCATAAAAACAGCTAAAGAGAAGTTTTCTGATCGGAAAATAAGTTGGTATATACCGGGTGGTCAGAATTAAAACGCCCCTACTCTGAGCTCTCTATAGACCGAATTACTGAGTGTAAAGGCTCCAAAATTGTTGAACCTACTATTCAAGACATGGGGAAAGGGATTACGCGAAAAAAAAAATTAGTTCCAGAAACACCGCTAGGTGGCGCTGTACAACAGAAAATATGCTGAAAAGACACAAAATAATAGTAATAATAATAAAAAAAACATGCGATATGGAATTTTTCCTTTTTAAATTCTTTTGCTGATATGAAAAAAAAAAGAAGATAAAAAAGTGAAGAAACTTAAACTGTCATTGAAACTGCAATTTCGCACTGTAAGCACAAAAATTTGAATAAACCCTTGGTTTGCAGCTACTATGTTCTGGACATAAAAGGGGATAAAACTGAGGATAAAACTTGTGATATGAATGTTTGGTACGTTCGAATAAAATGTGTTCCATATGTGTATTTTGTGTCTTTTCAGCATATTTTCTGTTGTACAGCGCCACCTAGCGGTGTTTCTGGAACTAATATTTCTTTCGAGTAATCCCTTTTCCCATGTCTTGAATAGTATGTTCAACAATTTTGGAGCCTTTACACTGAATAGTTCGATCTATAGAGAGCTCAGAGTAGGAGTGTTTTAATTCTGACCACCCGGTATAACGACGGTGGGTATAATTGCAAACTAAAATCAAATACATGCTACACAAAACGGCCTTGCGATTTTTCAGGGAGGCTCTGGTTGTGGGTGCTGCATGTAATCTGTTATTAAATTCTGGGAATCAGGGTTGGGTTTTTACTAGGCCAGTGGAAGACACAGAAACCGGAAAATATGGAACACTTTGACTCCTTTTTAACATTTTACAACATAGTTGAAAAGTGTTCATGACTTCGTTCATTCATTCTGTCTGTCTGTCCGATCGTTCGTTCGTACGATAACTGCACTAAAAATGACTTTATCAAAATGAAATTTTAGTATGTTGTTGAGACGGTCTGTGGGACACATGGGAATGTAAATGAATAATGTCATCCAATTAGTTTTGGATTGAGTCCGGGTTGAAATAATGAAATAATTGAATCCTATGGTACCTAATTTTTCAAACATATTTTAAGCGAAGTTAAAATTCACAAATTGCTTCAAGAATTTTAGAAATATTCAAATTATCCCATAAAATATATAAAAAAAAAATTCAGCAAAATATGTTCAGTAGTATTTTAAATAAAAATTAAAATAATGACACCCATATATGAAGAGATCACGTGACTCATTGCAAAATAAAATATGGCATCAATTTTTTTTTTTTTTGTAAAAATTGTGATTTTTAAAGTTCTTTTAAATTTATATTTAGTGTTGCATCCGTTGTAAAAATGGTATATTTTTTCGTATTTTCTGTGCATCTATATTCTGAGTCAACGCAATTACAATATTTTTTAGTTTAAATGATCATCAAAATTTGATTATTTCTACAACGAAGCCTAATTTTAATGGATGCAGAATGTAAACAAGTGATTGTAAGATGAGTTGTATAAGAATTGTTGAATTTTTTCATGCAAAATTATTTTACTCTGGAGTCTCGAATAAAAGTATATGAATGAAATATTTACTGCTTTTACATAGAGAGTTAGATGATTTATATTGCGATGACGTCATTTGAATAAAGTTCATTTTCTTTCGATGAAGTTTTAAGTTTTGAAATATAATAAATTATTGTAGTACTGTGATAATTAAAAAAATGCCACCGTTGAATGTATCGCATTTTAGAGATGTTTAAATGAAATTGCATTTCGGTTGGAAAGTGTTTCATAATCAATGCTTTATGTATGATTATCTTTCTTGTTCATATGATGATCTAAGTTGATGGGCAAGTTTTTCCGACAGTTTGCAATTTGACCGTCTTTCTTACACGAGAGAATATTTTTCTTACTTTTATTGTAATTTCTGAACTGCAATATCTAAGAAAATTAAGCACTTTTTAAGAGCACTATGGTACAATTTTAAGCAGTTTTAAGTTCCTTAAAAATCGAAATTAAGAATTAAGCAGTTGTAAAGTCCGCAATCATACCACGTGTGGAATGGTTGGTAACACAAATATTTAAATAAAATTACATGATTTACAGAAATAAATGTATGCTACTTATATAGGTAGTAAATGAACAAACGCTACATACTTTATATGTTATTGAAGCACAAAGAGCAGCAGATTTCTCGCCTGTGGCAGTTAAAATCTAAACAACAGAATGAAATATTTAGTATGTAAGTATGAAATTACAAAGAATAGCAAAATAAATAAATTTAATGTTAAACATACTTTGCAAATTTAGTATAAAATTTATTTGCAAAGTATTTATAAATGCGTTCTAATTATACAAATTGAAATTTCTTAATGCATGACTGAATAAAATTATTTCAAAGTTATTTTAAACTTAATTATCAAATTTATTTCTGATAAAAAATTAAAATTTTTGATATTAATATATTGAAAAAGTTCTGTCAGCAACAATGCACATTTGAATGTAAGAAAAATATTGCTGAACACTTTGACAAGCATTGCAGGTGTTAGCGTGTTACAGCATCTAGCAACCGATGACGTGTGATGGGTATTTATTGCCTTTCATGTACGTAGTTTGTGCGTTTTTGATGCCGATTCTTACTCATTAGAAAATACTCTACAACTTTGTAATTGACATTTTTCATATATCTCGCTTTATAGTTCTTGTTTCTAAAAATTATCCGCTAAGGGGCGATGCAATCACTTCCATTCTATTGGACAAGATCCTTATTATAGACCTAACAAGTTAGGGACTTTCATTCCGATGCTATTTGTGTGCTGAAATACTTTTCTACGAACCTTGTATATTATGAGAATTTATTAGTACTCTTCCAGGCACCGTAACCAGGAGGATTTAATGAGAGCCTCCATATATAATAGTTTTTTGGTCCACCTCTAATTTTCTCCGTGAAAACATTTTATATACTTTAGAACTTAATAAATAAATGAATGCAAAAACATTTCAGGCATTCCAGAGGCTCTTCGACGAGAAGCAGTTGTCAGGTTCAGCCTTCTGACTGGTCATGATTGTCTCAGGGCTCATCCCCAGCGTATTCGACATGCTGCTTCCCCGGATTGTAGTTTATGTGACCTAGGACATCCTATATCTGGAAAATATTTGGATGAGTGCCCTGAACCAGTGACTTTTAATTCCATCATTGAAAAATACTGGATATTTCGCTGTCTAATGGCCTTGCGGTCAAACGACAGGCATTTGCAAACACCAACATAAATAAATGCAAAAACCAAAATAAAATACATTGTGTATAAAGGATTCCTAAATGCAATTTATTCGCTTGTCGATATAATCAAATGACATCTTTAAATACCAGAAATATAAAAATAATTTTATGTATTATTACGATTGTACACTACTTGGTGTAAAAACGTTAAATTTTGGCAAAATTGTTGAAGAAGGGGGAGGGCATTCTTCTTGTCTTTTTCTTTAAGATACAATCAAGTTATTTCTACAGCATCGTATTTTAGTAGAACTTCTGGAATATTTCGTAGAAAACAAAAAAACTGCCCAAGACAAAAAAACGACGCCCATTTTAATCTTCTTCATTTCGTATGAATTCCTTTTGACGATTGGCTATTTGTAATAGGCAAATTTAGTTTGTGAGTTGTGTAATGCCAGAAATGTAAAGTAATAAATATTTGGAAGGATTAAAAAATAATGGAACCAGGAATGCGGGCGGATTATCCCCACGCTAAGCAGATGGGCGATAATATACAGGTGGCCCCATATCTTACATACCACGCCCATGTTTACATACCACGTTAAGCCGTTTGGCGGCAACCGAGACGGCGACGCCATGTCTACGGATTAGCCCTCAGCTCTAGATTTCAGCACGTGGACCGCCGACCGAAAAAGGGATATAAGTGAGAGTTGCTCGAAGTGGGGGTCAGAATTGGTCAAGGCAGGCTGTTGGAGTTAGACTAGTCAAGAAGAAGCGACGGTATCAGAGTTAAGAGTTGTGTGTGCGTCTCTGATATAGGAATTCGAAGGAGAGCTCATGTTCATCTGGTATTGCAAGTGTAAAGTGTGACAAAGCATCGGTGTTACCCAAGTTATATGAAAGAAGATCAGGTACCGTACAATTAAACTATATGAGGATAACCTCTTTGTCTAAATTTGTGTTTTTAAGGAAAAGCTAATTAATGCATCCCACCACGTGCTCCAACCAAATATCAATTCATCTGGCATTACACCCCCCGAACTACCATTGAGATGTATTCCACTATGTGTGATATTTATTTAATTTGTAAAACTAAAGAGTGTAAATTGAGTATGTGATAAATAAATGTTTGTTCCTTTACTATTAACCTTAATTTTTAGTTTGTCAACTTAGTATCCCGTTAAGCACAAATAGGTGGGTTTTGCGGCCACCAACGCAGTGTACACAGCAGTAAGTTAGAACAGATTACATGTATAATTAATATACTAATAAATAATTAATTTTAATGTAAAATGCATTTTTGACAATATTAATTTTAATCAACAAAAATAATAATCGGCACAAGTTGGATAAATATAAAAAAACACACCGATGTACCTGTATTGTATCATATGCCTTTAATGATTACGGTCGAAATCATTAAGTACTAAAATATATGTACGTCCTTGATAAAATGAACATTCTAATTATTTTAAAATACATCTTTATGGTATGAATTTGTTTTGCTTCCCTTGGGTACATCAGTAATTGCGTATTATTTAAAAGACATTTTGGACATACCAAACTGACAAATTACTTGGCGTATTTTAAGAGGGAACAGCGTACCACTATACATTTTTACCCCCACGCCTGTGTATCTTTACAAAAACAACATTCTGTTCCATACACAACCACAAACATTTTGGCACCAAATATAAGCACCTCACTGTCCTCAATTATCAAACCAGATAATTGATACTTTACACGGTTTTATTTTTCAAATCTAGGCGTCTGACTGTCTCAGCTCTCACAGCGCTGCATCTAATTTTTAAAACGAGAATGTTATTTTGGGCTTTATTTTGATTTAAACTAGTGATATTGCTAAGTGTTACAATCAGGGCCCGATTAAGCTAGCTTGAGATCCTAGGAATAGTATTCTTCCGGGACCCTCCGTTACGCCCACTTTCTTTGGTTTCACAAGAGAAGAGAAAGACAAATGTATTGTGCGTTCCCTTATATTAGTATTTTTACACAGACAGAAGATAAAGAGTTATTTATGGTGTTAGGCACAAAAGTACAATGCAGTCTTATGGGAAGCAACAGTTACTTATAATTTCAACTAATATATATCTTAAAAATCAAATAAAAATATATATCTTAAAAGACATTAAATTAAACATTAACAGGCGAAATGCGGTCCAAACCGCACACATCATTTTTTGTGAAATAACCTTGAAATATTTTTAGTTGCCGTGCCAGAACTTAAAAAAAAATAAATAAATAAATTAATAATTAAAAAAAATACAATGTTTAAGATTGTAAGATGATTTTACGGCTCTTAAAAGTATGCTGGGCTAGTCCATAATTAGAGCCTGGTTACAATTTGAAAACAATGGAAAAACATTTTTTAAACGACGCATTTAAAGAAAAATGCTCTAGATGCATAAATTTCTAAAAATAAAACAGGAATGGCGACACGTCCCAATTTACAGAGATCTTTTAAATCAACTAAAAACTTTATTTTAACATACAGGAAGAACAAAGCATTTATTTTAGCCTGAGCACTTTCGAGCATAAGCTCTCCATCTGAGGCGTGTGACAAGATGCAGGTACATTGGTGCTTTTATATTCGGCCAACGACAAACTAAATTAGCACATTACAAACAATTAATCAACAAAAAGAAATTCATATAAAATGTGCATATTCAATAAAAATACGCAAGGCATAACCAAGTTTAAAAAACAAAAACAGAACATTGGTTTTGCCAGACGGCTTATATTGGATTCCATAGAAATGAAACCCTTATCTACGTACTTAAACATTCACAGTTTTACCAATTCAGTTTTTTTTTTACAATACTGTACTTTGTATATTTATATTTTATTTCCTTGTAATACGCCCATTTTAATCTTCTTCATTTCATATGAATTCCTTTTGACGATTAGCTATTTATAATAGGCAAACTTAGTTTATAAGTTGGCTAAATATAAAAAAAAAAAACCCGATGTACCTGTATTTGTATCACATGCATTTAATGATTACGGTCGAAATCATTACGTACTAAAATGTATGTACGCCCTTTATGATAAAATAAACATTCTAATTATTTTAAAATATATCTTTATGGTATGGATTTGTTTTGCTTCCCATGGGTACATCAGTAACTGCGTATTACTTAAGAGACATTTTTTTACATACCAAACTGACAAACTACTTAGCGTATTTCAGGAGGGGGGAACGTACCACCATACATTTTTACCCCCACCCTCTCCTTAAATTCGACCTATCTACAGGCCTGTGCATCTTTACAAAAACAACATTCTGTTGCATGCGCAACCACAAACATTTTGGTCCCAAATATAAGCACCTCGCTGTCCTCAATTATCAAACCAGATAATTGATACTTTACACGGTTTTATTTTTCAAATCTAGGCAACTGACTGCCCCAGCTCTCACAGCGCTGCATCTAATTTTTTTACCATATTCATCTACGGCTTATCTCGATCTACTATCTGCGTTCTAATAAAAATCGTTTTAATAACGCACCACGATATCCATCCTCGAACCCCCTAATCTCGACGCAGCATCTCCGCTAATGGCGGCTGCTCTACTTCATCCCGTCTAATGCTAGGGTTCTATTCTAATAAATCAACGGATGGTCTGACGCGATGATGAGATTCTATAACAAGGCCCAAGCTTCGAAATACTTTAAAATTCAAACAGTGGTGGTGGTAGCTGACATCCGGGTACTTGCTGCAGCCTCGCACCCAGTACTTATGGAAATTTATGGCTTGGTTCTGCTGTAAATGGCTCGAGCTTGCATGGAACGAAAAAAATTTGGGTTATATGCATGTATGATTTGCGATCTGAATAAATTTTTATCCATGTCCTTGAAAAATAGCTATATATGGAAATGTCTGCATGACTTGCTATTGTTTTACTACTATCGCCAAAGGAAAGTGTTGTTTTCATGACGAGAATGAGTGTTGACCGAATTTAAAATTTTACCATTTTAAGAGGTAAAATTTTACCATTTTAAGAGGTAATGAAGTCTGATCTGCACAGTCGATATTTTAGACTTTTAATCCAACTCGACCGGCAGTATTCGTGCCTAATGGGATGAAAAGCCCAGTGATTAAGGCGGGAGGGTCACACATGGTAGATATACACGGGTTCGGACAACAATCCGGCCGCACAATTTGCTACCGTAAACCCTAGGGTTGGTCGTGCGGTCTGGGTCTTCAACGGGTTCGGACAAGTCCAAATGGTTGCTCAAGTCTTCGGATGAGTTGGACGGTCTGGGTCTTCAACGGGTTCGAACACGGGTTAGGATAGACACGAAATTACCTCCGTGTCTACGAGGAGTGTTGAAGATCCAGACCGTCCGACTCGTCCGAAGCCTTGAGCAACTATTTGGGCGGCCGGTGTGTCTACGCGGAGTGTTATGAAGTTAAATATGTAGATCCGAAAGTCCATCCCAGAGGTGATGGCTTAGAGGACGGTTGGTACAATAGCTGTGGTTGCGATCTCCATTGGGGTTCTGTAAAAATTGGGCGACATTGTTCTGGGCGTGAAGAAAGTTACCTTACACCTTCGAGTAGGTCGGACGGTCGGGGTAGAAAAAAAAGGGTTTATGCTCGAGTATGGGAGAATTTATTTCTCTTATGAATAGTTTATTTTCACATAAATGTTTTATTTTATTCGGTGTAAATGTGCTATATAAGATTATAAAAATAATTGAAACATTAAAAAATTAAAACTAAAAAAAAAAAATGGAGTTTATAAATTTGATATAATTATGAATTCAAATACCCGTATTTCCAAAATAAAGATATTTTTCTTGGAGAAAAGTATGTTTTTTAATTTGTCTTTAAGATGTTTTGGTATACTGATAAGAAAATATGAAATAAAAAATTGTTTTAATGAAAAGCTGGCATTTTATAAGAAGGAGTTATTTATCTAAGATCGTCAGTTTTAAATTTACAATTATAGCACAAATATTGAAGTAAAATTAAAGATAACATTATAGACAAATTCTGTCTCAAACCTCATAGTTCTAGTTTAAATATTTAGTTATATCAATTTAAGCATTGAACTTATCAGGAATTTAATTTCAGAGAAAACACGGCTTTAAAGTTCTATTTTATACAGTAAATATAAGAAAACCAAGTTTTTAATAACTTTTCTAACGTCTTAACTAAAGTGTTAATTAAAGGATTTACGTAATATTTATGTCATTCGATTCTGCACTATTTGAAACTTTTTTAGCTTAATAAAAAAATATATTAATTTTTTTCGAAACATTTCTGTCCTAGGCCCCTATGAAATATAAAACCCGAACTTGGCCCGGTTAGAAGAACCTTGGAAATTGGGCCCGGCTAGAAAAACCTTAAATATTGGTCCGATGTAGATCAATAGAATGTTTGGCTAAATGTATCAAATATGAATTTGAGTATTTTTTTTTTCTTTTTGCCCAAAATTGATGTAAAAGTTCGATTTGTTGAGCATTTATATTTTATATATAGCTGAAATAAACAAAATAATTTTATGAACCTTATTAAACTTCATTTACATATTTTTCAAATATTGACTATTTGCGGTTTAACCCGCCTGACCTGATTTAAAAAGGAAATAAATCCAAATCCGATCTGGATCGAATCGAATCCGGCACGGATCCGCCGTGGATTAAGCCAGAGGCAATGCGACTCTTTAGTTTTAACTACGGAAATATGCTTTTTAACATTCCGTCTGTAGGTCTGTCTGCGAATTTATTAAGGCTGTGTGCACGCAAAATAATGATACTTGCGCAGAGTAAATTGTAAACTCAAATGGAGAATAAACATGCATAGAAATCTAAGTAAAAAGTATATGCATAAAACAAAAATCTGCTAAATACGGAAACGTATTTGACAGATTAAATGTAAAATTATTATGTTAAACTATTATGTTATTTTATTACGTTAAATTAAATATAAAATTTAACATAAAAATTACCAAAATAACATCACTATACATATACCGAAATATGCTTAGAGCAATAACAGATAGAGAAGTGTTTAGTTTGATGAACAGAAAATTACCATTTTAAGATGAAAACTTTAGGATATGTTATAACTTGCAGAATTATTTTATGACAAAAAAATACATAAAAATATAAAATAAAATGAAATTGTTCCTCATTATCAAATGACTTAAATTACAGCCTGCGACCAAGACACAGGAAACGTAGACCACGGCACATCATTTCTGACCTTTAGAAAAGCTTTTGAGCCACGGACTAAAAGAGCTCATCTGCTTGACCTGCTTGTACCGGTGTAACTCAAAGTTTGGACTGAGATGACACATCGATGTAATACATCACTTTTCATCTCACCTTTTTGCCTCGTGACCATGGATGCCAATAGGTTATGGCTACAATGAGCCCTGCGAGTCTGACACTTGGAACCCAACTATTTTTAGGGAGCTCGCTCCCAGTAAACTCTCTCCTTCTTTATTGTCAACCCCTTTTGCTTACCTTTTGTGCTACGGTCGTTCATCGTTCAATGTACTTTTTGACTGCAGCCTAAGCCACTTGTGACTGCACATACAACAACAAGGAATGCTCAGAACCAGCAAATAAACAACAAACTTGTGTACAAAACCAATAATTTCGATGTGGGGATACGTGAATTTTATCACAGATGCTCCGAAATGGAAATGCCTTGAATTCTTGGATCATTATCAAATAATCTGCAGACTAAGGACATTTTACAGATGTATTTATGAGCCATTTAATTCAATTATCAGGTAGAAATTTATTAAAATTTCATCTTATTTTACAGGATTATATATACTGTCAAGTAGTTTAATGCAACATATTTCTTAAATTAAATCCAAAGTGATTTTTTCCCCAATTAGAATTAAAAATTTAAAAAATAATAGTTTACGAAATTATCAACTCATTTATATACTTAAATGATTAATTATATAAATATTGGTTCAAAATATCAAACAGTTTTACATAAAATTTGATATATGAAATTAAACACCCTTTCCACAAATTGTTTTAACCAAATCTGTAAACACCAAAATCTGCTTAAAACATACTACGAGTATTTTGCAGTTTCTGAGACAGATTTTACTGTGCATGCATAGAACAAAGCGCATTCACACGGAGTAACCCATATCCGCCAGGACAAAATTTGAGAATGGCAGTAAATCCATTTTCAAAATATTACTCAGCTTATAAAACAAACATTCCTTCAACTAATATAAAAATAATTAAATAGTAAATCCCTCGCATGAAAAGTGTGCAGAATGTTAAAGGAACCAATAAATTGAATTCTACTACGGAGGCTTCAATTTTTTTTTCGTCAATCGATAGAGGACGCTCCTATAGTTGAGCTATTGCAATGCAGTTTTTCGCTTCGATATAGGTGCGCCCTCTATCGATTAACACGGAACCTACGACTGACATGCTTGGAATGGGGCCCTGGCAGCTGCCAAGTTTATAGAGTCATCAAAGTTAAAGTCGGAGCTCGATTAAAAAAAAAAATTAAACCCATCTACGTGGTAGGATTGAAGTTATTGGTTCCTATAGCATATGTTCTCAAAATATCGAAACATAACAAGTTTCCTTGCTGCCATGGCAATCGAATATTCCATGGTGACAAGCGTATAATAAGCGCGAAACCGATCTATGGATGCTGCCACTTGCAATGGAAGTTTAATCCTAAAGATGCACAGATCATAAAGATGCATAGAATTTAATCCTAAAGATTCATAACACTGATAGATATACCACAGTCACGCTATTTTCTGGTACCTAGAAATTTCATAGCACCTGTCAATGAAGGAAGGGCATCGAGGCCATCTCATCATTTTCCAAAATTTGCTAGAAGTAGAACACATTTGCGACCCAATTACAGCTTCTGGTGTTACGCACAGCTGGGAAGGGGAAAAATCATTACAGAAGAAAATGAGAGGAGGGGGGAGGGATCTATCAATATCAGAACCGCCAGTAGGTGAACAATAGTTCAAAGTGCAATTCGAGTTTCTCAGTGCCTGTGATATGAAATTGATAGATTTTCTAGAATGTTAAGTACAGGCATCAGGAAGAACATTTTTAAAGCAAGTTATACTTTGGTTTATTTTTTATTTTTGTTTATTACTTTTGTATACTATTGTATAGAAAAAAAAGTGGTATTTAATATTTTCAATTTCCAGATTTTGGCAGTAAAACAGTTAAGCGCTCCTGAACATACTTTCACACTTTTTTTTGCGAATGCGTGTATGTATGTATTAGGTAAAAACTATTACGGGGAAGATTTTTTTTTTGTATAACTCATGACTACAACTCAAAGTATTCAAACAATTACGCAAGGCACTCCAATGCCTCTGAGATGTCAAACTTGCTTGGGTGAGTCCAGTCGCCTTTCTTGCTTGACATGAAGAAGAAGGTTCCTTTTTTTACCTTCGAAACCAGTTGCGACCCTTAATTTTTGTTTTGTATGTACACGAAGCCTTACTATAATCTTATAGTTTTAACAATAGTTTAAAAGAGCATATTTTAAATGATGGTAGTATAATGTATATGCGGCGATTGATAATGGGAACTATGCTGTAGTGTAGATGATAATGGTATCAAAGTAGATTTTATTAACACAGATCAAGACAAAGTCTTCCATCAACGTCACTAAGCTGCTGCCAACTTGAAAAAGCAAACTTTTAACGAATTCATACGAAATAATTAAAGAAATATCTCGGGTACGAAATCTGAAAAATATACATCATTTTCATTTTCTCTATATACTACTACACGCATAGTATAATGCATAGGGAAAGTATTGTGGAGGGGTCGAGAATTCGAATTCATGTTTTCGACGGCAGAGCACGTTCAAATATTCCTGAACTCGAATCGAACGTTTTTGAGGTGATGTGTGTATGTTAGTGTGTGTGTGTCCGGAAATCTATGGATGCGATATCTACCAAATGAATGAAGCGATTTGAACAAAATTTGGTGCGAATATTACAATCAGTGAATACTGGAAACCTATTGTTTTAAACGTAATCGAATGCTCGAAAGACTCCCAATTTTTGAATAAAATTTTGAAAAAAATTGTTAAAAATTAGGACTTTCAATATTGTTACATTAAAAGCTGCATAAGAAATGATTACTTATTAGAAAACAAATTACACCAATTAGAAAGCTGGTATGAACGGTTCTCGAAATATTGCATGTTTTTCAAATAAAATTACATAAAATTCAAAATATTATCGTAAAATATATTCACTTTTCATACGCAATATTATGCTACAAATTTGTTAATATCATTCTCGTTCCATTCACGAGAGAAGATACTTGTGCATTAGTTTTGTATTTATACGACCCAAAATTTGTCAATAGCGTTTTATAGATAAGTAAAGTTTCTCTCCGTCTGTGAGCTTCATAATAGAACTGACGAACTTGGCGAGTAATTTGGCGAACTTGACTGGTTTTTAATGGCTCCAAATTGGCGAAAATATCGCCAAAATTCCAAAAATGACGCCAAACTGTTGAATTAATTTTCAAAATCGTTCAATATAGACTATATTGCTTATCGTGGATGTTGTTTATTGTCAAGTTAGATTTGCACGAAATATAAGTTAACTGTGTATTTCAAAATAGTTTTACATGTTGTCATCGAGATAATCATTAAATTTACTATTCAACTTTAAAAACACTTTGCCGTGGTTCTTGTACATCATTTTTTCGATATGAAAAAGTAAATTCATAGCATTATCTAGAGAAAGTCATGATTTCTTTTTCATACTGAAAATGATTGTGTTACAAGTAGAACTAAATACTATCGAATATGAATGTATGATAAGAAAAACGAATTATAGTCCAGATGTTTTGATATAATTTTAAAACTATTTAAAATAAAAAATGATTGAAGGTTATTTAAAACAATTATTTAAATATTACATTTTCTGTGTCATTTGCTTCGTAGATACCACCAGCACGTGCTTAGTAAGATTACTGTGTAATCCTGCCCTGCGGGGCGCTACTGTCAACGGCTGAGTCATGAGTTGCTTACAAACAGGAAGTTCACAAATAAAATCTCATCATTCTCCATTCATAATTTTAAAGTTGTACTATTTTTATATTTTGAGTTGCCAGCTCTCCAGGTCACCTCTGTTTATGCCAGTTTACGTTCACCATGGCGGATTTCACGGGTGTATTTATAAATATTTCCGTGGCAACAGAAAAAAAATGGCGCTGTCCAAAGAAATATGGATGGAATGAATTTAGAACCATTAATGGAACACATATTTCAAAAGAAAGGAACGACAGAAGTTCGTAACGAAATATGAAAATTTCAGGGAAAGTTCTTGCCTTGATAAATTGCAAAAACATTCATTGTGAAATGCACAATATTTTATGGAGTGAGCTTGCAACATGATGGAATTTAATTTAATCGTTATACATGGAGCATATTTGGTGGAATGAAAACGAAAGAAAAAAATGGTAAGGAAATGTGGATGTTTAATAGATTATTGTGTGCTGTGATAAATTGCTGAAACACACTATAAATTAGAAAATTAAATAGAAAATTTACACAGTTCTGCCTTTCAAATCAATTTTACATTTTCAACCTATTATACATTGAAACCAGGGGAGGTTTAATATATAGGGATATGTTTGATACATAGGGAGTATTGACATATTTACAAAATTTTTCAACAGATGGCACTCTATATCCCACAAATATTTTTGCAACTAGTATTTAAGCCTGTTAAAAGATAGGGAAACGAACACCCTTAAAAAATTAAATTGGAGAAATTTTTATATTTAACAATGTATGGCGTTTAGCATCGAAAATAATCGTAATATTTAAAAATTGCCTCAGTTAGATTCTGTTTCGTGCTAGATATTATATGAAAACTCTTCAGCTTTCGAGGTCACCAGGGGGAGCTGCTTTAGGATCTAAAAAGAACATTTAGACCCCACCCTCCCCCGATTTTGTCCATTCCCGGAAGAGAAATTGAAAATCCAGTTCAGTTAGGTTTTATCTAGTGATCGGTAGTATAAATAAGATAATCAGCCCTCTAGGTCACTGGGGCAACTGGAGGATGTGGAAAGGTTTTCAAATATGTTTAATTTTCTCTCCCCCCCCCCCCGGGATGAATCGAAATCCACTAGGGTCGATACTATAACTGTGCAAAGATTCTACCTTTTAGGTCACTGGAGAAGTTTTTGGAGAATCTAAAAATACTCTTAAAAAAACCATTTTATCCATCACCCGGAAGGAAGGGATCGAAAATGCGATTCTATTAGGTTCAGTCTCGTGGTCGATACTGCACAGAACTGCTCCCGTGTCTATGTGGACATGACACATTTGTATGTCCGAAATTCTACCCTTGACATGGGTTAGGACAAGAATGGTACGGTCCATGTGGTTGCCAACCCTATTGGGTTCCGAACTTATTGGGTTCCGGTGGCTTTCTTTTTTCCATCTAAACAGATACCTTACATCTTAGTCGGGGTAGTATAGCTGGCATGCATCTTGCGTATGAGAAGGCCAATCGAAACAATAGACCCGCTGCAAGATATATCAATAATCTCGCAGGACCTCTTTCGTTTCCATTGGCAGCCCCATACGGTAAATGCATGTCGGCCACGTTAGATTTCGTGAAATGCTGAATGTTACCCCGAAGTCCGCGTTACGAATGTTGATAGGGGAAAATAGTCAATTGTCGCATTGCTAACAGCGCCCTCCATCTCCAAACGGTGACATGTTGTGCATAAGGACATACATTCATATATACAAAACAGGTTTATTTTAGTGTTACCTGTCTCCCATTAATGTTTGTGCTGAGAGATTCGAATCACCCTGTAGAACTTAACTGAGCCAATTTTTGATTAAGCGTGTTATTTTCGACGCTACGCTCCATATCTTGTTTAAAAATTAAACTTACAGAAAATTAAGATGAAACATTTTTTAATAAGCGTCAATTCCCTGTTCTTTGACAGGCTTAAATACAATCACTCCAATATTTTCGTCTACACATTACTATGCATTTTAATAAAAGAAAAACAAATCTCAACCCTCAACTATCTTAATTTTCATTCTAGATTTGGATGTTCAGCAGTAGTTAAGCAGAAAAAGAAGATATCTTGCGTTCTCCGCTTTCAAAGGGTACGCATTTTTCATTTCTGACACATCAACAGCAAAGGCACTCAAGCCTCTGATGACACTTTCAGATAAAACCAAAGCTCCCGCGGTAACTCAAAGAGGGCTGGGGAGGGCAGATATGAAAGTCATATCACAAGAGAGTATTTAAAAAAAAATCCCCCAACCAAAGTTCCTAGAGGGAAAAAGAGGGCTGAAAGTATGAGTTTCTGTTTAATCTTTTATCAAGAGTGTATGTAAAGATCAGAAAAAATAGCACGAGATTTTAGTAAAATATATTACTTTAGTAGAATCCACATCTTACCTTCAATAATTTTACCCATTGTGGTCAACCATTGGTCTCTTCTTTTCTGCTCTGTATAGAATATAATATAAGATTGTGTTGGAGAGCTCATACAGCCAGTTTTTTGAGTAAATTCAGGACCAGACACGTGTTGGAAAATTTAATATTTTTTAATACAATTGGTATGCACATGTAAGTCAAGAAAATTAAGACATGTGATATACTTTTGACAAACTATATTATATATATTCCATTTGGTTATAAAGAATATACCAAAGAAAATTTGGTAGAAAGTTATATTGTATTTGGTATAACTGCAAATATAATTCCACATGAAAAAGTGTGCCAACGTAGGGAACACATATATAAAACGATGGTTTTTACTATAATTAAACATTTATATGTTTTAATTTTTCACTCAACAGTATACTCTAAAAGGAAACTGGTAGTTTCACATGAACTAAAATAAACTCGCAACTTAAAAATGAGGTCTGTTATTGTATTATACGAGGGTCACACTGAAATTTTTGAGATACGGCCAAGTGGTACAAGTTAAACTTACCAACTCTTAGGAGTGTTCAAAAGTACTCCTCTCTAACATCAATGCACTTTTGTAGGTGAATTTTCCAAAGATTAAATGCTTCAAGTCATTCATTTTTTGGAATCGATGAAAAATATGCTTTTATAGCCTCATCAATCTCATCTACGGAATGGAAACGAGGCCCATGTCATTTTTTTTTAGATAAAAAAATAGCCAAAAGTCGCACATAGCAAGATCAGGAGAATAGGGTGGATGTTCTATTACTTTGATGTTTTCTTGTTCAAGAAATTCGACTGTCATTCTTGCTGAATGAGACGATGCATTGTCATGATGAAGCAAGCATGAGTCACCTAACATTCACTTCCTGAAGAATTTCTGGAAGATACTTAGTGGTGTACGAGTTAGCTGTAACTGTCTTTTGTCCCTCTAGCTTTATGGCTTTGACCAGACCTGTTGTACTTCTGAAGAACACGACATACATTACTTTTTTCATTGCTCGTTGTCTTTTCACTATTGTTGGTTTGGGTTCATCTTCAAATACCCATACTTTACTTTCTGGACGTGTTGGAACGGCAAAACACGGTACGTACGTTTCATCACCAGTTATGATCTTAGAAATAATACGGTGTCCACCATCATTAAGCAATTTTAGGGTTTCTTTACTGATTTTAATACGCTCCGCTTTTTGGTGTTCTGCTAAATTATGGGGGACCCAACGACAAACTAATTTTTTCATATGCAGTTCTTCGTGAATAATTTTATGTATAGCTGCGGATCCAATGTTTAGTTCCTTCTGTATCATTTGGTAGGTACAGGGATTATTATCGATTAGCATTTTTCGAATGGCCGACACATTTTCTTGGACTACAGCTGACAAAGGTCTTCCTGTGTGTTTTTCATCCAGGAGAGAATTTCGACGTCTTCTAAACACTGTAAACCATCTGAATACAGTGGCACAAGATAGAGCATCATTTCCATATACCATTTGTAGACGTTAAAGGCATTCTTCCTGAATTAGCCCCATTTTAAAATAATAGAAAATCATAGCTCAATAAAGCTCTCGTGTCAACTCCATTTTCTTTTCTTTCAAAATTCATTCTACGATAGCTAAATTGTAATGGTTTCCACAAATTATCGTCTGCAGACAAGAGTTCAAATTTAAATATCCGACCAATAATTTTTTTCTAACGCATATCGTCTGCCGCTGTCTCACAAATATCAGTGTGACCCTCGTATAAGTGTATTATTGTTGTATTTTTCATAATAAAGTCCCATTTTAAGCTGGAAGTACAAAATACAAATGTGATATACGCTATTATAGTATAAGAACAAATGACTAATTCTCCTATTTAACTTTTTTAGCAAAAAACTGATTTTCAGATTAGCAACTCAGCTAGTTTAGGCAATACATATATTGCAACCATGACCATGAAAGGAACTTGAACCCACCACTTATTTATAAAGTACTCGAAGTATCAATCATTCACGAACAAATGGTGCAATATAGCTGTAAATCCGTAAGTTGCAACTTTGACATCATCAAGCATTCGAAAAGAGATGAGATGTCAAAATTATTTTGCACGCCATGGAAATTCGATCCGGTTTTCAAACGCACAATTAACAAAAGCATCTTCTCTTCAGCGTTTCCCCCCCTAAAACTCATTTCAGCAACTCGCCAGCCAATAATTCGTACATCATACCTATTCACTGAACTGATATTAGAACGTCATTTACAGCATCCCCCCTGACCACGAGAATATAATTAAATTCTCTTTCGCACCTAACTTTCTGACAAACCACGTGTTCTATTTGTGAAAATGAAATACCAGAATCGTGAAAGAACCCTTTCTGTTTCCTTCCATCAACTTGCATTCACACTTTGCCGTGTCTACAACCCCGTTCGTCATTTTTCTCTCAGCTGCCCATTCACCCACAGCGTTAATCGTCTTAGTGACCCAGTCGGTAGCTTTTAAAAACAGGCATTTAAGATCTGAATCGCCTATCCTGTTATCCACCATCAACGCTGAGTATCATATGCAAGCATTGTTTATAGTCGATTTTAAATGTTTCGCTCTCCTAACCTCAGGGGTATTGCGAATGCTGCGCATGAGGAAAACTCAAAAATAGCAATAGGTGGGACTTAGTGATTTATAGTCGATGATATTGGGTGGGAAACGTTTCATTAATATTCACACTACTGATACAGTGGTGTATTGTTTATTTTCATGTCTTAGGCTTTGTAATACATTTAACCTCCGCACCAAACAGTTTAACCTTTCTGGTAAACTTTAGACAAATTGCTTACTTAAAAATATATATAGTTTTGAAGTCTCTTATTAAGGAATTCCAATGAGGCAGGTAGGCAACTTACAAAGAGTGCTGATGCTTGATATATTACAAAACAGTTGGACCTCTAGTATACTATAGTGAAAACGGTGCTTCAGAGCCAAAACCTGGATATAATTTTGTGACAAGATCTTGATATAGCAAAATATAATATTTAACGATATAGAGTCGATGATACTTGTTGGGAAATATTTCATTAATATGCATACTACTGAAACAGCGGTTTCAGTAGGTTCTTTGCACTCCAGCCTTTGTAATACACTAAGCACAGAAAGATTGACCATCAAACAATTTACCTTTTTGTTTAATTTAGACAAGTAGATGGCTTAAAGTATAATTATAGATTTAAAGTCCCTTGTTGAGGGGTTACTCTACAGCAGATGGACAACTATAGGAGGATTATTGGCAACAAGGATTAATGGTGCTTCCTATATTACATAACAGTTGAAGAAACCTATAATGCCAAGCTAAGCCTAGACAAATATGTACGGAGTTTCTGCGTCATCGACACTTATACCTACCTCAGAAAATATCACTATGTCGATTTTTGTAGCATTTCAATAGATGTTGATTAGTTTAGGCACTCTAAACAACAGGATGCTAAGTATTGATCAGGACGTAGATGGAAACCTACAGTGTGTTATGGCAAAAAATTCAAAGTATGGAAATAAAAATAAGCGGGTCTTCGTAATTTACAGTTGACGATGGTCAGAAATATTTCATTGCCTGAAGTCGTACATTTCCATCCTGTTCACGAAGTTTTTTTAATATAGTATGAACAGTAAAATTATGTATCCAGCAGTTATAGTTTTCTGATCAATTTTTAGTTGATCAAATTCAGCTTTTAATACGTAGCTAGCCTTTAAAGGCATAACTGGAAATACCTAACTCCGGAAGAACAGTGAATGCCACTCAGATCAATTTCTGGTTTACATGTATGAAAAAGTATATTGGTACCCTCATGTTAAGTGCAAAATTATGGCATCAGCAGTAGTTGGAAACTGCAAGGAGTACAATGTTTTAACAGTCAAAGTAGCAAAATTAGAGAAAATGTATGATTTTGCATTTGAGCGTCACTAGAAAGGATATTTATTAAAGTACTTCTGCCCAATTGTATTAACAACCAGAAAAATGAAAAGTTTATCCACAAATTGCAAAACATGCGCGGGCAGAGATACGCATTCATTGCATTTATGCATCCATTTTAGCAACCTAGAACTAGCTTGATGCACAAGATGAGCGCAATCTACTTAGGTGGTAGAATTACCATTTATTCATATAGATTCCCCGAACATTCGACTGACAATGAAGTGGGATATAAAACGAGGTATCCGTGTCGGGTTTGGCATGCTTTCACACTTTAACCGTCCTGAGAACAATTGCAAAGAAACCATCTCTTCGGCATTGCCCTTCATTTTCAGCCTTAATGGCACTTTCGTGAGCAGCGATACCACTGAAGATTCCCGGGTGCTAAATGCAGAGAAAAACAGCCGACTACGAATCACTTAGCCTTAAAAAAAACGTTAAAGTTCTTGATTGTGCCTAGTCTGGGACAGTTCTTGCAAGGTTAAGGTCAAGGCCATTTGAGCATTTGGATGCTTCAATCGAGGACATGGCTGTTAATTCACAATACCACTGCAATTAAATGGAATCTAACAATTTCTAATGATGAAGCTCCAGACGAACTTAATGTAACTTTGTGAATCGTTAAATATACCATTCCTGCGGCTTCCGTGAAAGTTCCTCGACATTTGAGTTGCATTTCTCCTTTGCATTGCTTTCGAAAATGAGATTATTCTATTCATAACTAATGTATGGATATGTCCTTAGAAAGAACATTAAAATGGTCATTATGAGAAAAGATAAAAATTTGACTACGAATGGAATGCAGAATTAAAAGAATGGATGTAGATATAAATTTTACAAAATCTAAATTCAGAGTTAAAAATAATTAAAGCAAGCGAGTTATACGTTAAACAAAACATACTTAAGTTTGCGTTTACTATTTCATTCCCCTTCCATTTAAACCTTCTTTAAAAGGCCTGAAAAAATCTTCTGATACCATACTTGACAATGTACCCCCCCGGGGGGGTGACTTGCTTCCCGAGGGGGCTAATGACGTCACGTATAAAAGAGTTGTATCTCGGCTATTTTTCACAACAATGATAGAAACAATAAAGCCTCATGATCATTGAGCTAGCTATAAATAAACTCTTTTATTCATGATTATGTCAATTTCTGTCCTATGCTGCCATGTTCAAATAAATTTCGAAGTTCTCGCTCGAATTAAAAAGAAAATACTATCTAGTTCCAAATTTTTTGATAACACACCCGAATCTAAAGTTTCGTAAAAATCCATTAATATACTGTCGTCGCTATCGTGTACACAAGAAATCGACCACAGGCATACAGACGGACATTACTCCAAAAATAGAAAAACGTGTTCAGGAGCTCTAAAAACATGTATTGGAATCAAAATCTCAAATTCGAAAATTTTCGTGAAAACAATACGTTTCTCAATACTAAGTAAAAGAAAGTAAAAATGATAAAAGCCGTCGCATTATGGAGCAGCCTCATCAAAATCGTTTGAGATCAGCATATACATTTTATTTAATAAGCAAATTTTTGATCTGCTTTGAAAAATGATAATTTAAAATACAAAGTAACACCAGTGACCTGCAAAATAACAGCAAAATCGTATAACCTGTAGTAGTTGTACATCAATCATCAAAGAGTAAATCAATAAAATCCAAAAATACGAATAAAAATCAGTAAAAAGTACAATAAAATGGCGATACAATTAGTATATTAATAATAATTTATAATCTCGATATAGTTAATAATAATATGCAAACAAAAAACAACAGTAGTAAGTATAGCATACAACTTTTTACGACGAATTGATTACAATGTCATCAAAAATGTACAACTCTGTAATCATTTTTGAGTATATACAATACGGTATTTTGTGCACAGGAAATAAATGCGATATAAGGATTTTCTTATTAAAAGAGCAATTTCAGATAAAAAAAATTACATAGCTTTTAATAAAGGTGTCTTGCGACTGTATAAATATTCATCAAAATGTTTAAAATATTTTATATTAATACAGGAAATTTATGAAGAAGCTTCATATGGTTGCAAATGGTAGGTGCACTTCATTTTTGATGGAATAATTAAGCATTTTTATTCTTTTTGCATATTTACATCTCCATAAATACGACGTAAATAGCTATATGTAATAAATGTGTCTTGTTGATTATGAAAGTGTATTGAATAGTGACAGAGGATAGAACTATTGAACTGGCTCAAAGCTATGAGCAATAGAAATGGAGCCCAGTTCGGCACAGAAATTTTTTGAACTGGAAATATTTTGGGAACCTTCCTGCTTCATGTGAAATTTCATGCTGAATTCATATCAGTCATCATCTCTATCTAAAGCCAATCTTGAGAAATAGATGTTTCGAAAAAAATTTCGAACAGGAAAGGGGAAAGAACCCGAGGTGGAAATCTTTAGTAAACCATCCAACTCCATTCTGAATTTGATGATAAATATGTGTTTCATGTAAAATGAAAATGTTTGAATCGGAAAATAGAAATAGAAAAAGAACCGAAAGGAGAAATACTTAGTGAACCGCCTAGCTCCTCCAGAATTTGATGTTGAACTAATATGAGTCATCATCTAATATCTATCTATTGTAGATCCTGAAAAATAGATGTTTCAAGGAAAATTTTAGTAAAAACAATATGGCAAAATGTTTGTTACCAATGTCTTGAAATAGAAAACAAAAGAAGAATGATCTTTTATCAATTTAATGAGGATAAAAACTTGAAACCCATAAAACATTAATTTTCTTATTACATAATAATTAAATAGTAATTAATTTTGGAAGTAATAAATCACCAAAAAGACCATCTTTAAAGATCTTTAGATTTACACATAGAATGATCACTAATCTCACAAAAGCTGCAAAAACTTGCTCGTGTGTAATTTTTTATTTATGGGACAAAACTTAGAAGCTACCATCGGATACACCTAGATAGATAGTTAGCTTCTAAGTCTTAATAGGAAACGTCCAATATATATATAGACAGGTCAAGGCTATTAAGATTTTTTTCTCATGTAATTGAGGACATGGGTGTTTCTCATTTCAGAATTTGAAGTAATTAAAAGAATAAAAAATAGAGGCAGATATAAAGGATGAAAAACTAAATGAAATATCTGGAATAAGAGAGAATAGATGTCTAAACTAAAAACGGAAGGTCCGTTTTTGAACGGATTTGTCGTTCAGTACAGATCACCAGGCGAGAAGGGCCTGTAATCTCCAGTTTCACAATGTGGTACTTATCTTCAAACTGTGACATTATTTCATTTACACATTATATGGAAGCTCGTTGTTTTTATTTACTATCTTTTATTTAGAATTGGCTCCTAGTGTGGCAGTTTATTGCACATTTGGGTTTAGTCAGTTTGGGGGGGGTTGATGCAGATCTGGGGATTACTTAGCGTTTTGGCAGTTTAAGGATTCCATTTTTGAAAGAAGTAAATTTATATATATATATTATGATAAAATTATTGGTAGATATGTATGACATATAATAAACACTCTTATTTCAAGTTACCAGTGTCACTCAGTGTTGGAAATTTCAGCCATCTTTTACAGAAACAATTTTTATTCCCCACAAGAGCAGATAGCCTCTCTTTTATATTTATTAATACTTGAAAAATATCTCTTGAACTACACAAGTGATTTCAAAGACATTTTATTTTGGGCATATCTTCAAAATTATTGCCAATCAGGTTCATAAAGCATTTTCATATAAATTTTATTCCCTATGTTTCATGCAGATGATTAAAACCCCTGTTTCTCAGCCTTATCTAATAACTGCTTTTAACGCATATGTTAAAATTTGTGGACTAATTTAAATTTAATTGAAAGCATGTTTATTGGTAAAAGAAAGATTTTGTAACCCATTTTAAAAGATTTTTAGACATTATTTTGAAATTTTGTAACACATTACAAAGCGACACATTTTCAAGTAAATATTACCGATGCCAATTTAAAAAATAAATTAATAGATTTTGTAAAATCTAGCATATTTCAACACACAAACTTGACATTCTAAATTGTTAATTTTCAGAATAATTACAAAATAGCATAATGAATGGAAAACACTGGTAGCCACTATAAAGGAATTTGGAGATATAATATATCTGAACTCAAATATATTTCTAAATGACTTGCTTGTTGAAGCTAACTGTCTTCTCAAAATTAAAAATAAAGAGGTTAAATAAGTATTTATTTATTTACTTTTTGAAACTGACAGAAATCTTGTGTGGAACTGTAAAACCTATTTCTTATCAGTCTACTGAACATATTTTTAGAATCATAACAAATATAATCTTGTTGTCAATGTATTGATGAAATAAACACCCCAGGAAATAAACGATTCGATTTTGAACAATTTAAATTTAGAATAAAAACTAAAATTTAAACCCATCAAAACTGTCTTTCAGTTCTATTAATACGCTGAAGGCGGATGGGGTGCATTTTGTTTTCCCGGTCGTAGTCTTCGACAGATTACCGGATTGCCCAATGCCTTTCTAAAGCAGGAGACCTTCCAGTTGGGTAATAATCCTCCGGCCACGAAAATGTCAGAAGTTTAGACAAGTAGCTTCTTTACCCTTGTTGACGCAGACATTTGACAAGTTCCACCCGGCGGCATGGTTAAAATGGAGTTCCTTGAAAAGGTTACCCTTTTACCTACTAGGTTTATATCCATGAAAGAGAAAAATACGTCAAATTACCACATCTAAAGACCCGGTTTAAGGTTGGCAGATTTCTAAACGTGACATAAAACATTGTAGTTTAGTTTGTAGAGCTTTCTTTATTGAAAATCTGTGGTAGCAGCACATGACTTTCTACACATACCGTAATAAATTCTCTGATAAATTTAGAAAACAATATATTTTTACTCATTTCCATCAACTATCTAAATTGAATCATAAAGTTAAATTTTTACAACTTTGTTGGTCAAAAAAGATTATTACTAACATGTGTAAATATTGCATTAAAATGACATATTAAAACAAGTAGAATTGACTTAGAAATCGGCAACGTAAATCAAAAATTATTATTATAGCTTAAAGTTAAAAGAAAATTGTTGGTAGATATTTCGAATGCATGATATCGATTAAAATTGAAAATGTTATCGCATTCAAATTCTAATAATTGTACCGAATTTTGTTTGAACTGCTGCTCAATATGTTCATGGGATATTGGGTCTATAGATTCACATACATACTCTCTCATGCACATGCTCAGATATCAATCACCTTAAAAATGTTTGATTTGAGTTCAGGATGAGTTCAACAGGTGTAAATTTAGAATTTTCAATTTAGTGGCCATAATCGGTGCCCATAGTGTTGGTCGCGGATTGATTGATATGTCTAGGAGATATCTATATTGATCTCGAAATATAGGAAACATGTAAAATGTGGAGGTTTAAAAATTGTGGCAATATGTATTGATTTACACTATATTTTAATAGAAAAATTATCTTTCTCCCCAATTTTTGTAGAAGATCGTAAGATTATTAGATTAAGTGGATGGTAGATAGATTTTTCAATGAAAAAGTGGATTTTATGTAGATTTTATTGGTTATTGGACACATCTACTATACATTATATTATACAAGGTGTTTCAAAAAAATTACACGACTAAATATTTCTTGACCGCTTTGCTTGAGACCCATGATTCCAATTTAAGAAATGTTTTAATTAATATAGTCTAGTATCGTATGCAAATTTTAATCATGTGAAAAGTTTTGGTAAAAGAAAGTACCAATTGTAACTTTTTATACGGGTTCTCTGGAAAGAAATTTTTAATTGTAAAAATATTTTACATAGCCCAATTGTTTAAATCAAAAAAGGGTTCCGTTGTCCTAAGATCAATTTACCTGGTATACCATTGATATAGTTTTCAACAGATAATCAGGGACTATATGAACATTTTGTTAAAGATAAGCACTCATGTAAGTTTTTAAATGGAAATTTCAGCTAACAAAATTGAATTTTTGTACGACCCCTGAATTCTATGTTTTCACCATTTTTTTTTCCTTGAAAGTGTTTTTAAGTTACATAACTTTGACAATTTTTACAGCCAATTTTACATATTAGAGAACTAGATTTTTTTCTCTACTTGCTTCAACAGATCTTTAAATAAATAAAGATCAATTTACTAATTGGAGTTTCCTTTGTAAAGAAGCCGTATAAAAAGTCAAATTTTGTACCTTTTACTAAAACGCGTTCCGTGACCAAAACTGTCGTACTCCGAAAGTCTATCTTATTTGTAGCATTCTTAAATGGGAACCATAGGTCTTCGACCAATCGTTTAAGAGACATTTAGCAGTGCAATCTTTTTGAAGTACCCTGTTATATATCTACGGACAGCAGTAATTACACATTAGGAACAATTCATAAATTGGATCTTAAATGGTCAAATGTTTTATACTTAAATGCACACTTTTCAAAGATAGGAAACGGCCTAGATTTATGCACTGTCTCCACAATTTCTATTTTTACGTATTGTTATACTTTCTATCATTAGGCACTCTTGATGATACCTTAGTAGGTGGGATGTTAAATAGGAGATGCTTCAGTAACAAAATGTTTATTTTCAAAAGGAGAAATTATATGGCCGACATTCATACTATAGAAATACAGTCCATGATTAAGACTATAAACAGCTATTTCTTTTCCAACAATTATTTTCATTGCAATTTTTTTAGACTTAAAAAATGAATTAACTGGTATAAATAAAAAAAAAACTTTCTAAAGCAGCCACGACGTTCTGGCAAATAAAAAAAAGTCATTAGGATTTGTGGTCCTTCAAAAACACAAAAAAGAAAAAGAAAAAGAACTGGTAGATAAACCAATTTCAAAAATAAGGGTAAAATCCTCCTCTACATCTTACTGTAATTGTAGGATTATTACTTTTTAATATCTGCAGCTATTTTCGCAATAAATTCATTAATCATTGTTTAGTTATTTTGTTTTTCTTGAAAAACGGGGGAAATGTTAACAGTTAAAGTGACAGTTGAATATGTTGCCCACTCAATAGGCTTCAAATTTCTCGAAAAAATAACTTTATAAAAACGTGCTTGTTGAATACAGATATAGCAAAAAGTAAATCATATGATTATTATTTCTGCATGTAATTAATTAAACAATTACAACCTATTAAAATTCAATATTTTAACTTGACGTCCTGCAAAATTGAATCTAATTATAGTTCTATCTAGTTTTATTTAATTTCTGGTACTATTGTATAGAGGGGAAAGTACTGAAACTCGAGATTTTGACGGAAAATACATGTTGAGCATTTGAACATATTTAGAACACTTGAACAAGCCATTTTGAACAAATTTCGAACACTTTCGAAAATATGCCTCTGTGTGCCTATAATGTGTGGATACTATAGCTCAAGAACAAATGCGGTGTAAAATTTTACGTGTTGCTATGCGTTTTGTAATTCGCCCGAATTGAGCAGAAATTATTCGAAATTTAGCATTTTCATATTTTTATTATTTTTTTTTTTCATATGTAGACCAATGGTAATTTATTAAATATACATGTTTTGATATTTTTCTCACTTTTATGATCAATGTCTTTTTTTTTCATAAATTAATCAAATCAATTATTTTGTTGGTTACAAAACTGCAACTATGATCTGCTTTATACATATCTGGGCGATAGAATGGAAATGCTATACTTTTCACTGCCAATAAAATGCAAATAAATTATTTTGTTGGTTACAAAAATGCAACTATGATCTGCTACAAATACGTTCTGGGGGATTGAATGGAAATGCTATACTTTTCACGGTTAATAAAATACAAATCAATTAGTTTGTTGTTTACAAAAATGCAATTATGATCTGTTTTACAAATACATTCTGGGCAATAGAATGGAAATG